>JAOTOM010004212.1:0-242448 GCA_034440615.1 Ashinkailepas kermadecensis
CTCTCTCTCTGCATACTTGGGAGTTGGCGACAACCAACAAGACGTTATGCTTATCGAGGATGGAAATGAACGCTGGCGTCTTATTTTCACAGCCTCTCTCCGCAGCATTTATGATATGTGATCTTTTATGAATCAAGTCATCTCCTTCGTAATAATTGACACCGATAACTTCCTTTCATGGAGTGGGTAAAAATGTTGGTTTATGTTTGATCCCTCGTCGCATCGGTTCCACTGGCAGCCGCTAGCCACACATCGGTGCC
Organism: Ashinkailepas kermadecensis; assembly: GCA_034440615.1. NCBI lineage: Eukaryota > Metazoa > Arthropoda > Thecostraca > Neolepadidae > Ashinkailepas > Ashinkailepas kermadecensis. Next base: position 261 of record JAOTOM010004212.1, read on the forward strand.
AAACGTGTGACGTTGTCGCCGCGCACCCGAGCCTTTTCCCTTTCCCTTTCCCTTTCCCTTTTCCCTTTCCACCGGGGAGTACTACTCACCAACATTTGCTCTTCCGACAAAATGCGGCAGGGAACCTTCGAATCAGAAAATTACACTGCACTCAGAAGTTAACACCGTTCACGCCGGTAACACCGGTAGCAAGCCACGACGAAGTTAACACCGTCCTGCGCCATAGCCTTCGTCGCCGAGAAAATCCAGGACAGGGGAGCCGATTTTGGCGCGTCTTCGGATAGGACCCGCTCACACCACACACATTAGTCTCGTGAAGAGAAAGGAGCTGTCTCAATGTGACATTTCGCCAAATTTCGGCTACGCTGCCGGAAATGTGATGCGATTCTCTTTGTCCGTCACACTGTTTGGCTGCCCTCACTTCGTGGAAGAACGGACACGTTGCTACGGTGTTAATTACTGTACAAGCTCATTTTCGCATGTTTTAGGTAATGAATCGCCTGTCCCTTCGGGCCAAACATATCAGTATATCTCTGTTCTTACATTCGATGTGATCTGTCCTGCAGTCCAAAAAGCAAGTCCGTGTAGCGTTCGTTGAATAAGCGAAGCTGATACTGGGGTTGAAGAGCCAATATCAGTTGATGGGACCTGTAAGCCCAAAAAATACACGAGGGAACAGGCCATCGGGAGTAATTGTCGTCTTCTTTTACTCCATACTTGATCCTTTTTAAAGATGTACCACCAGATGGCTTGTGTACCAAAAGTGTTATTTGCTTCGGCACAGGTTGCTTGTTTGTTTCGAGTGATGGCGGAACGCCGGCGAGTCTGCCGTGTACCGGCCTACATACATGGTACAGGAGCTCACCTGAGCGGCCAGGCTCAACATGCTCGTCACGCTTTGGAAACCGCAACACCTTGTTGCGCCGCTTTGCGTTCTAATTTGTCCTCAGTCAGATGTGCTTCATACATTTGATTCGTACCATTTTTAATTCCAGCAGTCTTCATAAATTGTGCTTAATCTCACGAAAGAGAGATTAGAGATAATCTTAACGAAAGAGGTTGGCGGCGATTTTTCTTCGTGCAGCCAACCTTCAACAACATTCACGGTACAATGCAGCATCGCAGGCTGTATTTTCCCATGCAGAGCCTGATCTGCTCATTTCATTTGAGTGTTTACCAACTTTCCTCGCAATATTCCCCATGGAGTACTAATAAATCATGATCTAAAGAAAGCAGTGCGCGGCACATTCAAGCGCATGGGCAGCTGGACACAGAGTACAGTTACAGTGCACGAGCACCGAAGCCGACTCTCTATTGCGGAGTCTTAGCTCAGTGTTAGCGTGACTGATTAGTGTTGCCAGAGCACGAGTTCGTTTCCACGGTGGGATGACATTTATATTTCTGCTTTTCTATTTCTATATCTCTCTAGACCACAGCAGACCGCAGCAGACGGCGGCAGACGGCAGTAGACGGAGGCAGACCGCGGCAGACGGAGACAGACCACAGCAGGCCACAGCAGACCGCAGCAGACGGAGACAGATGGCAGCAGACGGCAGCAGATGGAAACAAACCACAGCAGACCGCAGCAGACGGCGGCAGACGGCAGTAGACGGAGGCAGACCGCGGCAGACGGAGACAGACCACAGCAGGCCACAGCAGACCGCAGCAGACGGAGACAGATGGCAGCAGACGGCAGCAGATGGAAACAAACCACAGCAGACCGCAGCAGACGGCGGCAGACGGCAGTAGACGGAGGCAGACCGCGGCAGACGGAGACAGACCACAGCAGGCCACAGCAGACCGCAGCAGACGGAGACAGATGGCAGCAGACGGCAGCAGATGGAAACAAACCACAGCAGACCGCAGCAGACGGCGGCAGACGGAAACGGACCGCAGCAGGCCACAGCAGACCGCAGCAGACGGAGACAGATGGCAGCAGACGGCAGCAGATGGAAACAAACCACAGCAGACCGCAGCAGACGGCGGCAGACGGAGACGGACCGCAGCAGGCCACAGCAGACCGCAGCAGACGGAGACAGATGGCAGCAGACGGCAGCAGATGGAAACAAACCACAGCAGACCGCAGCAGACGGAGACAGATGGCAGCAGACGGCAGCAGATGGAAACAAACCACAGCAGACCGCAGCAGACGGAGACAGATGGCAGCAGACGGCAGCAGATGGAAACAAACCACAGCAGACCGCAGCAGACGGCGGCAGACGGAGACGGACCGCAGCAGAGAGCGACAGACAGCGGTAGACGGAGACATACCGCAGCAGAGGAAGACAGACAACAGCAGACAGCGGTAGACAGCAGCAGAGGGAGACAGACCACAGCAGACCGCAGCAGACGGCGACAGACGGAGACAGACCGCGGCAGAGAGCGACAGACAGCGGTAGACGGAGACAGACCGCGGCAGGCGGAAGCAGACTACAGCAGACCACAGCAGATCACAGCAGCTCGCAGCAGCCCGCAGCAGACGGCGGCAGACGGCGACAGGCGGAGACAGACCACAGCAGACGGCAGCAGACGGAGACAGACATCACAGATCGTAGCAGACGGCAGCAGACGGCGGCAGACGCGGCAGACGCGGCAGACGCGGCAGACGCGGCAGACGGCGACAGATAACACGCCGCCGCCGCGTCGCGATGGCCGGCCGGGACGGCCGCCGGACCGGCGCAACTGGAGCGTAATTGCGGCGCCGAAAAGACGCAGCGCCCGTCAGCTGCAACTGCTGCAGCGACTGCAGCTGCTGGAGCGACTGCAGCTGCTGCAGCTGCTGCAGCTGCCGACGAGGGCTGCAGTGCCGGCGCCACGCACCATTAGGACGCCGCTACGCCCGTATGCCCGCCGGTAATGGCAGAAACTGCCGACATTGCCGAGCCGGGAGCACGATGTCACTGCGTGGCTCCAGCCGAGCGCTTCATTCCACGAACACGTCTGGCCTGTGTGTGGGGGCGGGGGAGCTTTGTGTCGACGCCGGCACTGGTTGGTGCCGGCAGTCTGTTCCGGTAAGAAAGCGCGGGTTTACTCGGAAACGCCGCTCGCGCCACGCCTTTCGGACACTCATCGTTATGAGGTGTTCGCTCCCGGACGACACCGCGGCCGAGGCGGTGATGTTGTACCTGATGGTGTTGTACCGGTGATGTTGTACCTGATGGTGTTGTACCGGTGATGTTGTGCCAGTGGTAGTTGTGCCGGATGATGGTTGTGCCAGTGGTGATTATGTCAGTGATGTTGTGTCAGTGGTGGTTGTGCCAGTGGTGGTTGTACTGTATGGTGTTGTGCTAGTGGTGGTTGTGCCAGTGATGGTTGTACTGTATGGTGTTGTGCTAGTGGTGGTTGTGCCAGTGGTGGTTGTACTGTATGGTGTTGTGCTAGTGGTGGTTGTGCCAGTGATGGTTGTACTGTATGGTGTTGTGCTAGTGGTGGTTGTGCCAGTGATGTGCCAGTGGTGGTTGTGCCAGTGGTGGTTGTGCCAGTGGTGGTTGTGCCAGTGGTGGTTGTGCCAGTGGTGGTTGTGCCAGTGGTGGGTGTGCCAGTGGTGGCTGTGCCAGTGATGGTTGTGCCAGTGGTGGTTGTGCCAGTGGTGGTTGTGCCAGTGGTGGTTGTGCCAGTGGTGGTTGTGCCAGTGATGTGCCAGTGGTGAGTGCACCGGCGGTGGCTGTGCCGGATGGTGGCTGCGCCAGTGATGCTGTGCCAGTGGTGGTTGCGCCAGATCACCATGTCGGCGTCGCCGCTCCGCTGGTCGGCTGTGCCGCTGGTCGGCTGTGCCGCTGGTCGGCTGTGCCGCTGGTCGGCTGTGCCGCTGGTCGGCTGTGCCGCTGGTCGGCTGTGCCGCTGGTCGGCTGTGCCGCTGGTCGGCTGGCACAATCGGCCAGCGATTGCCACCGTCCCATTAGTGCAGTTTCAAGGTTAATGTGAGCCTTGTTGCCACGTTAAGCGGCACGGTTGTCTGCCCAGGTGTGGAGGTGTTCACTGCTGACGGGTCTCGTCAGTGCCACAGTCCCTCAGCCTCCAAGGGCCGCCACGCTCCCCAACGCCACCGCGGCTCGGTCAGAGCGAGCTGATTCGGCTACATTCGGGTCGTGTGGCGTGCTTTTTAGAAGCTATTCTTTAGCTGTTATTTTGCAATGAGTGCTTCCACTCGTCGGTGGACCGCTGACATATATGCCGGCTGCACGTGAGGCTGACAATGGCCGCGAAACCTCAGCTATTGCCCGACAATCTCGTCCATCACAGCCTCGCCCCGTGCCGGTCTGTGCCCGATGTGATAACAGGAGGGTTGTCGCAGTCCGGTCTGGGAAGCGGAACAATTAAACAGTATTACATGCCTGCACAATGATCATAAACAGGCAACACATAAAGGTGGTGTCGTGCCATGCGCGTCGGAACTGCGAGCATTAATGCTGCCGCAAACTGGGTAACATCGGTCCGTCCGTCCGTCGGTCATCGGTCTGTTTGTCCCGGCCTGCGCACAATCAAACCGCGCCCGCACCATATCCGGAGCTGTGTCCGGGGTCTGTTGGGAGCTGTGTCCGGGGTCTGTCGGGAGCTGTGTCCGGGGTCTGTCGGGAGCTGTGTCCGGGGTCTGTCGGGAACTGTGTCCGGGGTCTGTCGGGAGCTGTGTCCGGAGTCTGTCGGGAGCTGTGTCCGGGGTCTGTCGGGAGCTGTGTCCGGGGTCTGTTGGGAGCCGTGTGCGAGGCCTGTCGGGAGCTGTGTCCGGGGTCTGTCGGGAGCTGTGTCCGGGGTCTGTCGGGAGCTGTGTCCGGGGTCTGTTGGGAGCTGTGTCCGGGGTCTGTCGGGAGCTGTGTCCGGGGTCTGTCGGGAGCTGTGTCGGGGTCTGTCGGGAGCTGTGTCCGGGGTCTGTCGGGAGCTGTGTCCGGGGTCTGTCGGGAGCTGTGTCCGGGGTCTGTCGGGAGCTGTGTCCGGGGTCTGTCGGGAGCTGTGTCCGGGGTCTGTCGGGAGCTGTGTCCGGGGTCTGTCGGGAGCTGTGTCTGGGGTCTGTCGGGAGCTGTGTCCGGGGTCTGTCGGGAGCTGTGTCCGGGGTCTGTCGGGAGCTGTGTCCGGGGTCTGTCGGGAGCTGTGTCTGGGGTCTGTCGGGAGCTGTGTCCGGGGTCTGTCGGGAGCTGTGTCCAGGGTCTGTCGGGAGCCGTGTGCGGGGTCTGTTGGGAGCCGTGTGTGGGGTCTGTTCGGAGCCGTGTGCGAGGTCTGTCGGGAGCCGTGTGTGGGGTCTGTTGGGAGCCGTGTGCGGGGTCTGTCTGGAGTAGTGTGCGGGGTCCGTCGGGATCTCCGTGTCACAGGCTTAACATGGTTGTTCCACGTTTGGAATAAGGCGTCTTCGATCGGTTCCAACCATTCGAGACGATGGGATGAAAGGTAATTAGAAAATAGTGCGGAGAGAAAGATAATTAGGAAGAAAGAGCAGGGCGAATGGACGCGGTATTAACGACGGCTGCTAGCTCAGCCCTGTCTGGGGTGCATGCGTGGCTTTGCGTTGTTAAGTGGTTAAGTGGTTTGGTACTTTTGTGTGCCGTGGACGTTGTTTCCCGTATCGGAGTCGGTGCCGTGGACGTTGTTTCCCGTATCGGAGTCGGTGCCGTGGACGTTGTTTCCCGTATCGGAGCCGGTGCCGTGGACGTTGTTTCCCGTATCGGAGTCGGTGCCGTGGACGTTGTTTCCTGTATCGGAGTCGGTGCCGTGGACGTTGTTTCCCGTATCGGAGTCGGTGCCGTGGACGTTGTTTCCCGTATCGGAGTCGGTGCCGTGGACGTTGTTTCCCGTATCGGAGTCGGTGCCGTGGACGTTGTTTCCTGTATCGGAGCCGGTGCCGTGGACGTTGTTTCCTGTATCGGAGTCGGTGCCGTGGACGTTGTTTCCGTATCGGAGCCGGTGCCGTGGACGTTGTTTCCGTATCGGAGTCGGTGCCGTGGACGTTGTTTCCTGTATCGGAGCCGGTGCCGTGGACGTTGTTTCGTATCGGAGTCGGTGCCGTGGACGTTGTTTCCCGTATCGGAGTCGGTGCCGTGGACGTTGTTTCCGTATCGGAGCCGGTGCCGTGGACGTTGTTTCCCGTATCGGAGTCGGTGCCGTGGACGTGTTTCCTGTATCGGAGTCGGTGCCGTGGACGTTGTTTCCCGTATCGGAGTCGGTGCCGTGGACGTTGTTTCCCGTATCGGAGTCGGTGCCGTGGACGTTGTTTCCCGTATCGGAGTCGGTGCCGTGGACGTTGTTTCCCGTATCGGAGTCGGTGCCGTGGACGTTGTTTCCCGTATCGGAGTCGGTGCCGTGGACGTTGTTTCCCGTATCGGAGTCGGTGCCGTGGACGTTGTTTCCCGTATCGGAGTCGGTGCCGTGGACGTTGTTTCCCGTATCGGAGTCGGTGCCGTGGACGTTGTTTCCCGTATCGGAGTCGGTGCCGTGGACGTTGTTTCCCGTATCGGAGTCGGTGCCGTGGACGTTGTTTCCCGTATCGGAGTCGGTGCCGTGGACGTTGTTTCCCGTATCGGAGTCGGTGCCGTGGACGTTGTTTCCCGTATCGGAGTCGGTGCCGTGGACGTTGTTTCCCGTATCGGAGTCGGTGCCGTGGACGTTGTTTCCCGTATCGGAGTCGGTGCCGTGGACGTTGTTTCCCGTATCGGAGTCGGTGCCGTGGACGTTGTTTCCCGTATCGGAGTCGGTGCCGTGGACGTTGTTTCCCGTATCGGAGTCGGTGCCGTGGACGTTGTTTCCCGTATCGGAGTCGGTGCCGTGGACGTTGTTTCCCGTATCGGAGTCGGTGCCGTGGACGTTGTTTCCCGTATCGGAGTCGGTGCCGTGGACGTTGTTTCCCGTATCGGAGTCGGTGCCGTGGACGTTGTTTCCCGTATCGGAGTCGGTGCCGTGGACGTTGTTTCCCGTATCGGAGTCGGTGCCGTGGACGTTGTTTCCCGTATCGGAGTCGGTGCCGTGGACGTTGTTTCCCGTATCGGAGTCGGTGCCGTGGACGTTGTTTCCCGTATCGGAGTCGGTGCCGTGGACGTTGTTTCCCGTATCGGAGTCGGTGCCGTGGACGTTGTTTCCCGTATCGGAGTCGGTGCCGTGGACGTTGTTTCCCGTATCGGAGTCGGTGCCGTGGACGTTGTTTCCCGTATCGGAGTCGGTGCCGTGGACGTTGTTTCCCGTATCGGAGTCGGTGCCGTGGACGTTGTTTCCCGTATCGGAGTCGGTGCCGTGGACGTTGTTTCCTGTATCGGAGTCGGTGCCGTGGACGTTGTTTCCTGTATCGGAGTCGGTGCCGTGGACGTTGTTTCCCGTATCGGAGTCGGTGCCGTGGACGTTGTTTCCCGTATCGGAGTCGGTGCCGTGGACGTTGTTTCCTGTATCGGAGTCGGTGCCGTGGACGTTGTTTCCCGTATCGGAGTCGGTGCCGTGGACGTTGTTTCCCGTATCGGAGTCGGTGCCGTGGACGTTGTTTCCTGTATCGGAGTCGGTGCCGGGGACGTTGTTTCCCGTATCGTGTCGGTGCCGTAGTTGATTCCGTTGGAGCACCAGTGATCAGCACGTATCGGAGCCGGTGCCGTGGACGTTGTTTCCCGTATCGGAGCCGGTGCCGTGGACGTTGTTTCCTGTATCGGAACCCCACCAGGGGTTCTGTGTTCAGCTGATTGTTGAGCACCAGTGATCAGCACGTATCGGAGCCGGTGCCGTGGACGTTGTTTCCTGTATCGGAGTCGGTGCCGTGGACGTTGTTTCCTGTATCGGAGTCGGTGCCGTGGATGTTGTTTCCCGTATCGGAGCCGGTGCCGTGGACGTTGTTTCCTGTATCGGAACCCCACCAGGGGGTTCTGTGTTCAGCTGATTGTTGAGCACCAGTGATCAGCACAAGGGACGCCCCGCCGCCGCTGCATGCGTTCAAGGCTACCAGTAAATGCACTGTTTTCGACGGAAGCCCTGCCGTCGGGAGAGGCGAAATTAGGTGTGCTCTAGTACCTGTTGCCGCCACTGCAGCACGTCCGGCGCTGCCGTCGGCGCCAAGCCCCTCGCCGCCCTCCGAACTCGACAGCAAACGCTAGCAAGCCAGACGCTGTAAAATCTTCTCCGCAGCTGCTGGCCACGAACATCGGCCTCAAATCAATCGCGTGGATATTAATTTAGCGGCCGGTGAGATACCGCGCCGCCCGGTGCACTGGTTTGCCCGGCCGGAGCATAAAGCGCTTCAATAAGGTCGTAAAAGTGGTTGTAGTCACGCCAAACGACGCCGCAGGGGCGGACAGCATGAGCCTTATGGTAATCGCGTCGGATCCCGGTCTTACACGGGCTGATTTATTGCACGCGGCAGGGCGTAACGCGCCGGGCAGAGCGCAGCACCTTTGCCGAATCTCCGCAGGCCGTCGGCTCGGCGGCGGCTGGCGGTGGCCGGGCGACTTCATTGGCATCCGATGATGACCGGGTGGGGGCAGGTAATTGCAGCCTGCCTGGCCTTATCCCGCCTGTGAGGCCACGGTCGGCCGGTGCAGGGCAGCCGCGATTGCCAGTCGATGCAGCGATCGGTCCGGGTGGAGACTGGCCGGGAGTCGGCGCTGCCGAGAGCAGCTCGCACCGGCCGAGTCGGCCAGACGCGGCGTGGAAACGCCGTCCTGGGACACCCGGCTCTGTGTTCCCGGACCCGGACACAGCCGCAACAGGAGTTATCCGACACACGTGACTACCGCCGGCGGACACTGTGTCAGGTGTTCCGACACTCGTGACTACCACCGGCGGACACTGTGTCAGGTGTTCCGACTATAGGTGTTCCGACACACGTGACTACCTCCGGCGGACACTGTGTCAGGTGTTCCGACACTCGTGACTACCACCGGCGGACACTGTGTCAGGTGTTCCGACACACGTGACTACCACCGGCGGACACTGTGTCAGGTGTTCCGACACACGTGACTACCGCCGGCGGACACTGTGTCAGGTGTTCCGACACACGTGACTACCACCGGCGGACACTGTGCCAGGTGTTCCGACACACGTGACTATCGCCGGCCTGACACTGTGCCAGGTGTTCCGACACACGTGACTACCACCGGCGGACACTGTGCCAGGTGTTCCGACACACGTGACTACCACCGGCGGACACTGTGTCAGGTGTTCCGACACACGTGACTACCACCGGAGGACACTGTGTCAGGTGTTCCGACACACGGCTGGATGTTCATGCTGCGAACGAAGCGGAACGATAGCGCAATGGACACATTAACCTTGGAGCGTAATTAGTTGCATGCATCGGTGCTTAGTTGCAAAAATAACAACACATGTGATGTGGCGCTTAAAGGTGTCAGCGCTTCCCATGGGAAGCCTGGCTGTCACAAATCAAAATTGTTTCCACTGATTGAAAGGCGATCGTGTTTGGGTGGTGATTGCTGGGGAGATGCCGTGACGTCCGAACACAGTTGTTGTCTGTACGCTGCACTCCCGATTAATCTTGAAGATGAACCTTGAGTTCGCTTTACGACGCATTCAACTGCTAGTCCACGCAGCGTCGCCAACGTCTCGCGCTCATCGATCACAGGCGATGTCGATAATCGCGCCGGTTGTGGGGTTCGAACCGACGACAGATCACGAGTCCAACACTCTGCCGGTTGGGCTACCGCGGCCCCTGCCGACCAATCAGCAGCCGGCGCCAGTCGCACGGCGCGCACTGCGACTGCGACACGTCACGCGCCAGTCGTGACGTGTCGCGCCGACCGTGCCGATGGTGGCGATAGTGGAGGCAGCTCGTGGCCGGGCACGTGTTGCCGGGCGGCACGGCTCCTCCGGCGGCGCTGGCAGCCGGCGTGACGTGACGCGTGTGACGCGCCGGTTTGACTCCGTGACGCGTCACAGCACCTGGCACGGCGCATGACTTCAACGTGGGCAGCTACGCCCTTGCCGTCCGTCTGTGACGGTGCCACAGACTGTGTGGTGTGGGCGGTGGGGTGGTGGGCCGGGGTGACCCCTACCCTCCGTCCCTGGCCTTGACGGTGCTACAGACTGTGTGGTGTGTGGTGTGAGGTGTGGGCAGCGGGGTGGTGGGCCGGGGTGACCCTACCGTCCGTCCCCGGCCGTGACGGTGCCACAGACTGTGTGGTGTGTGGTGGGGTGTGGGTGACGGTGCAGATGGTGGTGTGGGTGGGGGGGTGGTGGGCCGGGGTGACCCCCTACCGTCCGTCCCTGGCCGTGACGGTGCCACAGACTGTGTGGTGTGTGGTGTGTGGTGTGGGCAGCGGGGTGGTGGGCCGGGGTGACCCCCTACCGTCCGTCCCTGGCCGTGACGGTGCCACAGGCTGGTGTGTGTGTGTGTGGGCGGGGTGGTGGGCCGGGTGACCCTACCGTCCTGGCTAGGCTGTGTGGTGTGGGCGGCGGGGTGGTGGGCCGGGGTGACCCCTACCGTCCGTCCCTGGCCGTGACGGTGCCACAGACGTGTGTGGGTGTGTGGTGTGGGCGGCGGGGTGGTGGGCCGGGGTGACCCCTACCGTCCGTCCCGGGCCGGTGCCACAGACTGTGTGTGTGTGGTGTGTGGTGTGTGGTTGGGCGGCGGGGTGGTGGGCCGGGGTGACCCACCTCCGTCCCTGGCCGTGACGGTGCCACAGACTGTGTGGTGTGTGGCGGTGGGGTGGTGGGCCGGGGTGACCCCTACCGTCCGTCCCGGGCCGTGACGGTGCCACAGTGCTGTGTGGTGTGTGGTGTGGGCGGTGGGGTGGTGGGCCGGGGTGACCCCTACCGTCCGTCCCGGGCCGTGACGGTGCCACAGACTGTGTGGTGTGTGGTGTGTGTGTGGGCAGCGGGTGGTGGGCGGCGGGGGGTGGGCCGGGGTGACCCTACCGTCCGTCCCTGGCCGTGACGGTGCCACAGACTGTGTGGTGTGTGGTGTGTGGTGTGGGCGGCGGGGTGGTGGGCCGGGGTGACCCCTACCGTCCGTCCCTGGCCGTGACGGTGCCACAGGCTGTGTGGTGTGGGTGTGTGGTGTGGGCGGCGGGGTGGTGGGCCGGGGTGACCCCTGACCGTCCGTCCCGGGCCGTGACGGTGCCACAGACTGTGTGGTGTGTGGTGTGTGGTGTGGGCGGCGGGGTGGTGGGCCGGGGTGACCCCTACCGTCCGTCCCGGGCCGTGACGGTGCCACAGACTGTGTGGTGTGTGGTGTGTGGTGTGGGCGGCGGGGTGGTGGGCCGGGGTGACCCCTACCGTCCGTCCCGGGCCGTGACGGTGCCACAGACTGTGTGGTGTGTGGTGTGTGGTGTGTGGTGTGGGCGGCGGGGTGGTGGGCCGGGGTGACCCCTACCGTCCGTCCCTGGCCGTGACGGTGCCACAGGCTGTGTGGTGTGTGGTGTGTGGTGTGGACGGTGGGGTGGTGGGCCGGGGTGACCCCTACTGTCCGTCCCGGGCCGTGACGGTGCCACAGACTGTGTGGTGTGAGGTGTGTGGTGTGGGCGGTGGGGTGGTGGGCCGGGGTGACCCCTACCGTCCGTCCCTGGCCGTGACGGTGCCACAGACTGTGTGGTGTGTGGTGTGTGGTGTGGCGGTGGGGTGGTGGGCCGGGGTGACCCCTACCGTCCGTCCCTGGCCGGCGGCCGTGACGGTGCCACAGACTGTGTGGTGTGGTGTGTGGTGTGGGCGGTGGGGTGGTGGGCCGGGGTGACCCCTGCCGTCCGTCCCGGGCCGTGACGGTGCCACAGACTGTGTGGTGTGTGGTGTGTGGTGTGGGCGGCGGGGTGGTGGGCCGGGGTGACTCTACCGTCCGTCCCGGGCCGTGACGGTGCCACAGACTGTGTGGTGTGGGCGGCGGGGTGGTGGGCCGGGGTGACCCCTACCGTCCGTCCCTGGCCGTGACGGTGCCACAGGCTGTGTGGTGTGTGGTGTGTGGTGTGGGCGGCGGGGTGGTGGGCCGGGGTGACCCCTACCGTCCGTCCCGGGCCGTGACGGTGCCACAGACTGTGTGGTGTGGGCAGCGGGGTGGTGGGCCGGGGTGACCCCTACCGTCCGTCCCGGGCCGTGACGGTGCCACAGACTGTGTGGTGTGTGGTGTGGGCGGCGGGGTGGTGGGCCGGGGTGACCCCTACCCTCCGTCCCTGGCCGTGACGGTGCCACAGACTGTGTGGTGTGTGGTGTGGGCAGCGGGGTGGTGGGCCGGGGTGACCCCTACCGTCCGTCCCGGGCCGTGACGGTGCCACAGACTGTGTGGTGTGTGGTGTGGGCGGCGGGGTGGTGGGCCGGGGTGACCCCTACCGTCCGTCCCTGGCCGTGACGGTGCCACAGACTGTGTGGTGTGTGGTGTGGGCTGCGGGGTGGTGGGCCGGGGTGACCCCCTACCCTCCGTCCCTGGCCGTGACGGTGCCACAGGGTGTGTGGTGTGAGGTGTGTGGTGTGGGCAGCGGGGTGGTGGGCCGGGGTGACCCCTACCGTCCGTCCCTGGCCGTGACGGTGCCACAGACTGTGTGGTGTGTGGTGTGTGGTGTGAGCGGCGGGGTGGTGGGCCGGGGTGACCCCTACCCTCCGTCCCTGGCCGTGACGGTGCCACAGACGTGTGGTGTGTGGTGTGTGGTGTGTGGTGTGGGCAGCGGGGTGGTGGGCCGGGGTGACCCCTACCGTCCGTCCCTGGCCGTGACGGTGCCACAGGCTGTGTGGTGTGTGGTGTGTGGTGGGACGGTGGGGTGGTGGGCCGGGGTGACCCCTACCGTCCGTCCCTGGCCGTGACGGTGCCACAGACTGTGGTGTGTGGTGTGTGGTGTGGGCGGCGGGGTGGTGGGCCGGGGTGACCCCTACCCTCCGTCCCTGGCCGTGACGGTGCCACAGACTGTGTGGTGTGTGGTGTGTGGTGTGTGGTGTGTGGTGTGTGGTGTGGGCGGCGGGGTGGTGGGCCGGGGTGACCCCTACCGTCCGTCCCTGGCCGTGACGGTGCCACAGACTGTGTGGTGTGTGGTGTGTGGTGTGGGCGGCGGGGTGGTGGGCCGGGGTGACCCCTACCGTCCGTCCCTGGCCGTGACGGTGCCACAGACTGTGTGGTGTGTGGTGTGGGCAGCGGGGTGGTGGGCCGGGGTGACCCTACCGTCCGTCCCTGGCCGTGACGGTGCCACAGACTGTGTGGTGTGTGGTGTGTGGTGTGGGCAGCGGGGTGGTGGGCCGGGGTGACCCCTACCGTCCGTCCCTGGCCGTGACGGTGCCACAGACTGTGTGGTGTGTGTGTGTGGTGTGGGCAGCGGGGTGGTGGGCCGGGGTGACCCCTACCGTCCGTCCCGGGCCGTGACGGTGCCACAGACTGTGTGGTGTGTGGTGTGTGGTGTGGGCAGCGGGGTGGTGGGCCGGGGTGACCCTACCGTCCGTCCCTGGCCGTGACGGTGCCACAGACTGTGTGGTGTGAGGTGTGTGGTGTGGGCGGCGGGGTGGTGGGCCGGGGTGACCCCTACCCTCCGTCCCTGGCCGTGACGGTGCCACAGACTGTGTGGTGTGTGGTGTGGGCGGTGGGGTGGTGGGCCTGGGTGACCCCTGACGTCCGTCTCGGGCCGTGACGGTGCCACAGACTGTGTGGTGTGTGGTGTGTGGTGTGGGCAGCGGGGTGGTGGGCCGGGGTGACCCTACCGTCCGTCCCTGGCCGTGACGGTGCCACAGACTGTGTGGTGTGTGGTGTGTGGTGTGTGGTGTGGGCGGCGGGGTGGTGGGCCGGGGTGACCCCTGACGTCCGTCCCTGGCCGTGACGGTGCCACAGACTGTGTGGTGTGTGGTGTGTGGTGTGGGCAGCGGGGTGGTGGGCCGGGGTGACCCCTGCCGGGCGTACTGCGAATGTGGTGCCGCTGCTGGTGTAATGGTGTGTGAAACCCAGGCGGGTAATCTCAGTGATCACGGTGTCGCTGTCACTATCAGTTTTACGCAAGTTCCCTGCATTGTTTTCATCCACATTACAGCTGGCACGGTCGCCAGGGTGGGCGGAAGTGTACCCGTGTTGACTGTCACCCAGGTGGTGGAAGCATACCCGCACTGAATTAGGCCATCGGTTGCTCAGATTGGATTGCATGACGCACAACATGGCGAGTAGTGCATGCAATGATTAATGCAATTACAGAAGTATTCACAAATGGGCGTGGAGGTCAAGTGTTCACGATGACTATGAGAGACTAGGATGAATATTGTATGCAGTCTGTCGTGCTGTTCCGGTGTGTTAGCGTGCCCACCACGGGTCATCGCAACACAGACCTTGCCTGGTCCGATTAGGCTGGCTCGTGCGTGCTCCCTGCTCTGAGTCGGATGTATAAGCGAGTATGTCAGGTTAAAATGTAGATTCATGAAATCCAAGAAGATAAAGTTCGTCAACAGCAGTACCATGTGCGAACATAGGCATCACGACAAGTTAGGTGTGTCAATCTTGTTTTGCCTGATTATTCTGGACCGCCCAGGACCCTGAGCTCCTCTGGGTCTTGATCCCTGAGTTCTTAGCTGTGGACCATGTGCCATGTGTTCTGAGCCCTGAACACTGATCTCTGGGCCCTGAACCGTGAGCCCTGTATCCTGGACCATGAACCATGGGCTCTGAACCCTGGGCCCTTGATCCTGAACCCTGGACCCTGAACCCTGGACCTTGAACCCTGGACTCTGAACCCTGTACCATAGACCCTGGACCCTGAACCATGGACCCTAGACCCTGAACCACTGACCCTGGACCCTAGACCCTGAACCATGGATCCTGAACCATGAATTATGTTCCCTGGTCCCTAGACCCTGGACCCTGGACCCTGGACCCTGGTCCTGATCCTGGATTTTCAGCGGACGTTCCCGACAAGACGTACGGTGCACCTGCGCTGGATTCAGGGTCCACCTGCGCTGGGTTCAGGGTCACCTGCGCTGTTCGTCACCTGCGCTGATTCGGGTCCTGCGCTGATTCGGCCACTTGTGCTGGGTTCGGGTCCACCTGCGCTGGTTCGGTCCCTGTGCTGGGTTCGGGTCCACTTTGCTGGTTCGGGTCCACCTGCGCTGGGTTCGGTCCACCTGCGCTGGGTTCGGGTCCTTGTGCTGGTTCAGGGTCCACTTGTGCTGGTTCGGGTCCACTTGTGTGGGTTCGGGTCCACTGCGCTGGGTTCGGGTCCTGTGCTGGGTTCGGGTCCACTTGTGCTGGGTTCGGTCCCTTGTGCTGGGTTCAGGGTCCACTTGTGCTGGGTTCAGGGTCCACCTGCGCTGGGTTCAGGGTCCACCTGCGCTGGGTTCAGGGTCCACTTGTGCTGGGTTCAGGGACCACTATCGCTGGGTGCGCTATCGATTGCACGGCGCGTGCAGAGGCCGACGCCGACCCCTGCGCCACCTCACCACCCCGGCACCCCGGCACCGGTGACCGCCGGCGGCCGGTTCGTGCCGGCCTGTCAATCGGTGGGAAAAATCGCCCCGCCCCACCTGTAATTATACGACATTGATTACCGGGTTCGGCGTGCTCCCCACCATCCACAAGCTGTACCCCTAACTGAAAGAATAGATGTCGTGCAGGCCGTCGGGCCGGCACATCCGGCAGCGGGCCCGTCTGCCGGCGGCGCATAAAGGAACAATCCGACCCGCTGTCATTCAGGCCCGGTGACACACACACACACGCGCACACACACACACGCGCACACACACACACACACATACATCCACACACTCACATATACACATATACATACACACACATATGCACACATACACACACATGCATACATACATGCATACGTACATACATATATTCACATGCACACATATACGTGCATGCACGCAAACACACACATATACCAATGTCGAAATGTATTCAGTTGACTGTGTCAGTGAAGCAGAGGTTGACCACACACCAGCAAACCCAGCACTCACCGCTCCAACTGGCAATCGGTGCGGAAACCGTGTCGTGCAGACGAGGTCGGGGGTGGTGCCGTTAGGTTATAGGTTAGTCGGTGGCTAGGTTACAGGTTAGCCGGTGGTTAGGTTATAGGTTAGCCGGTGGTTAGGTTATAGGTTAGTCGGTGGTTAGGTTATAGGTTAGTCGGTGGTTAGGTTGTATGCTGGTCGGTGGTTGGGTTATAGGTTAGCCGATGGTCAGGCTATAGTTTAGTCGGTGTTTAGGTCATTGGTTAGTCGGTGGTTTGGTAATAGGTTATCCGGTGGTTAGGTTATAGGTTAGCCGGTGGTTAGGTTATAGGTTAGTCGGTGGTTAGGTTATAGGTTAGTCGGTGGTTAGGTTGTATGCTGGTCGGTGGTTGGGTTATAGGTTAGCCGATGGTCAGGCTATAGTTTAGTCGGTGTTTAGGTCATTGGTTAGTCGGTGGTTTGGTAATAGGTTATCCGGTGGTTAGGTTATAGGTTAGCCGGTGGTTAGGTTATAGGTTAGTCAGTGGTTAGGTTGTATGTTGGTCGGTGGTTGGGTTATAGGTTAGCCGGTGGTTAGGTTATAGGTTAGCCGGTGGTTAGGTTATAGGTTAGTCGGTGGTTAGGTTATATGCTAGTCGGTGGTCATGTTATAGGTTAGTCGGTGGTTGGGTTATAGTTTAGCCGGTGGTTAGGTTATAGGTTAGTCGGTGGTTAGGTTATAGGTTAGTCGGTGGTTAGGTTATATGTTAGTCGGTGGTTAGGTTACAGGTTAGCCGGTGGTTAGGTTATAGGTTAGTCAGTGGTTAGGTTGTGTGTTGGTCGGTGGTTAGGTTATATGTTAGTCGGTGGTTAGGTTATAGGTTAGCCGGTGGTTAGGTTATAGGTTAGTCGGTGGTTAGGTTATAGGTTAGTCGGTGGTTAGGTTATAGGTTAGTCGGTGGTTAGGTTATAGGTTAGTCGGTGGTTAGGTTATAGGTTAGTCGGTGGTTAGGTTATAGGTTAGCCGGTGGTTAGGTTATAGGTTAGTCGGTGGTTAGGTTATAGGTTAGTCAGTGGTTAGGTTGTGTGTTGGTCGGTGGTTAGGTTATATGTTAGTCGGTGGTTAGGTTACAGGTTAGCCGGTGGTTAGGTTATAGGTTAGTCAGTGGTTAGGTTGTGTGTTGGTCGGTGGTTAGGTTATATGTTAGTCGGTGGTTAGGTTACAGGTTAGCCGGTGGTTAGGTTATAGGTTAGTCGGTGGTTAGGTTATATGTTAGTCGGTGGTTAGGTTATAGGTTAGCCGGTGGTTAGGTTATAGGTTAGTCGGTGGTTAGGTTATATGTTGGTCGGTTGTTGGGTTATAGGTTAGCCGGTGGTTAGGTTATAGGTTAGTCGGTGGTTAGGTTATATGTTAGTCGGTGGTTAGGTTGTATGTTGGTCGGTGGTTGGGTTATAGGTTAGCCGGTGGTTAGGTTATAGGTTAGTCGGTGGTTAGGTTATATGCTAGTCGGTGGTCATGTTATAGGTTAGTCGGTGGTTGGGTTATAGTTTAGCCGGTGGTTAGGTTATAGGTTAGCCGGTGGTCAGGTTATAGGTTGGTCGGTGGTTAGGTTATATGTTAGTCGGTGGTTGGGTTATAGTTTAGCCGGTGGTCAGGTTATAGGTTGGTCGGTGGTTAGGTTATATGTTAGTCGGTGGTTGGGTTATAGTTTAGCCGGTGGTTAGGTTATAGGTTAGCCGGTGGTCAGGTTATAGGTTGGTCGGTGGTTAGGTTATAGGTTAGTCGGTGGTTAGGTTATAGGTTAACCGGTGGTCAAGTTATAGTTTAGTCGGTGGTTAGGTCATTGGTTAGCCGCTGGCTAGGTCATAGGTTAGCTGCGGGCTAAGTAATAGGTTAGCTGGCGGTTAGGTATATAGGCCGGTGGTTGGGCATATTCTCCTTTGGATCCATTGGTGTTGCGATGCAACTGTGTACTTCAACGGCTAAAGGACACGGTAAAGGACACGGCCAACGACTAAAGGACACGGCCAACGGCTAAAGGACACGCAATCGAGACATGCCTGGCTGTTTTGTTTGTGTTCCGATACGGAAAACATAGCGTCTAGATCCCTTAGTTGTGCAAAGCATGTTTGATCATGCATGTGACACTTTCGGCACCAGATTTTACATTTAGAGCGCACGGGTTCAGCACAGTATACAGTATATAGTATACAGTATACAGTATACAGTATACAGTATACAGTATACAGTATACAGTATACTGTATGCAGTATACAGTATACAGTATACAGTATACAGTATACAGTATACATATAGAGGTACGATATGCAGACATGCAGGTACAGGTGGAGTATATAGGGTTGCTTGCAAATTTCAGTCGCAAACATCGAATGGACTATTTACGGTCCTGCTTTCTGTGCCTATCAAATATTCAATAAGCTAAGTGGTATTTTGCAAGACCACAAGGCAAGCCGTAACTTAAATAAGGATAAATGCTGCTAAGTCAGAGGCATGTAACTTTGCATATTTACTTGCGCTTTAAAATCTTGTTAGGCAATTGAAGCGAAATTATTTTACCTTGTCGGCTTGTAGAACACAAATGACAACAGTTAGAGCATTGCATTGCAAGTATTCTTTCGCCGGAAAACTTTGGCAATCGATTACAAGAAGATTGTATTTCCATAGTAGACTTCGATACCTCCTTCAGCACATTTTCACTGTCAAGTGCAGTGGTAGGTGTAGCAGTAGCAATCAAGTGTAGCAGTGTTTGTTTTGATGATGACGATTTCAAATCCATATGTTGCCAATCAACACTAATTGTTTATGTGGAGCTTAGTTCAGTGGCGATCAAGTACTACTCGTGTGTGGAATTATACTCGTTCAAGTATTATTCGTTATGATCAACTATTACTCGTGGAGTACAATAATATTTCGCACGAGATGGCTATCGTTTTTTCCCTCTGCTTACACCTCCCGCCTGTGCTTGCTTGTCATCTGCTTATACCACTCGTCGGTGATTGCTGCTCCTCTGCCTATACTGTCTGCTGGTGATTACTGCTCTGTCTATACCACTCGCCGGTGATTGCTGCTCCTCTGCCTATAACACTCGCCGGTGATTGCTGCTCCTCTGCCTATACCATCTCCCGGTGATTGTTGCTCCTCTGCCTATACCACCCGCCGGTGATTGCTGCTCCTCTGCCTATGCTACCTGCCGGTGATTACTGCTCCTCTGTCTACACCACCCGCCGGTGATTGCTGCTCCTCTGCCTATGCTACCTGCCGGTGATTACTGCTCCTCTGTCTACACCACCCGCCGGTGATTGCTGCTCCTCTGCCTATGCTACCTGCCGGTGATTGCTGCTCCTCTGCCTATGCTACCTGCCGGTGATTACTGCTCCTCTGCCTACACCACCCGCCGGTGATTGCTGCTCCTCTGCCTACACCACCCGCCGGTGATTGCTGCTCCTCTGCCTACACCACCCGCCGGTGATTGCTGCTCCTCTGCTTATGCCTCCCACCGGCGTTCGCTGCTCCTTTCTCGTGGTGCTCTTCTTCGCCGACATTATGGTAGAAACCTTGTCATCAGACAACAGGCAAGCTACTAAGCCGGAGATGATCCTGTCACATTCAGATTAAACAAACACACACACACATCTTACGTTGCTCGCCGGTAGCCTCTGGTGACGTCACTAATTATCCACCGGGGGCTGACTCTGGCCTGTCTTTGAGAAGGTCTCAAAGCACCGCAGCTCCATGCCGGATGCTGTCTGAGAATACCTGCGTGGTTGCTCCAGGAATACTACCTGCCCGTAATTACCAGACCGAGCCTGCCCAGCCCACGCCGCCCGTTGGGTGGGTAGGCTGCGCCGCGGGGCACGCCGCCGCAGAGGGGAGGGGTAGGCTGCGCCGCCGGCCGGCCTGCAAAGCACCGGTGATTGACAGGCGGCGCGGCCATCGCAGTGCCGTAAAGGGAAGCCGCCGCCGATCGCGGCCGTGGCCTTGTCGACTGCGCGCGCCGCGTCGGCGGCTCTGCGCCCTCACGCAGCGAGCCACACAGCGAGCCACACAGCGAGCCACACAGCGAGCCACACAGCGAGCCACACAGCGAGCCACACAGCGAGCTACACAGCGAGCCACAGGGACCGTATCAACATGACATACATCCTCCTCCCGTCAGCACAAAACAAACGATGATTAATGATTGCTAAAGATACAGCACCATATACGTACAAATCATACAAATATGCTACCGAAGCGTGACAGCTATGCTCATCATATCAGAAGGAAACTTTCAAAAAACATAATCGTGTTCTAGCTACTAAGTGGTCCACAGGTGATAACTTTTGTGTTCAGAGTATACAGTTTCTTAATGTTCAGAGTTCCTTGCGGTTTTCTATGGGCGCCATAGTTTCTGAGATCTTCTCGTGGAAGTCCCCCCCCTCCTCCGCCTCCCCCGGCCGAGCGAAGGGCGGTCTGAGTCCCGACCAGGTTTGGGTGAAGACAAGCATTTGGATAAGAGCAGTGAATCAACGTGACATATACGAAGTGTGACTGCACTAGTTGCTCCAATCAACAGACTGGAAAGGCAGACTGCGTCGATGCCAGATTATGAGCCACGGCGATATATCATCGCATGTGTTGTTTTCAGCAGACGGTGACAGTGCATTGAGTTTCAAAGGCGTTGGAATGAGGAAATGCACATCAATTCGCTCGCAATGATTGGCCTATATGGTCGTTTCTTGCTCAGCTCCAGTCCCCTATCCAACTGCATCTGTGAGCCATAGGCGAGGCTCCCCATCTGCTTGGATGTGCCCTGTATCATTTCCCCGAGCCCTTCGCGCCATGCTATCGTATTTCGACATCATAGTCTGCAGGGTGGCCCCTTCGACAGTGTGTGCGTCATCAGTTTTGGCGTTGCTACCTCTCCAACTACGTTGTCAAGGCTCCGCTTGTGCTTTGACGTGCAGGTTCGGCTCCATTTCCGGCATTGAGTCAAACGAGTCCGACGGTATTGCCGGAACACAGGCTCAAGTAATAACAAGGGCATAGCGCCGCACAATAGCCGGGTATATCGCGGCGTTAATTGTCACCTCAGCGCCGCGGGCGCCCCCCCCCCCCCCCACCCCCTGATTGGTTTGCCTTGATCGCTACTGAGGGCAGTCGGGGGGGGGGGGGGGCACGCGTGTATGGTCGGCTGTGTCTGTGTGAATTGGCTTCAAGTGGCGCCGCTTTGTGAAATAGCCAATGGCAGTAGGTTAAAGTGTGCCGAGCAGTAAACAGCGGCTTGTGGTATTAGCTACGCTGTGTGGTGTTCGCAGCGCGGCAGGGTGTGCTTGTGGAACGTGAGGGCTCATGCCGTCCATTGTATGCAGTGCTCAAGTGCTGGCACTGGTGCCGGTAGAACTGGTACTCGTACAGGTACTGGCTGAAGTACTGGTACTGGTACTGGTGGAACTGGTACTCGTGCAGGTACTGATTGAAGCACTGGTGCTGGTACCAATATAATTAGTACTCGTATTGGTACGGGCTGAAGTACCGGTATAATTGGCAAGTAAGAACCAGCGTGGAAGTGAGGCTCATTTGCGTCCACGAAATTATAATTGCAACTGGTGTAGAAGTGAAGAAGATTTTCTTTCTTTTATATTATATTAATTAAACATTATTGAGTCCCCTACTCGGGGGTGCTTGTGGAGTGCACACGCAGAGATACACCCACGTCACATAGACAGCAGAATCTCTATTTTGTCAGCCCCTTGCGGGACAGTCTTGTTCGCCAGATGTTCTCAGATTCGCCGCCGTAGCCAGACTTGGATCACGATCAGGCTATCCAGACACACGATCAGGCCATCCAGACTTGTCGGTGGCGGTCGACAGAATGTCCGCGAACGCGCCGCCGCCGGCGCTGGTCGGCCAGCGTCGATCCCGCGGCACGGCGAACGCTCCCCAGTTACTGGCATCTTCCGGGTAGGAGCCGGCCGACGAAAAGTCTGCCCGGGGTCGGAGTTAAACCGAGCACCTCCGAGAAGCCAGAGCTCAACGTCGCAGACGCACCAGCCGCCGGTGCCGTCTTTGTGCCACGAAGCCGAGTTAAGTAGTGCTGCTAGGATTATCGTCAGAATCATGAGGAAGTGAGGCTAAGTTGAATTATGCCGCTGGGAATATCGTATGCGAATCGTGTGTGATAAGGTGGCGGTACGGCACGCGATCGACTGGCTTCAACCCCGTCCCACTTCCAACGGCAATGCGGCTCTGGAATTGGTTCTGCTAATTCCAGGTACTTGTGAATTTAGTGGGCTTTTCTTCGTATAGATGTGTGTGTGTGTGAACTAGTGAGTATTCACTGTCAAGCTTCACTTTGTATTACAAGTACAGTAAGAAGTTTCTTACTTGTGTTACTTTGTTTTAACTTCTACTTTGCTTACTACGAACCATCAAGCCCTACTTCACAACCTAAGTTGATAAGAAACTCCCATCGAAATCAGGTAATGCAGTCACAACAATGATTGAATGACGAGCGTGACTGGGCCGGCGGCCGTCTCCCCGACGCCGCGCCGCGTGCTCCCGAGTCGGCAGTCGTCTCGCCGACGCCGCGCCGCGTGCTCCCGAGTCGGCAGCCGTCTCGCCGACGCCGCGCCGCGTGCTCCCGAGTCGGCAGTCGTCTCGCCGACGCCGCGCCGCGTGCTCCCGAGTCGGCAGTCGTCTCGCCGACGCCGCGCCGCGTGCTCCCGAGTCGGCAGTCGTCTCGCCGACGCCGCGCCGCGTGCTCCCGAGTCGGCGGTCGTCTCACACGCGGCGGCGCGCGCGTTGCGTGCCCGTCGGCCACCGCGCGTGCCCGTCGGCCACCGCGCGGGCCGGCGGCGGCCACCGCGACGACTTAGCGGCGATCGCGCCGTGTCGCAAACGGCGCGTCACGTGACCGGCGCGCCGCCGCCGCCGCTGACCGACGCCGACGCGGCCGTTACTCACCGTCGATGGCCGACGCGGGCTAATTCGGTGCGCCGGCGCACACCCGGTAATCGTGCAGTTGCATGCCCGGCGGCGTTTTATTCGGCGCGTTTTCTCGATGGGCGGCGGGCGCGTAATTATCGCTCACACGGCGTCGGCCGACGCGACGGACCAGTGCCTCCGACAGGGCGCGTGTCGGCTCGCCCCCGGCCGGGCGCCGGGCGTCGCGGTTACGACTGTCGCCCGCCGCGCCCAGGGCCAGTTTGGACAAAAGGCCACACAAAAATGGCGCCGCACATACACACACACACACACACACACACATACACACACACACATACACACACATACACATATACACACATGCACATATCCACGGCACAATATGGCCGCATGAAAGCCGGCCGTGTGCAGGTGTTCCCTCGCCGGTCGACAAGCCAGACGGCCGCCGTGCAAATGGGACGTGACTGACGAGAGAACTGGCGCCGGAATACCGCGCGGCAGCACGCGCTGCGTCCGACGGCCGGCCGCCGCGCGCGCCTTGACGGCGGGAAGCGTTCCGATTGGCTGAACACACACGTTGGCCGCTGACGGCCGGCGCCGATCGGGCCTGTGCGAATCGCCGCGCGGCCACCGCCGAGAACGTGCCCGCTGGTGTGCTTAGTGTGTGAACGCTCGGCGCGGTAATGTCTGGCGGTCGGCTAGCGCTTCCTCATCTGCTGCCGCATCAGCGGGCGCGTCCCCACCGGCGTGGAGTAGCCAGGTGTCGGCGGTCGGCGCGGTGACGTTTCGTGGTCGGCTGACGCTTCCTCATCTGCTGACGCGCTGGCGGCCACTTCTCTAACGACGTGGAGTAGCTCGGGTCCGGCGGTTGGCGCGGCCCCGGAAATCCCCACACACTGCGGGTGGACGGTGTGCACAAGGTTCAGGCGAGATTTCGGCGGTGATTTTGCTTCAAGTAACAGTATCATTTTCCTACTGGGATGCATGATTTCCCCGGTGAATGTTCTGCCCTTACTGCGGAACTACTCGCAATATGGAAGACGCTTGGTTTTATTTTCGAAATCACTTTGCAAATGTGTTGTCTTAGACTCTGCGAGCGAATTCCAAGTTCTCACCAAGATATATTAGACGAAGCCATCAACATGGAGGTCTCAGGTACATGAAAATTCCTCAACTTCATTAAGGTGCATGTTGTGTATATCCCACCGGCGGTTCGTAGGGTGGGCATAGGGTAGGTTATGTTAGGTAAGGTTTTGGGTATTTTGGTGATTTTGGGAATGACCCCTGGTTAAAAACCGTTACAAATTTCAGGGGAAATACGAGCCAGTGGAATTTACATGGATGGTAACGGCCCCACTAAAATCACGCACAACGATTGCACAGTCACGAGGCGGCGGATGCTGCGAGTGTCCCTCCTCTGGGCTCAGGCGCCTGGGGTTTCTCTCTGGCCACTGGGCAGGATCGGCTGATTGTGTATGCCGGACGCCGCCCTTCTGTAGACGGGCCCGCCCCTCATCAGTCGCACGTTCACATCTTCATCTCATCGCGAGCACACACACACACACATACACACACACACACACACGCACACACACGCACACCAGAGGCGGATTCAGGAATCGTCGTGGAGGCACTTGTCTTCGAGAGGGGCGCCACTGCGAAGGCACTAGAAGGGGCACGTTCGTCTGCAAGTTTATTGAGCGGGGATGGAGCCTTCCCAGAGGGGCGCCACCTTCGGTAGGAGGGCGCATGCCCCCAGTGCCTCACCCTGTTTTCACCCATGTCACGTCA
Source organism: Ashinkailepas kermadecensis (assembly GCA_034440615.1). Classification (NCBI taxonomy): domain Eukaryota; kingdom Metazoa; phylum Arthropoda; class Thecostraca; family Neolepadidae; genus Ashinkailepas; species Ashinkailepas kermadecensis. The sequence goes on from JAOTOM010004212.1 coordinate 24,799, forward strand.
CACACACACACACACACACACACACACGCGTCAGCGCACGAGGTCTATCCAGTTGCTCTCAACTGCCAGTCTGTCGGGAGGTGGTCGCTCAGTTCGGCCAGAGACGGGCGCCGAGACCGAAACATGACCAACTCACGGATCTGGACCGACAGAACTGAATCCACCACTCGCACTGAACCCGAACTGGACTGAACGCTCCGAGCCCGTGAATCTGACCTGATCGACCACAGCTCATATATGGCGAACATGAGGCGGCGGACATGCGCGTCGGCCCGACCTGCAGCCGCTGACCTGGCGGCAGGTCGGACCTGGCGGCAGACGATGCTGGCGCACGGGACCAGCCGACTGGCCACCAGTCGGCTGATCAGTGTTTACCGATGGACAGGTGGCCGCAGACAGCGATCGCAGACGCCCACGGTGCCGCCGCCGGCGCCTGTTTGCCTGAGCCGGCCGGCGCGCGTCGCGGCACCTTCTTGTCGCGCCGGCGTAAACAGAGAGACCGCCGGCCGGTCGGAGCGCCGCGGTCTGACCTCCGGCCGGTTGGACCGGCCGTAGATGGGCATCGGCGCCGCCAGCGGCATCCACGTCATCATGGCTACACACCAGGCGTGCTGGCTGCCGCCGTCACGTGGAGGGGTGACCTGGGCGGGGTGGGCGGGCGTGGTGGTCACGTGGCGGTGTGACGTGTGGCGGGGTGATACGTGACGGTGTGACCTGTGATGGGGTGGGCGGGGCGTGTGGATCACATGGCAGGGTGACGCGTGGTGGTGTGACGCGTGACGGGGTGAGCGGGGTGTGTGGGTCACGTGGCGGTATGATGCGTGATGCAGTGAACAGGGCATGTGGGTCGCGTGGCAGGGTGACGGTGAGGGGGGGGGGGTGAGGGGGGTGTGGGTCACGTGGCGGTGTGACGCGTGACGGTGTGACCTGTGACGGGGTGAGCGGGGTGTGTGGGTCACGTGGCGGTATGATGCGTGATGCAGTGAACAGGGCATGTGGGTCGCGTGGCAGGGTGACGGTGACGGGGTGGCGGGGTGGGGTGAGCGGGGCGTGTGGGTCACGTGGCGGTGTGACGTGTGACGGTGTGACCTGTGGCAGGGTGGGCGGGGCGTGTGGGTCACAGGGTGACGTGTGGCGGGATGATCGGGGTGTCGTGGCGGTGTGACGTGTGACGGTGTGACCTGTGGCGGGGTGGGCGGGGCGTGTGGGTCACGTGGCGGTGTGACGTGTGACGGTGTGACCTGTGGTGGGGTGAGCGGGGCGTGTGGGTCACGTGGCGGTGTGACGTGTGACGGTGTGACCTGTGGCGGGGTGGGCGGGGCGTGTGGGTCACGTGGCGGTGTGACGTGTGACGGTGTGACCTGTGGCGGGGTGGGGTGGGCGTGGCGTGTGGGTCACAGGGTGACGTGTGGCGGGATGATCGGGGTGTCGTGGCGGTGTGACGTGTGACGGTGTGACCTGTGGCGGGGTGGGCGGGGCGTGTGGGTCACGTGGCGGTGTGACGTGTGACGGTGTGACCTGTGGCGGGGTGGGGTGGGCGTGGCGTGTGGGTCACAGGGTGACGTGTGGCGGGATGATCGGGGTGTCGTGGCGGTGTGACGTGTGGCGGGGTGGGCGGGGCGTGTGGGTCACGTGTCGGTGTGACCTGTGACGGGGGCGGGGCGTGAGAGAGGGTCACGCGACGTCGCTTTCTGCGGTCAGATCCGTGTCGGCTGTGTTGCTCGACACAAGAGGCATCGATTATTATCGGTCTTGTGGCGCTAGCATCTGGGGCACCGGCACACAAGTGCCAGTCATCGTGATAGAGCGCTTCAATGTGAGCCGAATTGACGAGAACACTGCAAAGTGGATGTGACTTCTGTACATTGGACGGCTTATACGTCATGGTAGCTTCAGATCAGCCATGCGCCAGTTCTGACGCAGGAAAGATGTGTCGTAGAGAATCCACCATGTACCTGGCGTGCAGTGTGCACGATTCAGTGTGTCTTGCGGGAGGTGAATGAAGAGAAAGGGACGGGCAATCTTTAGTCCTTTTCCTCGCGAAGCCAAGCACCGCCCTCAGCTTTGACAATGGCGGTATTCCGACATCTGCGCACCGCGAAAAAAACTAATGCTGTGTGCTCTTGTCCAATGTACCAGTACGTGTCACAAGTGAAGTATCCGATCATTGCTGGCGCTCCCCGTCCAGCAGGTAGGCCTTGTGGCGCTGCTGACGCCTCTGAACGAGCTTCATGCTGGGCAGAATGTGTTCGGGCGTCAGTTTGACGACGCGCCAACCATCTCCTGGAAGTGACTTGGGTGCCGGCTCTGGTACGGATTCCTAGAGACACAGACTAGAAACGAACAGGTGGGAATGTCTTCCCCGAAACCGGTCGTTTGAACTGTGAAAAAGCCGACCGGAAGTTCTCATCGACCGGCGGCCGGCCAGCAGTGAGTTGGCCCCACTCACGACTCAGACATGCAATCACACTTAGACACATAAGCCTACACACCAGCACAAACCAACCGACGCTCACCGCAAAAACCAACACCGCACCCACGAATTGGAAGTCCGTAAAACGTCAATCGGCTGGTGCGGTGCGCTTTTTCTCCCGATCTACGCGACTGATCACAGAGTGATCTCCCGACCTGGTGGTGACAAGGACCGGCTGCCGCTGGCATTGCCGCGGTTCCCGCCATTCTCCCGCCGTTTTTGCGCGGGACTGGGCGGTCGAAATTGGCCGCCCCAGTATGTGATATGAGCGGTTACGCCCGGCACGTCGATCGAGGGCTGGCGCGTCGCTCCAGGGCTGGCGCGTCGCTCGAGGATTGGTGGCGCTCGGCAGGCTGGGCCGACGGCGGCCGAAGCTCGCCCGTATTTGCTGCGGTCGCAGCCTTCGCCAGCGTCCGTGCGTCTGTGTCCAGAGGTAAGATTGGTGTTCCTGTTTCCCTATCTTCAGGGCTTCTTCCCTATATTCCCTATCTTCACCAGAGCAGTGACCAGAGTCTCGGTTTCCCTATATTCAGAGCTGTGACTGGCGGCTCTCTGAGATCAGAGCCGTGATCAGCGTCTCGATTTTCCTATATTCAGAGCTTCGACTAGCCTCTCTCTGAGATCAGAGCCGTGATCAGCGTCTCCCGTTCTCTGTGAGCAGAGTGATTGTGGGTATGTGTCGGTTTGCCTGTGATTAGGTTTCTTGAGCGGCGTCTCTGTTTCACTGTGATGAGAGTTGTGGCTCCGTGATCAGAGTTGCAGGTCACGCCTCTGTTTCTTTGCAAGCCGTTGTGGAGGCTGACTTGCCGTCGACTATCCGGCGCTTCTGGCCAGCCACGGTCCAGCCGCTCCACATTTGAAAACGCTCGCCCTGGGTGTCGTTGCAGCAGTTTGCTGGAGATAGATTGGAACTGTCGCTTCCCAGGCCTGTCAGAGAAGTAATCACTGTTCAGCAGCATTAATACTCACCCACTTAGTGGGCAATAACAATGGTATGCATAATGTGGCCAGAGTAAGTGGCCGGAGTACAGTTCCTCGGTCGGCCGTGGTCTGCTCAGCAATGCATTCAGACCAGGGGCGGAGTCAGGCCCGTCTTGTTGAGGGTTCCAACGAGAATTCCTGCGCACAGACTGTCAAGGGGAAGGGAATAGGCTTGTAATGACGTCACTGCACGGACATCCTCTCGAAATTGGCTGGCTATGGATTGTTGCCTCTTTTTGTGGATTGATTATTTACATAATTGATATCAGTTAACCCCATGCCCATCATATAGGAATCCCGTCTCGCTGTCCTCCCGCACGTGACGTCACCTGTCTACCCACTGTTTGACTGTCTCTGCTGCCTGCTACCTGCTGCACGGTTCGTGTAGCGCCACTGCATGCACTTCACTTCACCCTGCAGCCGCTCCCCAACCTCCCCCATATCCTGCAACTCACTTTCCAACCCCGACACCTTACGGCCGCTCCGGCTTCTGCCCTTCATTCTACATCCTACAGCCTGCTTCCTATCTCCTGTGGCCTACAACCGCATTTTCCTCTTCCCGACCCCTTGCAGTCACTCCCGCCTCTTCTCCCCTACACCCTACAACTTCTCCCCTACACCCTACAACTTCTCCCCTACACCCTACAACTTCTCCCTTACACCCTGCATCTCACCTGCACCAGACAACCCCTACCCTATACCCTATGGCTTCTCCCCTACATCCTACAACCCATCCCCTACACACTATAACCTCTCACCTACACCCTATTACTTCTCCCTTACACCCTGCATCTCCCCTATACCGACAACCCCTCCCCTACACCCTATGGTTTATCCCCTACATCCTACAACCTCTCCCCCACACCATGCAACTTCTCACCTACACCCTACAACCTATCCCCTACACCATACAACCTCCCTCCTATTCCCTACAGTCTCTCTTCCTCGTCCCTACACCTTAAAGAACTTTTCCCAGACACCCTACAGCCATCCTTGTCTTCCCTTTTCCTCTCCCAGGCATCCTACAGCTGCTATTTTCAATTTCCCTATCTACTGAACCCCCCCCCACCCTCACACTTCTCCCCTACATCCCACAGCCGGCCGTTTCCTTTCCCTTCCTCTGCCATGCACCCTGCAGCCGCCCCTGTCTCTCCAATGGCACTATGCAGCCGTCCCTGCCTCCCCAATACCACCCTGCAGCCGCCCCTGCCTCCCCAATTCCACCCTGCAGCCGCCCCTGCCTCCCCAATTCCACCCTGCAGCCGCCCCTGCCTCCCCAATTCCACCCTGCAGCCGCCCCTGCGTCTCCAATGCCATCCGGCGGCTGGCGGTCGGTTTATGCTGGAAATGTCCTTAGCCGTAGCATTGCAGACAGTAATTGGGCCGGTAATGACTGAGAATTAGCGTCGGCGGAACGGTGTGAGTGGGGTTACAGTCGACTCGGGGGGGGCGGCGCCGGGGCGGCGGGAGCTGGGCTGCAACTTGGCAAGTGAAGCATACACACACATACACAAACACGGCTACATGTACACAAACACACTTACACATATACGAACACGTCTACATGTACACAAACACACCTACATATATAGAAACACACCTACACATACGCAAACACCTACACATGCACAAACACCTACACATAAACAAACATACCTACACATACACACCTGCACACACATAAGCACACCAACACGCACACACCTACACACAAGCATACATGCGCACACATGCTCACACACACACGTACCTTTCCACTTACCTCTCCCCCACTCGTTCATACTCAGTGCCCACGTACTCCGGTGCTGACACAGAAATTACAATCAGCCGAATGGCGGCAAAATAATGAGCTTAATACGACTGGAATGTCACGAATTTGACGATGGCACGCGTACGTGTGGGACTGCGTGTCTCGCCAGTGGAGGTGTGCCGGCACAGAGGACCATTAGTGCGTGCACGCATGCGGCAAGCGACCGCGCCAGTTGCCGACCGTGGTTGCGGTTAGAAAACACTCGCCATGTGCTTTAAACGTGCTTTATGCGGGGAAGACATGAGGAGGCGTTAAATCACTCCACTCTGGTGGATCCATGTTTATTGAGCAGACTGCATGGCTGTGCGTATCAATCAGCTGAGTTAATTTATTTAAGGCAGTGCTATTTTGCAGGTGTTGAGATGATCGCAAACATCGCTGGCGCCGAGCTTACTCACATTCCTTCCTTAGGCCCATCCCTGACATTCTCCGTTCTAAAGGCATGGGAGAAATGCGTCATGCCCAGCAGCTAGACCATGATGATATTAGTGTGGAATGTATATCGGCATGTCATTGTCGTTGGTCCAGCAATAAACAGGGTAGGTCTCACTGGTGCGAGAGCGCCTGGACGCTACCGAACCACCGGACCGCCGGACCGCTGGACCGCCGGACCACCGGACCACCGAACCGCCGGACCGCCGAACCGCCGGACCGCCGGACCGCCGGACCGCCGGACCGCCGGACCGCCGGACCGCCGGACCACCGAACCGTCGGACCGCCGGACCGGTGTCCGTAACGTAACGATTGTGGGCGCTGCGCTCGATCCACCACCGCGGCCGATTACAGCCCCGGAGCATAATTACCGCCGTTCTCCCCCTAGGCTGCGCGGGGGACGGCGCCGCCCGCTGCGACGTCGCCGCGCCACGCGGCCGGTGGAGGGGGCGGGGGCGGGGGGCACCTGCAGTCGCACTCAACGCTTCACAGCCGGCCCCCAATTGAATGGCGGCGCGTCGACGCGGGTCAGATCGACGGCCCACACGTGGACGGATGTCGAGAGCCGCTGATGGCCGTCAGCAGCCGTGGAGACGTGGCTACAATGCCATAGTACGCCGGGCGAGTTCCGCTCGCGAGTGGACGCGCCATGCTGCTGGGTGGTGGATTCGTGGTGGACTTCTGCTGCTGGGACAGTGGATTTGCCGGGGATTTCGGCTGCTGGGTAGTGGATTTGTCGGCGGCTTCTACTGCTGGGTAGTGGATTTGTCAGGGACCTGTGCCGATGAGTCGGTGACTTTCACTGACTGGTCAGTTCTCTGCCGACTGGCTTTGCTGGTGGGCAGGCTGGCTGCGCGCAGAGCGGCTCTGCCCGCCTGCCGGCCGGCTGACAGTTTGCTGAGAGAGACGGCTGATCTCCGCTCTGCCGCGACACCGCCTGAAGTGGTGTCGCTCCCAGACCGTCGGTGCCGGGACATCACCTACCTTGTACCTACTGCTGGCCTCAGGGCCCTGATGCCCATGTGCACCCTTCTATCGGACAGACTGGAAACGCCGGCACGAGCTGCCGGTCCCTAACGGTCTCTGACAGAAGCTGACGGTCGCTGACGGCCCCTGACGGCCCCTGACAGCAGCTGACGGTCCCTGGCAGCAGCTGACGGCCCCTGACAGCAGCTGACGGCCCCTGACAGCAGCTGACGGTCCCTGGCAGCAGCTGACGGCCCCTGACAGCAGCTGACGGTCCCTGACAGCAGCTGACGGCCCCTGACAGCAGCTGACGGACGGGCTCCGGTCAGATCAGCAGGACGGGGGGTGGCCGGGCAGGTGCTGCTGCTGACACCAGCCACGCTCCACGTCCGGTCAGATCCCGGCACTGGCAGACGGTGCGCCAGATCAGCCGCCGCTGCGCGACTGTCGCCGCGCGCGTCAATTATGGACGTCACAGTGGTGACGTCACACCGCCGGACAGTGGTGACGTCACACCGTCAATTATGCACGCGGCGCGGTCAATAACTGGCGCCGCCGCTGGTGGCCGCTCATCTCCGCGTGACGTCACACCGCCGGACAGTGGTGACGTCACACCGTCTGGCAGTAGTGACGTCACACCGTCGGACAGCGGTGACGTCACACCGTCGGACAGCGGTGACGTCACACCGTCGGACAGCGGTGACGTCACACCGTCGGATAGTGGTGACGCCATACTATCGGACAGTGGTGACACTACATCGTCGGACAGTGCCGGACTGCCGTAACATCACGGCGGTGACGAGCTCTCGAGAGGAGCGGCGGCCCGCCAGTTGAGATCGGGTAGTTTGGCGCGGCAGTGTTTGTCTCGGCCACGCCACGGCCGCCCCCGCCAGTGCAGTCGGTCGTGGTCGGGTGGGTGTGCACGCCGCTGCACGGGCGAGCCGTGTGTCCGTGTCGGCAGCTGGCGCGCTTTGTTGGCGCCAATTGCCGCTTCAGTTGGCCGTGCGGCCTTTGTCGGCGGACAATGTCGGGCGCTGTCCGGCGGGCATCGTGGCGCCTGTGTCGCACACCTGGGCGGCGAATTGCCACAGAGAGTGGTGGGTGTTATGTTATGTGGACGTTATGTTAGTTGGACGCAGAGGTGAGCTGCTGCTCCAATGCACCGCTCGGTGTGTGCAGGATTGAAGCGGCCGGCCGGGCGGGGGGAGGAGGGGACGCCGGCGCTCGCGAAGGTGCGACCGGCGGACGCGTCGCCGTTTTCTGACAGCCGATTGTGTCCATCCGTCGAGCGTCAGCCGCTGTCGGCGTGACTGATCAGCGGGCGTCGGAACGGCTATCATTACAGCGGCGCGGCCGCGTCGGGGGGGCAGGGGAGAGCAGGCGGTCAGCCGGACAGCCGCTCAGCTGAGTCGGTGTCCGCCGCCCCCCCCTCCCTCTCCCGCGCGTCACCACCTCCTCTCGCGTGTCATGTCGCCGCCCATGTAGCCGCCCCCCCCCGCCCCCGCGCCACGGCAGATAACTCTGCGGACGGGAGAGGAGGGGAGCGGAGGGGAGGCGGAGGGGGCTGTCGACTGACCGCCGGATCGGACCGACACATTTATCTCCGGATGCGCTACTGTTGCGACAAGCACAACAAAGCTGGAGGGCTCGTGTAGCCGCGTAATGGACCGGCCACGCCGGCAATGGAGTTAATGGCCAACGGGGGATGGACGACCGAGAACAGTGAATTGTTTCGATAGGGGGGGGAGGAGGCTGCGGCCGGGCCCGTGTGGCCCGTGTGTGTTGGTGGGTATCTGTGCTGTGATGGGCTTTCACCGTGGTGGGTCGCTCTGAGTGTACTCCGAGATAAACACTCTGCTGCCACAAGATCCCTGCTCTAGGGAGAGAGCAAGAGGCGGGAGAGGCGTAACGTTTCGTCGTCTCCCAACCGAAGGGTTGTGGGTTAGAGTCCCACCTGCCGCTACTCGTCGCCAACTACTGATCGCATGCTGCCAATCGGCGTGAGAAACTGACGACGCGGTGTGACCTGGCAACCAACTCGTCATAAAGCCAATCACTACCAAGGTCCCGGTTAACACGAATTCCCCGCTACCACAAACTCTTTGCTACCGCAATCTCCCTGCTGCCCAAACTCGTTGCTAAATCTGGCGAGGAGTTTCCAGTGCTGTAGCGCTACTGAGACGTGGTGAAGAGCAGCATGCTGGCCGTCAGTTGCTGCCGGAACCGATTCATTGGAGAAGTAGGTGAGAAGTAGGTGAGAAGTAGGTGAGAAGTAGGTGATGCTGCTACCGAGCAAACGCCACCGCCTCACGGAATACAGCCGTGAATGGTGACACAGGCAGGATCTGCACTGCGGATGAAGGGCGGTGCCAAAGGCACGCTCGAGACTGTACAACGGGGGAAGGGTCTCGTGTAAAGACACGCACGAGACTGTACTACAGCTGCGGGCTCGAACATCGGATTCGGACATCGGGTCAGGAAAACACTCTTTGCTTGACTGTTCATTGATTTTCTTTCCAGCCTCTGGGTAAACCGTTGCCGATAAACCAACTGTTGTTTGGTCAGCCACACCTTCAGCGGTCATTGCTGCACCTCACTTTATGGCCAACGGACATCCGATAGGATGCCCATAAACACTGTCCAATAAACGTTCTGTGCATACCAAAGGCTGACACATGCCATGCTTTCAACCAGGGAAGCGACGCACAAACACACGAAGGGCAAAATCATACACGAATGGTGTCATCAGACGAAAACTTTGCGCAACTATTACAATCATTAACTTATTTTATCCGGAAACTTCCCCCTCACCCTGATGAAACCAAAATATTCGTGATGTTGCGTCACAAATGTTCGACAATGTGACGTCACCAATGCTTGATGGCGTGACATCACCACTGTTCGACGGCGTGACGTCACTAATGTCTGGCAGCGTGACGTCACCAATGTCCGACGGTGTGACGTCACCAATTACCACCTCCGGGCCTCAGGAATGCCGTCGAGTGCACGCACCGCCGCCGGCAGTCGCCTCTCTTCTTCCACTGCATCGTCGGCGTCGACTCTGGCTTTGACTGTGTCTCTCTCTCTGTGTCGGCAGCATCAAGCCGCAGCCGGCCGACACGAACGCGAAGAGCAACCCGAGCAAGCGTCATCGGCTGCGGCTGAACGCCGAGCTGGACACGCTGGCCAGCCTGCTGCCCTACGAGCAGAACATCCTGAGCAAGCTGGACCGGCTCTCCATTCTCAGGCTGGGCGTGGCCTATCTCAGAACAAAGAGCTACTTTCAGGGTGAGTCCCGCTCTCAGAGGGGAGGTGTGATTGGTTCCCGCGCTTAGGGAGGGCCTCAGTGGTGTGTGTCTGTGTGTGGGGGGCGTGTTGGTGTGTGGGCAGAGGCGCAGCCAAGGGGGATCCGGGGTCGCCCCTTCAGCACCGAAAAGCATACTAGATCAAGCGTGAAATTGTGAGATTTTCACCACGTAAAACCCAAAATTTTCGGCGAGCTTCGCGCGCCAGAAGGTTTCTTTGTTTCATCACATCTTCTTTGGGTCCGGTCCCTCTTACGAAAATTCTGGCCGCGCCACTCGGCGTGTGTGTGTGTGTGTGTGTGTGTGTGTGTGTGTGTGTGTGTGTGTGTGTGTGTGTGTGTGTATGTGTATGTGTGTGTGTGTGTATTTGGCAGTGCGTGTGTGGAACTTAGGCTGGAGTTTGACAATCACTGCCAGCTGCATTATTTCGAAGGTACTATTTTATGTAGATATTTGTCCTAAAATTACGGTGCTGAACGATATTCATTTATTGCATGCATTTTATTTTCAATCAAAAAGAGGACGTTGTGGAGTGAAACAAAGCCATCTAACGTTGTAGAAGAGCCGTTGTAGGTCAAAGGGAGGTTTTTGTAGGCGGACGAGGGCCCAAGAGCGACTGTACAAGATTGTAAATAGCTGTCTAAAGTAAGAAAGCGCTGCTTGATGTCAGACGGGTGAAAACTCAAGCAAGAGAGGGGCCGTATAATTAAGTACGGGACCATCGGAGTGCAAGCGGCACCGGGGATCGGAGTTTGGAGTTAGAGGTTTGTGTATGTTGGAGAGTTTTGATATTTAGTCGGAGAGGGGCTGCAAATAGCCAGAGAAAGAGGACGTCGGCAGTCGGAGAGGGGGCTCAGAAAGTCGACGAGGAGCGGCATTAAGCAGGAGAGTCTTCGCCCGGCGAGGGGCCGTCTGAAGTCTGAAGTCTTCTTCGACTGTAGATGACGATCTTCCGCCGGCAAAAAAAACGACTGCGAAGGACCGTCGCCACGGATCCGCCACGGTGGCGCCCCGCTCATGTCACACTCGCTTCCTTTCGCGCTCACTCTCCCTTTCAATGCGCGCGAACGCTCCGAATGCGCCGCCGTGAAGCAGCGGCCGGCCGCACTTCTGAGTCAGTACTGGCACCGAGTCAAGTGCGAGGCCGGGAAGTCGGGCCCAATTGGAGGAGCAATCATCGCGGCGGTTAGTCGGCGAGGCGGCCTTGGTGCCGGACGGCGCGCCCGGCGCCGCCGGAACTGCACCGGCAACTGCACCGCCGCGAAGGCCTCTCCCAGGCTGGGAATGTGCCCGCCGTCTGCCCAGTCTGGAGCACTCCTCGTCGGTCTGGGTGAGGGACTCTGAGGTACTCCCCATGAGGAGCTCCCTCTAAAGATCTCCCTCTGAGGAACTCACTCTGAAGAACTTCCTGTGACGAATTCCCTCTGAGAAACTCCCGACGCGGAACTCCCTGTGAGGAACTCCCTCTGCAGAACTCACTCTGAGGAACTCCCTCTGCTGAACTCCCTCGCGGGTTGTGGCACCCGGAGGCCGACTCGCACTCCACCTCTAATTAATCTGTAGCAGGGCAGTAGGAGCGTCCCAAAAGTTTGGGATGAGCTGCTTCTTAAGCCGATTATTTAGAGGCGAGGCACATGGTGTTCGTGATAATGCTATCAAAAATGGTTGGCTGGCATGGTACCATGCCTCTTGTTCCAAAAGACATTATTTGTAGCGAGAAATGGCAGGGAATAGTGAAAGCCTTCAAGTGTGCATGGGTCTGAAATATTCAAAGTATGTGGCGATCCGGAACACTCCCTTGTAGTCTACTAGTCTCCGGAGTCTGCACTCTGCACGACCCCACGGCGATCCACTGCAGCGTCTGTCTGGACATCACCACCCCTGTGCCCTCCCCTCCCCTCCCCTCCCCTCCCCCGGTGTCTCGCAGGTCAGCGCAGAGAGCGCCGCGCGTCGGCGGCGCCGTGTGTACCGCACTCGCCGCAACAAACCGAATTAAGGCCGATCAGTGCCCGACCGGCGAGATGGGGGATTTGGCCGGTATCTGAGGCGCCGCCGGCTGTGAAGACGCCGCTGTCTGCTGTGAAGATGCCGCCGTCGGCTGTGAAGACGCCGCCGTCGGCTGTGAAGACGCCGCCGCCGCCCAGACGCCGACAGCGATAAGTAGGCGTCGCGGTCGTCGTCGCGTTCGAGGGAGACGATGGGCAGTGTCGGGCGAGTAGAGACGACGAGCGGAAGCTGGAGGGGAGGGGGAGGGGTGAGCAGTGGGTGGAAGGGTGGCACGGGTGAGGCGCGAGACGGACGGGCGCGATGTGGTGCTACAGCCGGGCGGGCCGGGCACGACCGATCGACGCTCGCTTTACACCGGCCAATATAATCATCATCGCCGGCGCAGAAAAAGTGGCGCCGCTCGCCAGCGGTGTCGGTGCCCATTGAGAGATTCGGTTCTGGCCCCGAGTTTATGAGGCGCGAGTCGCCGCCGGCCGGTTGTAATTGCGGCCGTTTTTGTGCCGGTTTTTTTGCCGCGTCGCGCCGGCCGGGTCGGGGTCGTCGCGACCGGGTGACAGCAGCGGCCGGGTCATTCCCACCGACCCCGGTTGACCCGGACCGGCGCCGACGGCGGGCAAATTGGAGGCTCATCAGCGGGGCGGCGGCCGCCGCGCCGCCGCCGCCGCCGCCAACCGCCGTCATAGTCGACCGCCGGCGTCTGATCGATCGCCGGCTGCCGGGTTCTCTGAATGAGCGGCCGGCCGTGCCTGCCGAGGTGGCGGCGCACCGCCGTCGGACGCCCTTTGTCGCCACTCTTCTGTCCGCACACGCCGCCGGCTTACCGGCACGCCCTCCACCGGCACGCCCTCCACCGGCACGCCCTCCACCGGCACGCCCTTACCGGCGCGCCCTCCACCGGCACGCCCTCCAGTGGACATCCACCGGCGTAATCCGAACGTATCGGACATTTGCTGATGTTCTCTGAAGGTGTCGAACATCTGCTGACGTACTCTGAACGTCTCGGATATTTGTGGATATCCTCTGAATGCCGAGGAGAGGCCCCCGTCTCTGACTCTGTGATGAGCTCGGGTGAGGGCAGATGCTTATAGCCAGGACCGATTGGCCCGGCTGTAGAGCGGTTTACTTTGTCTCCGGAGATCGCAGGCTCGCTTGTTACCACCCGTGACGTACCAAGCCCTGTGTGCCCTTGGCAACCAACATCCTATCCCTCGTCTGGAGCCAGTATTGTCTGTTCGGTGCATTTACAGAAGTGACAAATCGGCCGTTTTCTCACGGGAGCGTGCGGCAGACTGTTCCGCTCGTCAGTGAAAAAGACGGGCACAACAGGTGATAAACAGGAACCACATGAATAGTCTTGTATCGATAAGCGAGTCAAGTAGTCACTACAGCAAGCACAACAGGTGACAGGTACAGCGTATTGTGGCTAAGCTGTCAGTGTCGTTTGGACCTGCACTGGCTCATCGCCGGGCCGGTGTGGACCCGCAGACACATGCCGAAAATGCATACAAAATTATGATACAAAATTATAAAAATTGTACAACAAAATTATGCAAAATTATAAAAATTGTACAACAAAATTATGTAAAATTATAAAAATTGTACAACAGAATTATGCAAAATTATATTGAATTATACAACAACAAAATTATGCAAAATAATACAAAATTCTACGGAATCTAAACTACATGCTACAAGGCTTCGGCTTCAGTGTTGAGCGTGAGCGTGCTGCGTCCGCCCTGAACTCACCCCGCTACATGACCGCTGTAGTCGATGCGCCCTGAAAACCTCAATAACTAACTAACTAACCAACCTGAACTCACCTGATTGGCAACTTCCAGCTGTACGCCACAATTTCAACAGGGGGTCACCACCACCAGCGTCACCACCACCGCGTCACCCACCGCGTCACCACCACCAGCGTCACCACATGGGCGGACACGCCGCCCGGTGCCTGCGCCCCCGACCTCACCTGGCCAGTTCAGCGTCACCACATGGGCGGACACGCCGCCCGGTACCTGCGCCCCCGACCTCACCTGGCCAGCTGCCAGGTGGCCATCCCAGCCGGAGGCGGCACAACAGCCGTGTGCAGCGGGCGTCTCGACCAGTTGTGCCAGCACGGGGAGACCTTTGCCGGCCAGTGTCCTTCCCACCCAGCCAGCCATGCGGCAAAGGAGCAAAGTGGGTGTATTTATTTATGTGGGAGCTTGTTTCAATCACCAGTAGATTGATGCACTTGGCTGTGGTGACGGGAAGGTTACAACTCCTAAGGAAAGTGGACGAAGGCGGCGGAGGGTGGGTGGCAGGTGTAGATGGAAGACAGTGGAAAGCACAAGTGTGTTGGCGCAATTGTTGAGAAGTTGCAGCATTTGAGAGTTGAGAAGTTGCAGTTGAGAAGTTGCAGCGCAATGCAGGGGATCGGTCACGGCCAGGTGGAAGTCAGCCTACAAATCGGCGACGGTGAAGACACACTGACGACGGTGAGAAGTGTCGTGTTGGTGAGCCTGGGGCGACGGGACGACAGGCTATACTAACGGGACGACGGGCCTTTCCGACGGGACGACGAGCCCTGCCGACGGGACGACGGGCCCTACCGACAGGACGACGGGCCCTACCGACAGGACGACGGGCCCTACCGACGGGACGACGGGCCCTACCGACAGGACGACGGGCCCTACCGACAGGACGACGGGCCCTACCGACGGGACGACGGGCCCTACCGACGGGACGACGGGCCCTACCGACGGGACGACGGGCCCTACCGACAGGACGACGGGCCCTACCGACGGGACGACGGGCCCTACCGACGGGACGACGGGCCCTACCGACGGGACGACGGGCCCTACCGACAGGACGACGGGCCCTACCGACGGGACGACGGGCCCTACCGACGGGACGACGGGCCCTACCGACAGGACGACGGGCCCTACCGACAGGACGACGGGCCCTACCGACGGCGAGAAGGGCCCCGGACAAGGGCCAACACAGTGCGATGAACGGCACAGTCGCGGAGGCGGGCGCAGTCGTGATATCAGGCCTGTGCCCGCCGACCAGAGCGGCGCCGATAACAGGCACGACCCCGACAACAGCCGCGGCCGTGATATCAGGGTGGTGTCTCTGATGGCCGGCTCGGAGAGCGCTGATCACATCGGGTGGTGTCCGGCGGCCCGGCAGGCCGCGGGCCGGCCGCGGTGCCGCCGCTGACCTGGCGGCGGCGGCGGCGGCGGGTATCTCCGGCCGCGGCGGCTGGCCGGCGGCCGGCGCTGATGACAATCTCCGGGACGGAGGATGACGGATCGGCGGCGCCGCGGCGCCGCTGCCGGCTCGCCACCGACACTCGACCGCTGTATTAGCCCGGCTCTATCGAAATATTATTATTGCGGCGAGCGCTAATGGCCGACCGGCGTCTGATACGGATGATTAATGGCAGCCCGCTTATGAATGGAATACCGGACTATCGGTCGGTGTATCGCACTTCCGTTTTTACCGAGATACGCGCGCGCCGGCTCATTAACGACGGTCGGAGGCGCCCATTGTGGCGGGAGGTGTTGTGACACGGACGGTCGACAGAGGTGTCCCGTCCCATCTGAGTCGGCTCGGGGCCGCCGCACCTGATCTGCGCTGTCGGAGCAGCCGGAACGGAGCCGGGTCAGGTCCGAGCCGAGCCGAGCCGAGCCAGGTCAAATCGCAGCAGAGCCAAGCAGAGCCAGGTCAAGTCCGAGGAGAGCCGAGCCGAGCCGGGGCAAATCTGAGCAGAGCCGAGCCGAGTCAGATTAAGTCCGAGCAGAGCCGAGCCGAGCCAGATAAGTCGGAGCGGAATAGGCCAAAATGGGATAATATTTCGACAGAGCTGTGTGGGTGCGAAGTGACAATGTAGAATTGAAGAAGTGTGTGAGCAGGCCCTGGCAGGCTCAGATGACTCGCCGGCGGCGGCGGCGGAAGCAGTTGGTTCTTCCATGCTCCCCACTCTTCCGCCGCCTCTATGATTTTCAAAGCCGTTGCTGGCCAAACTTGTGAGAGCCATTTCCATTTCGATCCGGTGACATTGCATATCGGTTGTGTTGTAGTTGCTGTTTCTGTGTTAGGAGCATGAAGTTAATATTATATTTAGAGCAGCGTCGAGGAAGTTTCCTGTGTTATGTCTGTATGTTTCTAACATAATAATTTCGCAGCTGTTCGGCATGCTTGTGATTTTGTGTGTGCATGCTCACATTTGTACCTTGATCGTGCATTCAAAAGCATTCTACCAAGTTCAGATGTTGTTCTTACTGATCGTTATTGACCAGGTACATAGCGCTCTATTTTACGTAGGTACAAATGATAGACTAAATTTATTTCACGAAGCCTGGCAGACATGTCGATAAGCGAGCATGAGCCGATGATGCAGGCCAGCAACTCCATCTTCAAAGTAGAGCTCATGAGTTGAATTATTATCTACTCGCGTCGTCAATCACGGACGTACGGAGGTGTTCCGGCGGTCACGACCGTGGCCGTGACCGTGACCGTGACGGCGGGCACGGCGGCGGCAGCCAGGCCGACGGAGCCGAGCGGCGGGGAGGCGCGGCTCGTCGCCGTCACGGGGCGTCACGGGCGCCACGGGCGCCACGGGCGTCACGGGGCGTGAGGCCTCGCGTCGCACCCTTGCCGCAGCGACCTACCGCCGCTCAGCTGGCCGGCAAACCGGCGCGCCGCGCGTCGCAATGGCCACCGCGGCTGAGAACCGCGTCGGGTTTGAGCAGGTATCTGAGTAGGTATCGGCAGGCTGGCTGGCTGCTGTAGCGTGACGGGCGGCCGACCGGCGGCCAGGCAGTCGCCGCAGACAGTTACCGGCGGGACAGACGTGACGGACTGTCCACCCGTCAGCAGACGTGACGGACTGTCCACCCGTCAACAGACATGACAGACCTATGTGGTCAGGTTCACGAGCCACTCTCCACGGTGGACAAGCAAGCACGGTGTCTCGTCCACCGTGGACAGGACTGGGCGCGAATGATCAATTCTGGTCGAAGCGCCCTAAAGCCCAAATAACTAACTAACTAACCGTGGACAGGACACGGTATGCCGCGCTGGTCGGCCGTGGACAGGACACAGTATGGCTCGCTGTCCAGTGCGTACAGACCACGGTATGGCTAGCTGTCCACCGTGGACGGGACACAGTATGGCTCGCTGTCCACCGTGGACAGGACACGGTGTGCCGCGCTGGTCGGCCGTGGACAGGACACAGTATGGCTCGCTGTCCACCGTGGACAGGACACGGTGTGCCGCGCTGGTCGGCCGTGGACAGGACACAGTATGGCTCGCTGTCCACCGTTGATAGGACACAGCATGGCTCGCTGTCCACCGTGGACAGGACACAGTATGGCTCGCTGTCCAGTGTGTACAGACCACGGTATGGCTAGCTGTCCACCGTGGACGGGACACGGTATGGCTCGCTGTCCACCGTTGACAGGACACAGTATGGCTCGCTGTCCACCGTGGACAGGACACGGTGTGCCGCGCTGGTCGGCCGTGGACAGGACACAGTATGGCTCGCTGTCCACCGTTGACAGGACACAGTATGGCTCGCTGTCCACCGTTGACAGGACACAGTATGGCTCGCTGTCCACCGTGGACAGGACACAGTATGGCTCGCTGTCCACCGTGGACAGGACACGGTATGGCTCGCTGTCCACCGTGGACAGGACACAGTATGGCTCGCTGTCCACCGTGGACAGGACACGGTATGACTAGCCGGCCGGCCGGGGACAGAGGACACACCTGCCGCCCAAAGGATGACCAAGCCATCCATCACGCGGTGAATAGCGGCCTCGTCAGGGTCGGACGATGGTCATCAATGCGGCACCTCAATGCGCCCGCTCGCCGCCCCGCTCGGCCGTCGTTAACGCACGAGTGACGTCACCCGTGACGCGTGACGTCATTAGTTAAGCGTGGCGTCGCTGGCGCTTCTGGTGTCAGAGGCTGGCCTGGCCAGCTGAGGGCTTCGGGAGAGGTTGCCAACGCCTGGCTCACGCCGCCACCGGACCGGAAGAAAGTCCGTTCCGTCCGCCGGACCGTGCACTATTCAATAGGCTTTCGTCGGCCTCCCGCCGGCGAGTGGTCTGGCGGTAAGGTGCCCATGTCCCGACCGCAAGGTTGTGGGTTCGAGTCCCACCCGTCGCTATCTTTCGCCCGCAACTGATCGGCGCAAGGGAGTGGCGGCGCGGCATGACGCAACAGTCGACGCGTCGTAAAACCAGCAACCATTTTATATTGTATATTTTGTGTTTATTTACAAGTGCATCCGCGCAGCTGATGACCAGTGTGGCACAGGATGGAGGTGAAGAAATCAGCTGGCCGAATGGCAAAGGACGTGGGGATTGGAGGACGTGGGGATAAGGGAAATTGCAGTCTAGGGCACGGCAGCCAGTTGGCGCCGGCTCAATAGACTGCGATAGGGACAAGGGTGGGTATCTGGTCAAGAAATGGAACAGTATTGAGATATCAATGGCAAAGTAGTGATGTTCGTGCACGTAAACTATATAGTAAAACAAAAGCAATTATAAATAGTGGCGCGCTTGCTCAGATTCGTTCGTGCGTCGTCGTCGTAGATTGCTGGTTCACTATCTTCGTATCATACTCAATCCACCTTCTATTGCACTGTTTCATTTCTTAATTGCAGGTTAGTTTTAGGTGGTTAAAACTATTTTCGGTGGCAGCACAGTTTTCAGGTTAATTAAAATAATAGATTGCGAGGCTGCGAAACTCGACTACTTGTCGTGATGCTGCCTTTGGTCGTCCTGCTGCCTTCACCCATCGAGCGGGCGCAAGTCGGCATGGCCCCGACAGAGGCAAACTGTGCGGAAACAGCAGATCGGCGTCCCAGCCTGGACGGAAACACGGCCAGCCTGCCGGCTGAGGTGCAGTCGCAGACCGACACGAGTCCACTGAGGTGCAGTCGCAGACCGAGACGAGTCCACTGAGGTGCAGTCGCAGACCGACACGAGTCCACTGAGATCGCTGGCGCTGATGGTGGAGGCGTTGATGATACGGAGACAATCGAAGTGGAGCCTCGGCTGTCTGGTCAGCGCGGATATGCAAACCCAACCGCAGCATGGCGGGAGTCATGTTCGGTTGAAGTCGGATGAAAACAGTGGAAACGCGCACCTCTGATCCTTCGGAGGTGGAACATCGCCAGCCATGAGTGTAGGCTTCCATTAGACTCCGGATACCACTGCACCGTAGCTTCCAAGAGTTCTAGCATAAGCTCTATAGCATACTTTGTAACCAGACGACTTGAAAAAGTTATTTCCCATACAAATATTGCAAGGTTTCTGACAAGCTAGTCCCGTGCTGACGAGCCCGGAGTTTCCTCAGCCGATAGTGTGAGTGACGCCCTGTCACCATGTCACCATGCTAGCATGGTGACATGGTGACAGGGCGTTCTGGAGCCTCGTGCTTCACTGCACGCCTCGTATCGTGCTCTCCATGTCGGCGCTCTCAGATGATGGTGGTGGTGATACTGGAGTCTATGATAACGTGGCAGCAGGCGCTGACACGCTGACATCGAGCTCTGACGATCCCAGAGGGAAGCTGAACACATGTCGCTGGGGTTTCTCACATGGTCTCCTGATGACGAGGTGTTTCACATGGTTCCCTGATGACGGGGTGTCTCATATGGTCCCCTGATGGTGGGGTGTCTCACATGGTCCACTGATGACGAGGTGTCTCACATGGTCCCCTGATGGTGGGGTGTCTCACATGGTCCACTGATGACGAGGTGTCTCACATGGTCCCCTCACTCCGAAGTCGACGAAACTGGCCAGGGTCCCACACAGTCGCCCACATCGCCACCGGCTGGGCGGGGCGCCAGTTCACATTCCGACCTCGATTGAGCCGGTCCGCAGAGCGAATCGATTGTGACGCGGCCGTGCGCCAATTATGGCGTACATCCATTCTGGCGCGGCAGCTGCGACGCGGTGCAATATGCACAGGTGAGTGGAGCCGGGCCGGGTGGGGGGTGGCGAGCAGGGCGCCGCAGACTACCACAGGCCGCCATAGGCCGCACCAGGCCGCTGTAGACTACCACAGGCCACCACAGGCCGCTGCATACTACCACAGGCCGCTGCAGACTACCACAGGCCGCCAAAGGCCGCCAAAGGCCGCCACAGGCCGCCACAGGCCACCATAGGCCACCACAGGCCGCTGCAGACTACCACAGACCGCCACAGGCCACCACAGGCCACCACAGGCCACCACAGGCCACCACAGGCCACCACAGGCCGCTGCATACTACCACAGGCCGCTGCAGGCTACCACAGGCCACCACAGGCCGCCACAGGCTACCACAGGCCGCCACAGGCCACCACAGGCCACCACAGGATACCACAGGCGCCACAGGCCACCACAGGCCACCACAGGCCGCCACAGGCCACCACAGGCCGCCGCAGGCCACCACAGGCCGCTGCAGACTACCACAGACCGCCACAGGCCGCCACAGGCCACCACAGGCCACCACAGGCCGCCACAGGCCACCACAGGCCACCACAGGCCGCCACAGGATACCACAGGCTACCACAGGCCACCACAGGCCGCCATAGGACACCACAGACTACCACATGCCGTCACAGGTCATCATAGGCCGCCAAAGGCCGCCACAGGCCGCCACAGGTCGCCACAGGCCGACACAGGCCACCGCAGGCTAGCTGGCAGACGTCTGGCCAACGGAGCGAGCGACACAATGCTCGTCCAGCATACTCTTTGGTGACCCGGCGGCGACAGCACGGCGGCGCAATCACTGCCGAGCACGCATTGTGATGCCGAGCGTGCGCGTGTGGGGGGGGCGTGGCGGCTACTGCAGCTCCGACACACTGGTGCAGCCACGCACCAACCAACTCTCAACCGCCCGATACCTTCCTGCAACAGAGCAGTCTCTCACCAAAGGACCCCGCATGGTCGAGTCAACGGCGTAGAGATGAGGCGGGCTCAGGAGCTGTGGGCGGTGGTGGTGGAAGAGCGGGCGCCGAAGACAACCACGGCGACCGGCTGGAACAATGAGTCCAGGTGGGAGGACTAATTGCGCTCATCTGTTGCAGTGCAGGTGAGCCAGTAATTGAGCGGCCATCTGGTGAACAATGCGGCGCGCCGAGCGTGCTCGTCGGCCGACCTGCCCTCTGACGGATCGATGCAATTTCCGGCTGTGCCAGATGGCCGGAAGTGGACGCGTTGCAGGCCGGTAATGCCCGACCGGTGGTGCCTTCCGGCCGGCGATAGGATGCCGCCGGCGACGCCGGCCATCTCCCGCCTCCCGCCTCCCATCTCCCATCCACACACCCCACCTACCGCGTCCAGCCTCCCACCTCCCACCTCCCACCTCCCACCTCCCACCTCCCACCTCCCACCTCCCACCTCCCACCTCCCACCTCCCACCTCCCACCTCCCACCTCCCACCTCCCACCTCCCACCTCCTACTTCCCACCTCCCGCTTTCCACCTCCTACCTCTCACTTCCTGCCTCCCGCCTCCGGCCTTTCACCTCCCACTTCCCACCTCCCACCTCCCGCCTCCCACCTGAAAGTTCCTGCTATCTTGGCTGCGTGCGTAGTTCTTATCTCGACCGTGAGGGTGTACCCTACCTCGGTCAGTCGAAGTCGAAATTCACGAACATACTTCTCTCTGGGTTGGAGTGAAATTCGCATTTCACTTATGCCTGGTGCGACCGGCAAGACTTAACAGGTGGTGACACATGGCTGACATTGTAATAATACCGGTTACACACGGCGCAATCAAACAACAGCGGTAATGCTCACTCGAAGCCACCGAAAAGAAAAAAAAACAGACGGCATAACTCCCGTGCCGCCGACAGTTGGCCTATCCTATTCCAGTGGTGCAGCCGATCACCTGTCAACTCCCTGCAGTGCTGTCCGTCACTATCCTGCCGCCCCCGTGCCCTCCCTGTCCCTCTGGCGTGGTGGCGAACCGGCTGCTTCAAGCCGGGAAGATCGCGTTTCCACTACGTCTGCATGGCGATGCGGCCCTTTTTTGTTCAGGCGCGAATGCATTGTCGTCCCGACGCCAGCGGCGCCACACCACCCGCCGCGTGCAGGCTGGCGACGTCCACGAACGTTCAGCCCGCCAACACGTGCAGTCGCCTCTGACACGGGTCGGCGCGCTATTTTTGCACGTGTCGAGGAAAGAGGAAAAACGGCGCCGCTGACGGCTGTCGGTCGGTGGACTGGCCGAGTAAAAGTGCTGCAAGAGACCTCTGCACAGACGGCTAACCTGTGGAGGACGCTTCGCCGTGACGTATCCTCAGATAGTCATCGGTGGAAGCCCCATATGGCCGGCCATTTTTTCAGCCCACGCGCCCCCGATCCTGGCCGGGAGGTTTTCCGCCTGCTCAACCTCACAATCATGATTGCTGTTGAAGACTTTCCTCGTGCGGGCCGCCTGGCTCTGCGGCTCTGCGGCTCTGCGGCTCTGCGGCTCTGCGGCTCTGCGGCTCTGCGGCTCTGCGGCTCTGCGGCTCTGCGGCTCTGCGGCTCTGCGGCTCTGCGGCTCTGCGGCTCTGCGGCTCTGCGGCTCTGCGGCTCTGCGGCTCTGCGGCTCTGCGGCTGTGTGGCTCTGCGGCTTTGCGGCTCTGTGACTATGTCATGTCCTCCGACAGCGTCTACATGCACACTGTCCCTTCACAACAGCCCGGCAGCCATCGACACGGGCTGCACCGCCTCTGGGCGCCGGTCGGCGCGCGTTTCTGGGGAGTCAGGCGGTGCTCGTCGGCCGGGCCCAGCTTGAGCGCCGACTGAGCACAAAGCCGGCGGCCGGCGCATCGCACATCGACCGCCTAAAACGGCGACTGCAGCCGGCTTTTAGCAGATCTGATTCGCCGCCGGCTCTGTTGTCTACGGTCGTCATGGCGACGGGAATTGGCTACTTTTTCTTGCTGATCCCAGATTGTTGCAAACCTCGGGTCGCGTCCAATTCGGCCTCCGGCTGCGAGTTTCCCCAGAAGGCCTGGGCGAATGACAAGTCGATTAAGGAAATGTCCTCAATTGCTCGTAAATGTATTTTCCCGTTATCGATTGCCGGGCCCAATTCGAAAACACGCGCCCTTCGACGAAATGGTAGGAAAGCCAATTTCCTTTGTCATTGCAGGTGCGTTGTATTTCTGAAGTGTCGGTTAGTAGTCGTAATATACCCGGCACGGACCCAATTGCATCGCTGATGAGCAAAGTTACGACATATATAATGCTTTACAATATCCACATGATATGGTATAGACCAAAATCAGCTTTGTGATTGGAGAAACGCTTGGGTAGCAAGGAGCGGGGACGTGACACGACGCCACGACGCCTTTCACTTCTCGGGAGCGTTCACCTTAGCTCTGTAGGTGTTGCATGGGGAAGATTGTCAGCGAGGCTGAGGTTGAGATGGTCGGCCTTTAGCTAGCAGAAAAAACAGCAACAAAACAGCAACAACAACAATACAAATAACAACAGCAACAACAACATGATCGGCACAGCTTGCGCGGCGATTTATCTTCTCGGAGGCGCCTATAGCATAAAACCACAGAATAAACACAGCAATATAGTTGCATCCTGCGAGTTACATATTTGTGCGACATTCTGACGGATCTAATTTCCCTGCAGCATATCATTCTGCGCCACGGTGTCAAGTTTTGACACATCTGGGTACCAATACTGAAACACATCGTGTAATGTTGCCGAACAACACAGCATTCGCAGCGAGGCCGACGAGTGTTGCGAGAAGTGTTTTGCTGTAAACTCAACTGTGTTACGATTCGGTGGGATGAGGTGGGATTCATTATTGCTCTGGTTTAAGACACACACCACCCAATGTAACAACCCACACTTTGCTCTGACGCCTGAATTATTGCAAATGGTGCGCTCCGTTGCGAAATATCGACGGGTGAGCCGGATGCAATTACTTATATTGTACAACGGCTCCGAATCTGAACAGACCAAGCTTCTGGGCCCTGGACGGAGATCAGCCCAGCAACAGGGCACATCCCTGGCCTAATATGTAACCAGACGCCACCTTCGTCTGGTTGGACTGTTCCTGGAACGACCATGTCAGCATTTGCGTGCACGCAAGCAATTCAACCCACTGTTGGTGGAAGGCCATTATTTTCATCTTCTCGCATCATTACCACTCAGTCACCTTGACCCCGGGCTGTCAGCACAACACCTCGCCCCACTCCACACACCACCCGTATCGAACATGATCGCAGCAGAACAGGCCAGCCCCACCCGCCACCCACACGTCCACACCGTCCGCCTCCGACCCGGCGCGCGAGCTGCCATTGGCCGGCCGAGTGACCGACCTTGACCTATTGGCGGGCGGGCGGCGGCGGCGGGTCGTCGGTCCGTACTATCGCGCGCTGCGTGATTGTCGACGATGATATTAACGCGTCGGCCGTGCGCAATCCGCGACCGCATGCGAGCCGTGCACGTGACGGCGCGCGTGACGTGGGCCGCGGCGGTCGGCAGGCACGCCGGCCGACGCTGGTGAGCCGCGTGACGCGCGTGACGCGGCGGTGGCGCGCGTCACGCGGCGGCTCGGAGGCAGTCGGAGGGAGAACGGCGCGTGCCGCGGTGATGGGCGAAGGCGGGGTGGAGGAGTGAGGCTGAGGTGCACGGCGGCGGAGAGGACGGTGGAGAGGAGGTGCGTGGGGCTCGGCAAGGCGCGGCGGGCGGAGGCGTGACGTGGCCTGGTGGAGTACCATGCCGGCGTGACGGGGTGTCGATAGCACACGCGTGTGCCACGAACACACACACACACACACACACACACACACACACACGGGACCGATGTGAAGCCGCTCACCAGTCGACAGCACGGAGAACGTGACGTCATCGCCGGCTGGTCACGCCATTGGAGCTGCGCATGACATTCGGTCACGTGACATCACGTGCCTATGGCGGGAATGATTCGCGAGGCGCCGTGCCTGAGTGGGCCCGCAGTCACGCGGGCGGCGGATGCCTCGTAGGTGTAGTGATCCCGGTGCGGCACACCCAGTCTTACTTACCACCAGGTCAACGCGGAGGCATGGAAATCACAGACTGACCCTCATACTGCTCGGCGAGTGGGTCGAGCTGTCGATCAGTCGTGAGTGGGGTTTCCTATGCCTTTGGAGGGGATCGAACTATTCCGACAATTGCAGATTGTAGCATAGGTCCCTTCGTTGGGACCCATGCTACAATCTACACATTTAGGAAAAACAAAAACATATTGGGCACGTGCCAAATGTGTTTTTTTTTCGTGAGGTTTACAATATTCGTGGGGATGATCTATTTATGGACTACATTGGCATGCTTTAAATATGTGCTAACCTGTGACATGTGGTTTCTGAACAACAGGTACTTGGTTCTTTTGCGTCGATAAAAATGGCTTGTCGCAGTATTCTCTCGTCGGTTTTGTTCTATGAAGTCATCTGGCTGCAGCACAATAGAGCGACGTTACTTCCTGCTGGTCGTTTTGAGTTATTGGCGTTTTTCTAATGGTTGTCGACAAGTGATGCAGTTTCTCTGTCAACATCAAGCGTTCGAGATGGCTTCGACTAGTGACATCAATGCGAATATCGGCTACTTATCGGCAATTTATTTGGCTTACGGGAGCTGTCATAGAATATCCCATTTCCTTACTAGTACATGTAGGCGTTGGTGGAAGATGGGTCCAGGAGGCGACTCTACAGCGACACCATCGGCTTGGCTAGACGCACTATGCATATATATATATATATATATATACATCCATTGTATCATGCAAATATTTATAAAGTATCCAGCTTTGCTACCGAGGATAAAATACAATACATACGTTGATCCACAGCGTTTGAGCATCACAAATTGAGCGAACTTATATTACTCCATATATCATATAATGACATAATATATTATCAGATGTCTTAGGCCATTTGCCGTGCATGTTCCACCTTCTGAGACCAACGGATGTGTTCAAATGCCTTCCACATGTTATTATGATTCTCATATCAGCACTTCTGCTCATCGAATATGTAGATGGGGAATGGGGAATTCTAAATGTTCTGATGTTGCGAGCAGATTTCTTGTGTCAGTACCTTAAGCTACAGAATTTCTCCCATTTTGCTATACGGAGGAGGTGTGCTTGTACCCGGGTCGTACGCTGTACCGGTACCCGGGCCGCAAGATGTACCGGTACCCGGGCCACACGGTGTACCGGTACCCGGGCCGCATGGTGCACCGGTACCCGGGCCAACGGTGTACCGGTACCCGGGCCGCACGATGTACTGGTACCCGGGCCGCACGATGTACTGGTACCCGGTCCGCACGGTGTACCCGCACCCGGGCCGCACGGTGCACCGGTACCCGGGCCGTACGCAGTCCGTTGTACCCGCACCCGAGCCGTACGTAGAGCGGTGTACCCGCACCCGGACCGTACGTAGGCCGGTGTGTCGGTACCCGGACCGCACGGCGTACCCGCAGCCGGGCCGCACGTAGGCCGGTGTACCGGTACCCGGACCGCACGGTGTACCTGTACCCGGACGGTACGTAGCTCGGCGTACCCGCAGCCGGGCCGTTCGGAGGAAGCCGCAGAGCGGTGCCGCTTTATCGCCGCGGTCTGAATGCAAATACCCGGCAAGCGGGCGGCCGGCGACGGCGGAGCGCCGACCATTACGCCAGCGCCGTCCGGACGTAATTGGACCAAATAACAGGTTCCCCTGCCCGCGCCACCGGCACTCTGCACCACCAAATTGCAAACCAAGAGGGTCTGAATTTACGACACTATTTATTTTCATATTTGGAGCTGTTTTGTTGTGGCACACGGGCGCGCTCGGCCGACAGAGATGCATGCGCCCCGCCCCGACTTAGCCCCGAGTCAACCGGCGAGTTGGAGAGTTGGTTCGTCTCAGTGATGCGGGATCGACGGGGAGGCGGCGGGGGGGGCAGACGGTGTCAGGAGTTCAACACTGTTCAACGCTAGCCGTATGGCACAGCACGAAGGGAGCTTGGGGGGGGAGGGGGGCAGACGGTGTCACGAGTTCAACACTGTTCAACGCTAGCCGTATGGCACAGCAGGAAGGGAGCTGATGCGTCAACATCGCCTGCTTCTGCAACTGTAGGACTGTTCTGCTGTCAGCCTGTTTCGCCCCACCACCGACGAAGGCGTGCGTGTCGACCTGACCGGGCGCCCGAGCGGTGGCGAGCCAGAGCTGGCTGAGTGTGCTCCATGGGACGAATAGTTCACGTTGATGCCGTCCCTTTCGGCCTGGCCCTTCTGGCGGCATGTGAGGCTGCACTGCTGCTGCTGGGTCGGCACGGGCGCAGATTGTTCTGGCCTGCACGGACGGGGCGGAGCGTGACTTCGACAGAGCCGAGGACAGACGAGTGCAGAGTCAAGCGTAGGAGGGTCGGTGGCAAACTGATAGGTCACTTTGGACGACCGGCCGGGCTCGATTCCAAAAGAAACACAAGTATTCGTAGAAAATCGGCGCATTTTAGTATACTTAGATTCACCTTGAACACCGCGGAGCCATTGGTCACTCTTTGTGCGCAATTGACTGCAAGTCGACCTGCAGCTGACATAATACACCGCAAATCGAGCCTAAGCAAATATCGTAGTACACACCAAATGTTGCCGAATCCGTCGCTGGAGGTGGATGCTGCCGTGCGTTCGTGGTACATTTGTGCCCGGAACCGCGCGCCGTTGACTGGCGACACCCTCACCGTGCACACCCCGCCAGACGGACCGGCTGCCAGAACCGACAAGTGGCGTAATTCCGCGGCAACTTAATTACAGCCAATTGGTCGGTAAATCAATATCGGTGCAGCGATATTGCGAGCGGCGATTAGCCGCTCGGGAAATTCTCTGCTGCAGCCGTCGGCGACAGGGTAGCGCGGTCCGTCGCCGCGCGCCACTGCCCGTCGCCGCGGCCACTCGCGGTCACGTGCCTCTCGGCGGGCTGTTGCCGTGCGGCGTGCAGCGGCGCGCACGCCGTGTCTGCGGCGGCGCGTCGTAACACCGGTAGTGGCGGGACAGCGCGATGGCCCCCATTGACCCATTATCCGCCGCAACGGCGGCCGAGCACGCGAGCGCCGGCCGGATTTAGTGGCGCCGCCCGACGGCGCCGCCGGCGGCTGCAGTGCCGCGGGCGCCGCCAGATGGGTCTGCTCCTGAATTACGGCGCACGACTGCGCCGCCGGCGGCGGCGTCTGGCCGGCTGCAGACTAGCGGCGGCGCGCCGCGGCCGGGGTCGGCCCCGCCGGCGGCCGTCGTCCGTCTTGTGTCATGCGGCGGCGGCGGCGGCGTATGCGCTCGCACGCCGCCGGTGTGAAGAGCGCTCACGACGTGACACGAACCTGCTGGCGGCCGGTGGCGCACGTAGCCGAGGTCGAGGTCACCGGTGGCCTTATCGGTGGCGTCGACTCAGCACGCAGGCCAGCAGAAGGCTGTGGTGGCGTAGCTGGCGCGGCGGCGGCTTTGACGACGCCTCTGGAGTCGGTGGGTTCTCCCAGGGTCCAGATGTGTACCTGACCCGGCGGTGGCTCTGGCGGCGGTGAGCTCTCCCAAGGTCCAGATGGGTACCTGGCCCGGCGGTGGCTCGGCGGCGGTGAGCTCTCCCAAGGTCCAGATGGATACCTGGCCCGGCGGTGGCTCTGGCGGCGGTGAGATCTCCTACGGTCCTGATGCTGCCCCGTCGACTAGCCGCCCACTCACATTAACAATGCAGACGGACAATCGACATCGCATTAGCATGGACGGGTCCTCGGCGGTCAGAGCACCAGCTGATGCAGCGGTCAGACCCAGAGCTTACTCAGCGGTCAGACCAACAGCTGATGAATTGCTGTTGGTCTGACCGGGTATCGGTTGCAGGGTATCGGTATCAGGGTATCGGTAGAATAAACCAATGCCCTGGTATCGGTAGTAGGTTATCCAACGGTTTAGGGAAGAAATATATTGATCCTGACCACACAGCCAAAACAGGCATTATGGCTGACGACGATAGAATTAGGGCTAGCGACGACAGAATTAGGGTTGTTGATGACATAATAAGGTCTGGCGATGATACAATTAGGGCTGGCGAGGACAGAATTAGGGCTGGCAACGACAGAATTAAGGCTGGCGAAGACATAATTATGGTTGACGATGACAGAATTGGGGCTGGCGACGACAGAATTAGGGCTGGTGATGGCAGAATTATGGTTGAAGATAACATAATTAGGGCTGATGATGACAGAATTGGGGCTGGCGATGACATAATTAGAGCTGACGATAACAGTATTGGAGCTGGTGATGGCAGAATTATGGCTGACGATGACAGAATTTGGGCTGGTGACGGTAGAACTATGGTTGACGATGACATAATTATGGATGGTAATGGCAGAGTTACGGCTTGCGGCACCAATGATCGAACTCTACCGGGAGTCAGCAGACACGTTACAATAGAGACGGGCAGCGGGCGGCTGGGGACGGGCTGGGGACGGGCTGGGGACGGGCCAACCCCGCCGCCGCCGAGAGCGGCCAGGCGCAGCCCACTGCATTCTGCAACCGAAAATCCTGCATATAGCCGGCCGGCCAACACCAACAATTACACCAATTTATGGGCCGATAAAGTCTCCCAGCGGCGCGGTCGGCAGCTTCGGTGATGGACATCGGCGGCGGTCGAGGACGGGCTGGTGCGGCTGGTGCGGCTGGTGCGGCTGGTGCGGCTGGTGCCGGCCGGCGTGGCCACCCCCGGCTGCGGGCGTGGTATGCCAAGTGTCGGTGGCCGCCCCGGGGGCGCGCCCCACCTGTCGGCTGGTGCGGCTGGTGCCGGCCGGCGTGGCCACCCCCGGCTGCGGGCGTGGTATGCCAAGTGTCGGTGGCCGCCCTGGGGGCGCGCCCCACCTGCCGGCTGGTGCGGCTGGTGCGGCTGGTGCGGCTGGTGCTGCTAGTACGGTTGGTGCCGGCCGGCGTGGCCACCCCGGCTGCGGGCGTGGTATGCCAAGTGTCGGTGGCCGCCCTGGGGGCGCGCCCCACCTGCCGGCTGGTGCTGCTGGTGCGGCTGGTGCGGCTGGTGCGGCTGGTGACGGCCGACGTGGCCACCCCGGCTGCGGGCGTGGTATGCCAAGTGTCGGTGGCCGCCCTGGGGGCGTGGTATGCCAAGTGTCGGTGGCCGCCCTGGGGGCGCGCCCCACCTGCCGGCTGGTGCGGCTGGTGCGGCTGGTGCCGGCCGGCGTGGCCACCCCCGGCTGCGGGTGTGGTATGCCAAGTGTCGGTGGCCGCCCTGGGGGCGCGCCCCACCTGCCGGCTGGCGTTGCCGCATTTTTGCTGGATTCCGGGCGGGCATTACGAAGATTGGCGGCGGCGTCGAGAGGGCACAGGCGGTCGGCGTCGCCACCCGGTGTCAAACGTCAGGTGGCATTGGCGGACTGGCGCGACGTAGACATCCGGGAACCTGCCGACGCTGGACACGCAGACACAGCAGCACTGTGAGCTCCAGGCGTGAGCACAGTGTTGTCTTGCGTCGTGCGTGCGACGTGCATTGTCACATGCCGACGTTTTGCGCCAGGTTGTGGGAGTGTCTGTGCTCTGTTGCTAATGCCGGACGTTGCGTGTGTATGTGTGTCTTCAGTGTGGCCAACCATTACACGTGGGCTTTAGGTGGCACATAGACAGCCATCAATGTGTCCAACCGTTACAGGTGGGCTCCAGATGACACCGTTCTCCGCACGGTCTTTATTTTGTCCAACTATTATTTGTCTTGTGCTCGAGTGACGCGTAAGTTTCCTAGTTTGATGACAGTTTGTCTGATTGTTTGTCATGCGTCGGGTTGTACCCAGTGCTTCGGTACACCACTATGTAGGTACACCTCAGACGATACCCCGCGGACGGTTGAGGAAGAACACCGACGTCTCGGATGGTGCTCAGCTTTCTCAGACAGCTAAGACAATACGCGCTTTCTCAGGCCATTCGACACAGTACCCCTATGTCCGAAAAAGCATGCCGATGTCTCAGAAAGCTAAGATAATACCCCGATAGTCTTAGATAATACGCCGATGCCTCAAACAGCTAAGACAGTATGCCCATGTCTCATATCAGTTGAGGAAACACGCCGAAGTTTCGGACCAGTTGAGACAGTACGCCGATGTATCTGATCAGTCGCGACAACACCCGAAGTTTCGCACCAGTTGAGACATTACACCCGTATGTCGGCCGGTACGCCGTAAGAGGCAGCAGCAGCAGCAGCAGCGGCACCTGCCCGGCCGGCCTGCCAGCCCCGGGGACACGGCGTAGCACAGTAGCCAGCGTCCAGCGGTGTGCCGCTCAACAGCTGATGGACATGCGAACTGCCGCGGCGCCGCCGCCGCCGCCACAGCCGCCGCGGCGCTCATGATTTACAGCCACACCTCAGGCTGCCCGCCAAGGAGACCCCGTAATGACCAGGAACGGCGCTGCGGAACAGGGGTGATGCTGCGGGACAGGGGCGGTGCTGCTGGACAGGGGTAGTGCTGCGGGACAGGGGTGATGCTGCGGGACAGGGGTAGTGCTGCGGGACAGGGGTGATGCTGCGGGACAGGGGTAGTGCTGCGGGACAGGGACGGTACTGCGGGACTGAGACGGTGCTGCGGGACAGGGGTGGTGCTGCGGGACAGGGGTGATGCTGCGGGACAGGGGTAGTGCTGCGGGACAGGGGTAGTGCTGCGGGACAGGGACGGTACTGCGGGACTGAGACGGTGCTGCGGGACAGGGATGGTGCTGCGAGACAGGGACGGTGCTGCGGGACAGGGATGGTGCTGCGGGACAGGCGGTGCTGCGGGACAGGGGCGGTGCTGCGGGACAGGCGGTGCTGCGGGACAGGGATGGTGCTGCGGGACAGGCGGTGCTGCGGGACAGGGACGGTGCTGCGGGACAGGGATGGTGCTGCGAGACAGGGACGGTGCTGCGGGACAGGGACGGTGCTGCGGGACAGGGACGGTGCTGCGGGACAGAGGCGGTGCTGCGGGACAGGGACGGTGCTGCGGGACAGGGATGGTGCTGCGAGACAGGGACGGTGCTGCGGGACAGAGGCGGTGCTGCGGGACAGGGGTGGTGCTGCGGGACAGGGGTGGTGCTGCGGGACAGGGACGGTACTGCGGGACTGAG
Organism: Ashinkailepas kermadecensis; assembly: GCA_034440615.1. Taxonomy (NCBI): domain Eukaryota; kingdom Metazoa; phylum Arthropoda; class Thecostraca; family Neolepadidae; genus Ashinkailepas; species Ashinkailepas kermadecensis. The sequence goes on from JAOTOM010004212.1 coordinate 56,869, forward strand.
ACGGTGCTGCGGGACAGGGATGGTACTGCGGGACAGGGGTGATGCTGCGGGACAGGGATGGTGCTGCGGGACAGGGGCGGTGCTGCGGGACAGGCGGTGCTGCGGGACAGGCGGTGCTACGGGACAGGGATGGTGCTGCATAATCACAGGATTGTAGAATATGGACGACACCGCACGATTGGAAGACAGCGGCGTTGCTGCAGTGTATGGTATAGGAGACAGGGACGGTGCTGCAATGCATGATATAGGAGACAGGGACGGTGCTGCAGTGTATGGTATAGGAGACAGGGACGGTGCTGCAATGCATGATATAGGAGACAGGGACGGTGCTGCAGTGTATGGTATAGGAGACAGGGACGGTGCTGCAATGTATGGTATAGGAGACAGGGACGGTGCTGCAATGCATGATATAGGAGACAGGGACGGTGCTGCAGTGTATGGTATAGGAGACAGGGACGGTGCTGCAATGCATGATATAGAAGACAGGGACGGTGCTGCAGTGTATGGTATAGGAGACAGGGACGGTGCTGCAATGCATGATATAGGAGACAGGGACGGTGCTGCAATGTATGGTATAGGAGACAGGGACGGTGCTGCAATGCATGATATAGGAGACAGGGACGGTGCTGCAATGCATGATATAGGAGACAGGGACGGTGCTGCAATGTATGGTATAGGAGACAGGGACGGTGCTGCAATGCATGATATAGGAGACAGGGACGGTGCTGCAATGTATGGTATAGGAGACAGGGACGGGGACAGGGACGGTGCTGCAATGTATGGTATAGGAGACAGGGACGGTGCTGCAATGTATGATATAGGAGACAGGGACGTGCTGCAATGTATGAATAGGAGACAGGGACGGTGCTGCAATGTATGGTATAGGAGACAGGGACGTGCATGATATAGGAGACAGGGACGGTGCTAGGAGACAGTTGGAGGTGTAGGAGGCGCTGCTGCCGTGCAGGATATGGGGGACAAGGGCGGTGCTGCCGTGTGGGATATAGGGGACAGGGGCGGTGCTGCCGTGTGGGATATAGGAGACAGCTACGGTGCTGCCGGTCTGTACTGCAGAACAGAACAGAAGTGAAGGGCTGAAGCACCTGTGCTGGCCACCAGGGCATATCAGATCTATACGACAGGGATGTCGAACATGAGCGAATGGTTGGTATGAAGACATCGGCATGATTAGGTTGGAAGAGTGTACAATTCACAGGATTGTACTTGATAAGACTGACTAGGTTATACTTGGTTTTACGAGACGCTGAGGCTTGGAAAGGTGCTGACCTTGCATGATTTAGCTGTTCCGTCATGCGAATATCACTGATGATGCGATTCAGACATTGTAATGCTTGTTTCTTCATTTAAAAGCCAACTAAAACGCCTGGGTAGCCCAATAACGGGCAACCAGCAACAAACAGCCAGCTTTGTCCAATAACTGGCTATTCCAATTATCTGCGGCAGCTCGACCATGCGAAAAGAGCAATAACAGCCAGTGAATTGTTCGATATCAGCAAGCATCGCAAATCAGCGAACGAACTTCATTTTCAGAACGGTGGCACTAGTCTGACGTCAGCAAATGGTTGGCGCAGGACCAATCAGAAGGCGCGCGGCCAACGCACCGGCCGCCTGATGACGTATTGTCTCCGTCACCGGCCGTCACACTGTGCGACTTAATCGATTTATAACGACTGCGGCACACTAATTGTTTCTCTTTATCACACGCGCTCGTAACGCTGAGATTCGTTTTTTTTGCCGCCGGCTGGATTGCGCTGTGACGCCGATGTTTTTGCGCCGCGCAATCGCAGAGCTTTCAGCGGTTTTGATAGCTGCGGGAGGTCAGTCTCATGATGCGCCGCTTTGTTCTCGGCCTGGCGCTCTGCTCCGCGCGCTGTGGTCCTTCCCCGCGGCCCCGTGGCCCCGTGGCCTGTTCAGTGTTCATTCGTCGTAGTGTTCTTCCTGTGTGGTGTTAGATTGTGCTCCGGATTGGATGTCGGCCTCTTGCAGCATGGGCGCCGCAAGTCTACGTTGTGGAAGTATTTTTGTTAAGGTGTTCATGCATGTGTGTGTACACACACGTGAACACTGTAGCAAAGTGTAAAGTGTACGTGCGCCTCCCCTGGTGCTGGCTCCTTTGCCCTGGTGTGGATCCCTTTCTCTCCACGTGCGCACTTATCTTGACGTGGACGCCTCTCATGAACAGGCCTCTCTGACAGTAGACACTTCTGATATGAACGCCTATCCTGATGTGGCCACCTATTCTGATGTGGATGCCTATCCTGACTGTAAACACGTCTTCTGATGTGGACGCCTATCCTGATGGGGACGGCCTGTATCAGTACCTCCAGTCCGCCGGCTTTATCAATACCTGCCGTCGGCTCTGGTGAGCCGGTCGTTCAACGTGGAGCACATTGTGGAAATATGTCTGAAGTGGACTTGGGGAGTGCATGCAGATAATGCTTGCAAAGATCCAGGTACGTTTCAAACACACTTTATGCTCAATATGCTAAGGAAATTTAAGCTGTGAGTTTAACTGAACTTTTTGATTTGCATAGCCCATACCCATCATCTTCTCACATGGTCACTACATCGGCTGGCCGATCATTCGCGGTTGCTCTGCGCTCGCTTCAGTTTAACCCCGTGTTAGACTTCCTACACGTTCGGTAACCCCGTGTTAGACTTCCTACACGTTCGGAATCTTTGTGGGCCACAGAGGCCGCCACTGGAAATCCTACCGCCTAAGATTGAGACGCGCGCAAACGAGCGTCAGCTGTATGCCACACAGCAATTGTTGAAACAGCTGAAGCAATTGTTGAACCAGCTGAAGCGATTGGTGCGCTCTTTAGCCCAACACAAAGGCGGAGGGAGTTGTCAGGTCGTTGCATCTCTTGCAGCGCGATAGATGTTGCGCCAAACTTCTGCACTGCTGCGGCAGATGCGTCTCACCACTGCCCCAAGGTAGAGAGCAGGGGCGGTCCTGTCCTCAGCGCAAGACTCAGTCCTCTCGCAGGCATGGCCGTCGCTCTCGTAATTGGATAACGATGCTCCAACCCGCCACGGCTTCCAGCAAAGCCTTGCGCAAATCACAGCCAGCAGATCGGCGAATATTCGGACCGTCTCGTTCCGGCGGTGACAGCTGGCGTGGAAAAGTCGGCACCGACCGCCGCCGGTCTCCTGAGACTCAGGAGGTCTCCGGTCTCCTGAGACCCCACTCGGTGCTGAGGAGGAGCGTCTCAGGAGGTCCCCGGTCTCCTGAGGCGCCCTCGGCGCTGAGGCTCATCTCAGGAGATCCCCGGTCTCCTGGGACGCCCCCCCCCGCCGCTCGCGGTCCGTGCGGATCGCGAGGGGCCGCCGTCGGCGAGCGAGAGGTGTCGTGCGGCCGGCCACTAAATCAGCGCCGGCGCCGGCAGCCGCCACACTCCGACTTCCAGCTTACGCATACCGCGCTAATAGCTCTCGGAGTGCTGGAGCTTGGCGACGCGACCGGCCGGCGGCGTGGGAACCACGCCGGGCAGGGTCGCCTCAGCCTCGCATCAGGCAGCCGCCTCCGCTGCCGACTGCCCCTGCTGGAGCGCTCACTCCGCCCACTCCAACGCCCACCCCGGCGCCCACTCCGGCCGGCAGATGCACCCTGCACAGTGCACAGTGCACTGAGCTCGGTCACGGTGCGATGGGCCGGCAGAGTTATGGGCGGCTGGTGCGGGGCGGCGACGCGCGCACCACATTATCGCCACCGTAAACCGTCGCCGCCGTGAAGGTCGGTGGCGGTTTTCAGGCGTCACTGCACTCTGCTCCGTCCGTCCTCCCATTATTCGTGTCGGACGGTGGAAAATCGCACCTCCGCACCATATAATATATATATATATATATATATATAAACATACCCACGCCAGTGATGGGGCTGAACGCTGTGCCGGCGTCGCCGTATGATTATTGACGCCCGCGGCGTCCTCTGGTGCGGAGAGCTGCCCACCCGCAAATCGAAGCGCGGAATCTCGACATTGCTCGATGTCCGCCGGACAACGTGCGGCTGGGTGCATTGGAGGAACTGGGACACTGAGAGACACTGAGAAGCACTGGGAGACACTGAGAGGCACTGAGAGAGACACTGAGAGACATTGAGAGACACCGAGAGACACTGAGAGGAAATCAGAGCATTCGAGGCACCCGAGCGTGGAGACTTTGGACACACCCCAGACACACCGGCGCGCGAAGAACTGGGACACACCTGAGAAACACCGGCGCGCGGAGACCTCGACCACACCCGAGACACACTGGCGCGCGGAGACTTGGGACGCCAAGTGTGCGCTCCAGTGTGAATGTGCAGCGGCCGTTTTACGCGCTAGATCAGCGCCACCTGCTGACACGGACGGGCGGGTCAGCTGAACCGGCTGGCAGTGTGACCCCAGGTCGGCCGCCGTAGCTCAACACGGTGGTCGCCGGCCACCAGGACAAACAAACGCTGCACCTGGAATCGGCCACCGTTCACGCTAAAGTGTCCGGAAGATCTGGTCACAAAATGTGATAATCAGCTGACGATCGGTCACCACAACATGGTGGATCATGGATCACAATGTCATCTTCCGCACCTGCGAACACGTGCCAACAGGACATCCGGAGACTCGCTGAGCATCGACATGCCCGTAGATATGCTTAGAATCAGAATGTCCGGAGGTACGCTAAGAAGCAGCATGCCTGAATACGCCCTGAGGAGCAGCATGCCCGTAGATATGCTCAGCATCAGAATGTCAGGGGGTACGCTACGGATCAGCATGCCCAGAGACGCTCTGAGCAACAATGTGCCCGGAGGTGTGCTGAGGATCAGCATGCCGGGAGATGAGCCGGGTATTTGACACCTGCCGCGGCCACCTGCGGCGCGGGCGCCGGCCTCACCTGAGGCCCTCAGGGGGCGGGAGGGGGGGGGGGTCAGGTGCCGACCACTAACCGGCGGGTACGTCTGCCGCATACCGTACAGCGGCGAGTGCACACCGGAAGCCGGGACCTTGAAGGCGGCGCGGCGCGGCGGCGGCGGCACAGGGACGTGCGGCGGCGGGCCGCGTCGCGTTTGTAGTTGCCGCCGCTTCGTGACGCGGCAACATTGAAATCGCAGTAGCGCCGGGTAATCAGGCGGCGGCACTGATGATTTACTGATTATGTACGGCGGTGGTTGTGTCGCGCGCACTGCGGTCCGACGGCCGCGGCACCGCCGACCCGGCCGGCAGCGTGCGCTGACGCACAGCCACCGCACGTCACGTCACGTCACGTCACGTCACGTCACGTCGGTGTGACGCCGGCACCGTGACGACACAGCAGGGTTATGCTGATACTGTGACGCCGGATCTGGATGGCTGTTGGCCGTGGACGCAGTCAGCTGTCTCCGCCGTGGCGGCGCAGTGGAATGTGACGGCCTGTGGAGTGTGGAGTGTGGAGTGGTTGCAGCGGCACGCAGGCGGTATGGGCTGGTGTGACGGCCTGTAGAGTGTGGAGTGTGGAGTGGTTGCAGCGGCACGCAGGCGGTATGGGCTGGTGTGACGGCCTGTGGAGTGTGGAGTGTGGAGTGTGGAGTGTGGAGTGTGGAGTGGTTACAGCGGTATGCAGGCGGCGTCGGCTGGTGGAGGATCGCCACCAATGACGCGCGCTTGCGGTGAGCGGCGGCTCGTCTGAAGCGCTCCAGGGTCGCTGTGACTTCTGCAGGAGCGAGATAAATGTCTGCGCTGTGAAGCAGGGAAAATAACAGGCCTGCATCTCGCACAAGTTCGAAACGTGCTCTTTTTCACGGGAATTAGTGTTGCGTTCTGGGCCGCCGAACACGCGGCGCTGACTTCTCCGCCGGCACATGGTCGGCTGCCCGTGACGCGGCATAAGAGTGGAGGCGTGCAGAAGGTGCAGCCACACTGTGAGATCGCCCTCGACACGTGATTGGTGGATATCACGGCTGGCTCTAACGCTGACTTCTCCGCCGGCACATGGTCGGCTGCCCGTGACGCGGCATAAGAGTGGAGGCGTGCAGAAGGTGCAGCCACACTGTGAGATCGCCCTCGACACGTGATTGGTGGATATCACGGCTGGCTCTAAGGCACATCAATATTTACTGGTCTACGGTCCGTGGGTACCTGAGCCGACTCTAAGGCACATCAACCTTCACTGGTCTACGTTAATCAACAAAGAAAGAATGCTGGGGAAGTGCACTGTTGGTGGTGGTGGTGGTGGTGGTGGTGGTGGTGGGGGTCTGGTATGCATTGTTCTGAAAAAATTCGTTCGCATATCCACCTGATCTCTATGGTAGCATGAAAGTGCAAATGGTTCAGTACGCTAAAGCGTGCAGAAAATTGTGCGAATTATAATCTGAACCACTGCAGTCTTCAGAGGGCTTCTAAAATATTCGCCATAATATCCATACTGTAATATACGACAATGAGCCCGAAAGAGCATGCCGCACTTCCTGGCTTCCAGTCACCGCACCCAATTGTCCAAGCCGTAATTATTCGTAGATTAACAGCAACATCATTTACCTACTTACACATGGTATTAAGCAGTAAACGTTGATGTGCAGTCTGTGGAGCGGTGGTGTTTTTGTGGCGGCGGCCGCCCCCGGCGCGCACCAGCTCGCGCCAGCCTCAGACACCTCCGATAAGTGGCACCCGCCACATGCAGAACGTGCGGCTTGGGTCGCTCAGAACACCATGCAGGACGTGCTGCCTGGGTCGTTCAGAACACCATGCAGGACGTACTGCCTGAGTCGTTCAGAACACCGTGCAGGACGTGCTGCCTGGCTGCCGCAGAATGCCATGCATGACGTGCTGCCTGTGTCACTCAGAACACAGTGCAGGACGTGCTGCCTGGGTCGCTCAGAACACCATGAGCAGGCTGTTCAGGTGTCCTGGCTCCTCGGCCACTTATCGGGCCAAAGAGCCGTCGTTTTAGATATTGGGCACCTTGACAAGTATGACGCCCGTGGAAGTTCGTTTCAGTTGTTGTTTGTGTTGTTGTTGGTGGCGTTTGTTGGTCATATCGGCATGAGCTAACGAGTTTGACGCAGTATGGAGGCAGTGTGGAAGTTGTGTTCAAGGAGTGTGGACGGACTGTGGAATGAGTGCGGAAGAGGGTGGAATAAGTGTGACAGGAGTGTGGAATGAGTGACGCTGCAATGTCTTGAAACCAGCAGAGGCATCAATTGCCATGACAGACCCAACCAACAGGAACGCTATCAGGAACGGGAGGAGGGGCGACCACATGGTGCACCTGTCTCCAGAGAGGGTCGCACTAACCTGACTACCGATAGGGTCACACCTTCAGAGAGGGTCACACCTTCAGAGAGGGTCACACCTTCAGAGAGGGCCACACCTTCAGAGAGGGTCACACCTTCAGAGAGGGTCACACCTTCAGAGAGGGCCACACCTTCAGAGAGGGTCACACCTTCAGAGAGGGCCACACCTTCAGAGAGGGTCACACCTTCAGAGAGGGTCACACCTTCAGAGAGGGTCACACCTTCAGAAAGGGGCACACCTTCAGAGAGGGCCACACCTTCAGAGAGGATCACATCTTCAGAGAGGGTCACACCTTCAGAGAGGGGCACACCTTCGGAGAGGGTCACACCTTCAGAGAGGGGCACACCTTCAGAGAGGGCCACACCTTCAGAGAGGATCACACCTTCCGAGAGGGCCACGCTCGCAGGATCCGACCGAGGTACAGACGAGGCCGGCTGACACCGCAATGGTCTGCACGCCTGAAGAAGAGCATTTTCATCTCGAGCGCGGCCGACGGTGAATGTTCCGTGTTCGGAGAATCAGTCGCGATGCATCGGAAGAGTGCATCGAGTGCAGATCCTGCATCCGAATTCGGATCGAATGCATGCATCGAAACAGATCCTGTGCTTTGCCTGGTGGAGAGTGGCACAAAGCTCGGCTGGAAAACCACATTGAACTTGGTTGACTGGCTGTGTGCCTCACGTCACTAGATTCTGCCGTTACTGAGGTGATGCGCGGTCGTTTTTCATAGATACCTTATCTGCCCATCAGCTGGCATGATCGGCACCGATGAAGGTGAAGCTACCGCTAACTGACGGTAGCAAAACACAAGAATCACGAGTGCTCGAGAACAAAAAGAAACGTGGCCGTACGGTGCGGTGTTGACTGTCCAGCAGTGAGGCGGCATGCCCTTGACGCCGCGGTCCACCCATTGGTGTGACCGTGGCGCCGTGTTTGGGAACTGGCCGTTTCGTGGCGGGGGGGGGGTCACCACGGGGACGACCATTTTATGACGGGGGGGCTGACCTCCGGGACGGGCATTTTATGATGCAACACGACCGGTGTGGCGTCGAGCGACATTTGCGGCACTCCACGGACCGGCTGCGCTGTTTGCTCCTCATTATTTCTGCGCTTTGGCGCGGCTAATGTCTTCCGTGGATGTTCAAACAGCGTTTTGTCCACAGGTCGGCAGCGGCCGCAGCGCCGCTGCTCGGCTCATTTGCCACGCGGCTGGCAGGCGGCTGTGGATTGGCTGGGATTTGGCTGGGAGTTGGCTGGGAGTTGGCTGGTAGTTGCCGCACCGCTGGGATTTGTCTGGGAGTTAACTGATAGTTGGGTGGGAGTTGGCTGGAAGTTGGCTGGGAGTTGACTGGGAGTTTCCGCACGGCTGGGAATTGACTGGGAGTTGCCGCGCAGCTGGGAGTTGACTGGGAGTTTCCGCTCAGCTGGGAGTTGACTGGGAGTTGACTGGGAGTTGCCGCGCGGCATTGAGTCGACTGGGAGTTGGCTGGGAGTTGGGTGGGGGTTGACTGGGAATTGACTCCACTCGCTGCCGCTGACCGGAAGCGTGCCTCTGGCGAGGAGTCGTGAACCCCAGTGCGCTGTTGTAAATGGTGGAGCGTGCTGGCTGTCGCCCCCTCGGCCACCGTCGTGTAATACAGGGCAGCAATATAACGACAATTTATTGGAGATTTCATGGAAATGGTTCCGTTTACGGCCCGAAAATCGCAATAAGGTGCACGCATTGCGTCAACTACGCCGGTGCCGTGAAACATTGTGCATCAGATCAATAGTGGCTTCCGGCTTTGCGGAGCTGGTGACCGCTATAAACTGTGAACTCGCCCTGCCATTCCGGCTGCGATGGTGTACCAGTATTTAGGTAGGCTATAACTCGCAATATTTCTAGGGCCCATGCTTGATACCATATGTTAAGTGGGCTTGCGACTACCTTAGCTATGGTACTTATAAATTCAACGAAAAACCTTCCACAGTCTTAGTCCTTGCATGTTCCAAGAACAAAGTTCAAATGTCAGACATCAACGACCACGTCCGCTTTGCTATAGCAGCGGAAAGTTCCGCCGCATGGTGTCGGCAGATTTCTGTTATCAATGACATCGCGACCGGATTGCATATCGGGCGGAAGCTGACCGGACTGTCCAGAGCCGGTGGCTGCAGCCACCAGAGCCGTCATCGGCCCACACTGGCTGACCGGACTGTCCAGAGCCGGTGGCTGCAGCCACCAGAGCCGTCATCGGCCCACACTGGCTGACCGGACTGTCCAGAGCCGGTGGCTGCAGCCACCAGAGCCGTCATCGTCCCACGCTGGCTGACCGGACTGTCCAGAGCCGGTGGCTGCAGCCACCAGAGCCGTCATCGTCCCACACTGGCTGACCGGACTGTCCAGAGCCGGTGGCTGCAGCCACCAGAGCCGTCATCGGCCCACACTGGCTGACCGGACTGTCCAGAGCCGGTGGCTGCAGCCACCAGAGCCGTCATCGGCCCACACTGGCTGACCGGACTGTCCAGAGCCGGTGGCTGCAGCCATCGCTCATCGGCCCACACTGGCTGACCGGACTGTCAGCGGTGGCTGCAGCCACCAGAGCCGTCATCGGCCACACTGGCTGACCGGACTGTCCGAGCCGGTGGCTGCAGCCACCAGAGCCGTCATCGGCCCACACTGGCTGACGGTTGTCAGCCGTGGCTCAGCCACCAGAGCCGTCATGGCCCACACTGGCTGACCGTCTGTCCAGAGCCGGTGGCTGCAGCCACCAGAGCCGTCATCGGCCCACACTGGCTGACCGGACTGTCCAGAGCCGGTGGCTGCAGCCACCAGAGCCGTCATCGGCCCACACTGGCTGACCGGACTGTCCAGAGCCGGTGGCTGCAGCCACCAGAGCCGTCATCGGCCCACACTGGCTGACCGGACTGTCCAGAGCCGGTGGCTGCAGCCACCAGAGCCGTCATCGGCCCACACTGGCTGACCGGACTGTCCAGAGCCGGTGGCTGCAGCCACCAGAGCCGTCATCGGCCCACACTGGCTGACCGGACTGTCCAGAGCCGGTGGCTGCAGCCACCAGAGCCGTCATCGTCCCACACTGGCTGACCGGACTGTCCAGAGCCGGTGGCTGCAGCCACCAGAGCCGTCATCGGCCCACACTGGCTGACCGGACTGTCCAGAGCCGGTGGCTGCAGCCACCAGAGCCGTCATCGGCCCACACTGGCTGACCGGACTGTCCAGAGCCGGTGGCTGCAGCCACCAGAGCCGTCATCGGCCCACACTGGCTGACCGGACTGTCCAGAGCCGGTGGCTGCAGCCACCAGAGCCATCATCGGCCCACACTGGCTGACCGGACTGTCCAGAGCCGGTGGCTGCAGCCACCAGAGCCGTCATCGGCCCACACTGGCTGACCGGACTGTCCAGAGCCGGTGGCTGCAGCCACCAGAGCCGTCATCGGCCCACACTGGCTGACCGGACTGTCCAGAGCCGGTGGCTGCAGCCACCAGAGCCGTCATCGGCCCACACTGGCTGACCGGACTGTCCAGAGCCGGTGGCTGCAGCCACCAGAGCCGTCATCGGCCCACACTGGCCGACTGGCCGGATTTACGATCGCTTCACAAACCGCCGCCGTCAACATCGGCTGATGGCTATCGCGGCGCGGCGCGGCGCTACCGGCGCACCGCGCCGCGCCGGCCGCCTCGCGCGCCGGCGATAAAGCTCGGATTACACGGAACTCGTCATCGGCTGGTGCTGATCCGCCGGCTGGTGCTGATCCGCCGGCTGGTGCTGATCCGCCGTCCGCCGAACGGCGCCGTCATTCATCGGACTGAGGTGCCACCGCAGAATGCGGCACGTGTCACATCCCCGTATCAGAGGTGCCACCGCAGACTGCGGCACGTGTCACATCCCCGTATCAGAGGTGCCACCGCAGACTGCGGCACGTGTCACATCCCCGCATCAGAGGTGCCGCCGCAAACTGCGGCACGTGTCACATCCCCGCATCAGAGGTGCCGCCGCAAACTGCGGCACGTGTCACATCCCCGTATCAGAGGTGCCACCGCAGACTGCGGCACGTGTCACATCCCCGTATCAGAGGTGCCACCGCAGACTGCGGCACGTGTCATATCCCCTCATCAGAGGTGCCACCGCAGACGGCGGCACGTGTTACATCTCCGCATCAGAGGTGCCGCCGCAGACAGCGGCACGTGTCATATCCCCGCATCAGAGGTGCCGCCGCAGAATGAGGCACTTGTCACATCCCCTGATGAGAGGCGCCGCCGCAGACTGTGGCGCTTGTTAGATCACCTCATCAGAGACGCCGACGCAGACGGCGGCACGTGTTACATCCCTGCATCAGAGGCGCCAACAAGCGCATCACGCACTCCGCACTGCTCAGTACCCGACGATACACTCTGACATCGTGTTACATCACTGTGGGGTTCACCGGCGATGTTTTCCTACAATATTATATTTGGAGAGGTCAGCTTTGGGTGGAGGCGCCCACCAGAGCTGAGTTGTCACGGAAAGGAAGAATGGATGAAAAGAGTGACGGAGGTATGAAGGGGAGTGGGGACGGGGACGGATGCATAGACGGATAGACGTCTGAGTGATGGGTTCGGCACCTGAGGCTGATCAGTGGGCGGACTGTGGATGGTGAGCGGGGTACAACAGAAGCCGGGAAGATCAGCTTTTAGATCGGGATGCGGCACCCTCCCCCACAATTCCCCCACAAAACGGAGAGAAAATCCTGCGCTGCCGGACCATATGGCATACGCCTTGTCTCTCCGGCATGGCTGACTTTTTGCCGTGCTCCTTTTTGTGCGGGTGTCGATTTTTCCGTGCTGGCCGGTGCCAGTATGCAAATGTTCTCTCTCGCACAGCTCGGACGTCGGCCGACCTGGCGGGCCGGTGCTGGCCGGTGCTGGCGCCGCAGGCGCGCCCACAAAAAGGGTACGTCGGCTGGCCCGGCGGCGTCGGCGCTACCGCACCAGCCGGCCTCTGGTGACCCGAGTCGGCTGACATGAGGCCTGACCTGACCTCGGCGTCGCTGTGCGCACGTCTGCGCGACAGTGACTGTCAGCTGGGCGGTGGGCGTCAGACGGCGCCGATCCTCCGATCCTCCGATGCTCCGATGCTCCGTTCCGCCGATCTTCTGACCCTCCGATGCTCCGATCCTCCGATCCTCCGCTCCTCGGGCGACCGTCACGGGCGGCGCGTCGGACGGCAGCGTTAGCCCGCCGGCCGCGGCGCGCCTTTTTACGGCGACTTTTTGCGCGCGCCGAGCAGCCACCGCCGCCGCCGGCGCGCAGCCGACCCCACAGCCGCCGGCCGGCCGGCGCAGACGGACACATGCAATTTTCACGTCATCGTTTTTATCTCCTGCAGCTCGTCGGTCGTTTCTGGCGCGCGCGCGGGCCGAAAATATTCGGCTGGACGGAGTGCGGTCGCGTCGCGGCGCGTTGGCCGCCGGTGGGACTTCCACCGCTTCGCGGACCGGTAGAGCAGTGGTGGACAGGTGGTGGAAAGGTGGTCGGACGGGTGTCCGCTGGAGAATGCGCGTCGAGTCTGTCCCAGTGACGTGAGGAAGTTATCGGTTTTGAACGCATTCCGTGCGATGCGGATGCATTGGACTTCACCTTGTCTCGATCGGCTGGCGGTGCAACGAAGTCTCCTCCGTACGAGGAGGCTGGCGCAAAGTCAGCAAGTCATAAAGCATTAACACTTACTGAGAGCCACAGGGGCCGTCTAGGTCAAGTCTGTAAAGGGAAGATTCTGTAAGCCGGGACAAAAAGATACCCAACACTATAACCGATACTATGTCCTAAATTATCAGGTAGCTGTCCACCGATATCCCACACTCCTACCAAAACATATCTACCTACTTATCTACATCAGCATATCTACAGCCCTGCTCACTCGAGTTCGCGTAACACACGCGTGGATTGAGTGCCCCATCAATGCTTTAAAGGAGCAGTTAAGCAAGATCTTCCAGATCGAAATCCATGTTGAGTGTCACTTGAAAGGCTGTGCCTATCAAGATGAGTCTGAACAACCTCCTTGACCAGTTCTTCTAGTACCTCACAAACTAGTGAGGTCAAACTGACTGGACTGTAGTTTCTTATACACTCTCTACTTCCCTGTTTGAAAATTGGTACTGAATTTGCATTTCACCAACCTCCAGGTACTTCCGAATACCAGAAATACAACTTGGAAATGACACCTACTGGAACCGCTAATTCTTGAGCACACTCTACTAAGAGCCTAGCATACATCCCATTATATAGATCCTAAAGATGTATTGACCTTCACCCTGTCGTCGATCGGCCGGTGGTAGGATGGAGTCTCTCATGCACGAGGCGCTTAGGATGGTGTTCTTTGTATTGCTTGGGACGAGGCCTACGATGGCTACGGTAGGATGGTGTCTGGTGGAGCGCCTCCTCTGTACGTTCGGCTTGGGGTACGATGGCGCCTCCTCTGTACGATGGACTGACGGTAGGATGGCGCCTCCTCTGCACGAGGTGGCTGGTGGTAGGACGGCGCCTCCTCTGTACGATGGACTGGTGGTAGGACGGCGCCTCCTCTGTACGATGGACTGGGAGTAGGATGGCATCTCCTCTGCACGAGGCGGCTGGTGGTAGGACGGCGCCTCCTCTGTGCGATGGACTGGTGGCAGGCTGGCGCCTCCTCTGTAAGAGGCGGGCCACTTCAAACGGCCACGCTTCTTTTCGACCCGGAGAGGCTGTCGGTGGCAGAAGTAACACATTCTCTCGGCATCGCGTGTCGGCTATCTGGTCTGGTTTTCAGCTGGAGGCACGCAATCAGGCGCACCGCATCGGATCACAGGAGTGAGGTGGCCTGCCGGTCCGATGGGAACGCACCCTGGTAGGGGTGGGGAGGGGGGTTGTGGAGAACACCCCGGCAGCCATGTGAACAGGCGTCGCAGATCGTCACGGCGCTGTGTCGCAGCAGCAAGGCGTGGTCAGAGGAGAAGACGAGTGCGGGTGGTGCGCACGTGACCTGGCGTGTCCGGGACCAGCCGGGCGCACCGCGTGCCCTCCCCTTAACCACACCGTTGCCATGGCGTCGGTGCAGTAGAAACAGTGAGCCGGACGGGCAAGTAGGCGGTGCAGTCGCGAAACAAATGGCCTCGTTGCCGACATCCATCACCCGGCGAAATTCACGACTTTTGTTCGCAGCGACGGAAACACGGTGGCCGAGTATAGCGCGCGCGCGTAGCACGCCCGCCGGAATATCACTCTTAACCGGCGGTCGCATGCCGGGCGGTCATATGTTGGCCAGTTCTGACCCGGAGTCGGGCGCAGTAATCATTGCCACGGTGGCGGCGTTATTTACGCTGGCGCTGCTCATTTTCGAAGGCGAGCGGGCGTCGCGCGCTGACGAATCGGTCCTGTGCGGGCCGGCCGCCGGCCCCGCCCATGTCAGGACGGGGTGTTGTGCAGGGGTGTCGGCGCCCACGCCGACGCCGACGTCGGGGCAGATCGCCGCCAGGCCGAGCTGGCCGAGCTGCCACCGCGTGGCACGCCGAATATGGTGGGCTCGCCGTCCCAAATGGACTCGCGTCATGTCCAGGAACGCCGTCGAATATTAGCCGGATGGCGCTCTTAATTTGCTGGCCGGCTGCATATTGCACTGTCTCACACACACACTGACGTCGTCGATGTCGACGGGCGGGCAGTGGGTACATGAGCCGACGTTTTCGCATTTAGGGCAAGGTCGGAATTATCCATGGCGTTCATGGATGAGCACCGAATACCTTTGCCGTCCATATCGAGGATGTTTTGTTTGTTTGTCGTACTAGTGAAGATACACATACCTTTTTGGGGGTCTTGAAACTACTTGCGTTCTCATTCAGTTTTAGTGGTCCTATATCTGCATGGCGTCGGATGCAGGGTAGTGGTAGGGGTAGTGGTAGTGATAGTGGCGGCCCAGCTCAACCACCCTCCAGCTGAACCAATCCAACTCATTTCAAGCCGATAATTCCATGTCACTCATTTTGATGGCTGAAGAGAATTGCCGGATCGAATCAACAAACTTGTCGCACCGTTCAGGAAAGCAACAGCACCAACCACAGACAGTGGCGAGCAGGCGGTCAGTACCAGCCAAATTGCATGGCAACATATGGAAGCGTCGCTTCGAGCGCAAAGCCAATGATATTGTTACTGTATTCTTATATTATACGTTGATGGCAACACAACCAAGTTCCCAATCCTGCCAGGAAAAATCAGGCCAATTAAATATTAACTATTGTTAACCGCACAGAGATCCACGAAGAGGAAACGGTAGTGGTATGATAGTCATATGATGCTAATGGTAATTGCAAGGCCATCAGTTTTCTGCCATGTTCTCCACGACACCTACACACACGCACACACAAGCACACTATACATATATATATATATATATATATATATATATATATATATATATATATATATATATATATATATATATACATATGATTGAATGTATATATATCCTGTTAGAAAAAGCAGCTGCCTACTTCATTTAGTAATTGAGGTTTGTTACTTAAACCCAAACTCTGAAGCACAGTATGACGTTGATCACTTGCGCTTTCCAGTCAAAGCTCTACATAACCGAATCCAAATGGAGGTGCAATTGCAATTTCAAACTGCAATTGCACCGGGCGGTAATCTAGCTAGTGGCGTGTATGTGAGTCACATCACCCATGACCACCTCCCTTCACTACCTCTCTCCCAGTCTCCATTCAGCCAGCCCGCCACCGGCGAGAAAGCCCATCACAAATGGATTCGCACTCGTAATGGAAAGTAATGAGCATAATGTGTAATATTTTACCGTGCCGTCAACAGGAGGGCGTGCCGGTCCCCAGGGCAGCGTCCGCACAGCTCCCTGGAGAGCGCACACGCGCCGGAAATTCCGGCCGCGGCGGCTTCATTAGCCGCGTCGTATACCTGCCGGCGCCGCCAAGATTATTGTATTAGATGGCACAGTTAGACGCGTGGCCGGCATGGACGTCGGATCACGTGGGCGGGGCAGGTGCAACGCAGGGGTAGCTGGGGTAACTGGGGTAACTGGTGTAGCTGGCGTTACTGGGGCAACTGTGGTAACTGGGCTAACTGGGGTAACTGTGTTCACTGGGCTAACTGGAGTAATTATGATAACTAGGGTAACTGTGGTTACTATGGTATATGGTGAAACTATTGAAACTGGGGTAACTGGAGTGGCTGGGATAACTGACGTAGATGGGGTAACTGGGGTAACTGGGATAACTGGAGTGACTGGGGTGACTGGGGTAGCTGGGGTAACTGGGGTAACTGGGATAACTGGAGTGACTGGGGTAGCTGGGGTAGCTGGGGTTGCTGGGAAAGGTAGCCTTAATCATGCCGTGAAATGGTGATGGTGGGTGATGGACGGGACAGTGCAGGTGGAAAAGAGAAGCGCGAAAGTATACCGAGCCAGTATAGTAGCGCAGACATGTGTCCCGAATACAGCGAATAATAAATGTAACTTCAACCGATTTTAATTTACGGTGACGATGAGAGACTCATGTTGGACTTCCGCGGCGCTACAAGACCCATCAATTGATGGAAACAGAGTGAAACTACGTTTTTATTGTGGGAAACAGACGCATTGTGAGGACAACCTTTTTGCCTCTGCATGCCCATATACATGTGACCATATATTCAGATGGATAGGCAAATTAAATCAAATCTGCCCATATAACCCAGCTGTCCCATGACTGGGCTTTTGCTCTGTTTCTTACTTAACTGAACGCTAATTATTTGCGGTGCAGCAACCGCAGGCCCTGTATGGGCCAGACAGTTAGTATACACCGGTGAGCTGCACCTGACATTGGTGTGTGAAGTTCCCGGAAATCCACAGATGAGTGGCGCTTCGGGCGTCGTCACGAGTCACGACAGAAGGCGCGGCAGCTTCTGTCGACCGGAACAAAGAAGCTTCCCGAGAAATCCGGCCCGGCCGCCATCAAACATTTAGCCGGCCCGTTTGGCATCGATCCGGCGCATGTTTGCAGCGATGCATTCCCGACCATTTCCCCCTCGAAAACACACTACGCCGTCGGCGAAAGGCTGAATTATAGGGCGCGAAATTGACGGTGTGGCGGGGCGCAGCCCGGGGCGGGGGGGGGGGGGGGGGGGGCAGTGGCGAGAGGTCGCCACATGGCTCCTGCACCCAATCGATGACGACTGGCCGAGCCAGGGTGACGACCTGGACGCCGCCTGTCAAGCCCTCATGACGTCACTGGGGGACATCGTTCGGCTGCCGTCGGCTTCACTGCCACTGGTTGGGCTTGATGAAGACAGGTCGCAAATATTTGGGAAGTGTGGCATCGTGGGCGTAAAGTGGCAGTAATTCACCTGAAAATCCGTACATTTCCCTCAGCTGTGAGGATCCACTTCGGTGTGATGTGACACTCAGACTCCTCTGTCGGTTGTGACGCTCTGATGTGACGCTCTGATGTGACGCTCTGATGTGACGCTCTGATGTGACGCTCTGATGTGATGCTCTGATGTGACGCTCTGGTGTGATACTCTGATGTGACACTCTGATGTGATGCTCTGATGTGACGCTCTGATGTGATGCTCTGATGTGACGCTCTGATGTGACGCTCTGATGTGACGCTCTGATGTGACGCTCTGATGTGACGCTCTGATGTGACGCTCTGATGTGACGCTCTGATGTGACGCTCTGATGTGACGCTCTGATGTGATGCTCTGATGTGACGCTCTGATGTGACGCTCTGATGTGATGCTCCGATGTGATGATCTGATGTGATGCTCTGATGTGACAATCAAATGCCTGTCTGTTATGATGCTCTGATTACTTGGAAAAGTGTTTTCCCGATCAAACTTTGAAAGGGGTCATTGGAAGAGAACAGGGTGGATCTTGCTCCCTCTTGCTGCCTTTCAGTGTTCGATCAACCACTTCCTATAATTAAACATTGTAGTGTTTTGAATTAAATAGCTTTCAGCAAGTGTTTATATCTCCAATAGCTATGCAGGCACCGCCCCTGGTGGATAATATGGTGTGTTGGATAATGTTGGGCATTACAGACACACCAATTTCTGTAGATCATTGCAGACGTCACACCAATACGTGTAGATCATTGTATAAGTCACACCATTATCTGTAGGGTATTGCAGAAGTCACACCATTGTCTGCAGGGTATTGCAGACGTTACCGCTCTACGCACGACGACAGTGCAGATGTGCAGATGTGACCGTGGCGATCACAAATCACGATGGGTGCACTACCTTTGGCCCGCCAGTGGGTCTGATGGTGTTATAATTATATTCCAGAGGAATTATATCGGGTAGCGTTGTCAATGGATTTTTGACGTTTTTTTCGGTGCTGAGCAATGACAATTAATTTAGGTTGTTGTCAGAACAGTCCCCAACAAGAGTACATATAGCATTAACGGAATAACAAATATACAATAATGAATCGAAATCGTAGCGAACTATGCAATGTGTATTCAACAACTAGGGGTAACATCAAATAAAACCAAGACTATACAAGGCGTCTGTCTCTTCACCAACGAAGTTGGCAGCTGCGCTATCAAATCACAGCTGCTCTAATTATTTAATGTATGACCCCAATATGACTTGCAGACACACGATGTGCACAAGCTCACGTTCGAGCGTCCCACTTCGTCTTCCCACTCATGAAATCATCCCAAGACGCGCATCTGAACCAACGTTTGCTGGCGGACCTCCAGTTTCCTCCTAATGCGCATGGTGGGACATGATTTGTATGACCAGTCTTGTTGGTAATCTACCACTTATGGGAAAGATGAGCTTCCTGCAAAGCCGGCGCTGTGATAAGGTTAAGCTTCCTACCTACAGCTAGTTGATAACCCGCGATATGCCATGTACATGGGCATTCATGTCATGTCGCTAAAAGTGGTGCCTGAGCTTCATGGTCTTTTCTCAAATACGCTTCCGGTTTTATAATCATCACACAAAGTGCTGGTGCTGTTTCACTGGACTGCTCCACCAGCTTTTGAATGGGAATAACAAGCCGTTGGAACCATGTGCGTGTATTGGATTCATCCGAGGCGCCTGTGGAGATCAGACATTGACACACTAAATACATGGGCGCTACATGACCGATGTAGTCGATGCGCCCTAAAGCCCTAATA
Source organism: Ashinkailepas kermadecensis (assembly GCA_034440615.1). Lineage (NCBI taxonomy): Eukaryota > Metazoa > Arthropoda > Thecostraca > Neolepadidae > Ashinkailepas > Ashinkailepas kermadecensis. The sequence continues at coordinate 76,274 of JAOTOM010004212.1, forward strand.
ACTAACTAACTAACACACTAAATACAAACCTATATTTCACCTGCCACCGAGATATGTAGGCGCATGGTAAAGCTCCCCCCCCTCCCCCATTGCATGTAAATCTATATTATTTCCCACAGCTCGCTCCTTCACCTCGTCCTCTCTCCCCTCTCCTGTCTCTCCCTCCCTCTCCCTCTCTCCCTTTCTCTGTCTCTATCTCTCGATCTCCTCATTCTCGTCGAGTTTTGATGCCGTGCCCTATGACTGAGATCCAGGTGATGTTTGGAGCCTGCAGTTGGGAGACAGCCACAGCTGACACATCTGCTCTCTCTCTCTCTCCACAGTGTCGACGTCTCTGTACAACAAGGAGGACAGTATGGAGTCGCAGTACCGGCGAGACGGCATGCTCGGCTACGACTCAGCTCTGGATGGCGAGACTTTCCTCCAGGTGAGGTCATCTACACCACACCCTGGTGACTCACGTTTGCTCAGGTCTGCTATGGTGGCTCACGTTTGCTCAGGTCTGTTATGGTGGCTCACGTTTGCTCAGGTCTGCTATGGTGGCTCACGTTTGTTCAGGTCTGCTATGGTGGCTCACGTTTGCTCAGGTCTGCTATGGTGGCTCACGTTTGCTCGGGTCTGCTATGGTGGCTCACGTTTGCTCAGGTCTGTTATGGTGGCTCACGTTTGCTCAGGTCTGCTATGGTGGCTCACGTTTGCTCGGGTCTGCTATGGTGGCTCACGTTTGCTCGGGTCTGCTATGGTGGCTCACGTTTGCTCGGGTCTGCTATGGTGGCTCACGTTTGCTCGGGTCTGTTATGGTGGCTCACGTTTGCTCGGGTCTGCTATGGTGGCTCACGTTTGTTCAGGTCTGCTATGGTGGCTCACGTTTGCTCAGGTCTGCTATGGTGGCTCACGTTTGCTCGGGTCTGCTATGGTGGCTCACGTTTGCTCGGGTCTGCTATGGTGGCTCACGTTTGCTCAGGTCTGTTGTAGTTTCTCACGTCCAGCTCAGGTCTGTTGTGGTTACTCACGTTCAGCTCAGGTTTGTTGTGGTTACTCACGTTCAGCTCAGGTCTGTTGTGGTTACTCACGTTCAGCTCAGGTCTGTTGTGGTTACTCACGTTCGGCTCAGGTCTGCCGCTGCTGTAAAGTTGCACAGTCGCCTCGACGTATGGTGCGGTGATGTTTTATATCGCGGTGATTTCGTAAAGCTGTCTCGAAGCGGCGTGTGACGTGTTCTTGATTATATATCAGTGTACGGCCACATTGGGGGCACTGGACTATATAAAATATACCTAGGTGGCTCCGGTATGGGAAATCACCTCATGGGGGACATATGGGGATATCGCCACATGGAAGATATGAGGGCATCACCTCATGGGGTATACGGAGCAATCACCTCATGACGTCTGCTTTGCCGTTGAAGGCTATCTGGCGGCAGCATGTACTCATCCCTGCAAATGTCTCTGTAAATGCTCATCCCTGTAAATGTCGACTCCACCTGTCAAGTGGAGTCGAACGGTACAGTTGGAGTCTACCGTGACAGGGGGAGTCTACCGTGACAGGGGGAGTCTACCGTGACAGGGGAGTCTGCCGTGACAAGGGGAGTCGAACGGGACAGGTGGAGGTCGAATTGGCTTGGGTTGGGTCGAACGGGCCTGGGTTGGGTCGAACGAGCCTGGGTTTGGGTCGGATCTCTCAGATGGCGCGTCGGTCGTGTGTGTCGTGTGTGTCGGTCGTGTGTAGACAGGTAGCTCTCGTTGGGTCCACATCACTAAACATTACATTGAGCGGGGAGGGAGTGAACTGAACTGCGGTGAGGCTTCGACTGCACTGCAGGTAGCGTTCAACACTAGCTAGTCGTCATCTGTGTAGGGGGCTTTGATGGCGTAGACCGCCAGCTAATTACAGGACATAGTTTGAGATCATTCCGAACTGCTGAAAGATGATTGACATCGCTGTTACTGTGCTATTGATGTATAATTTGCAGCACGAGTCAATGGGGGGGGGCGCTTTGTGTCCGTGGTGTTTGTGCAATCGACCGACCGATTATGTTCAAGCAGCAGTCGACAGCTCAGATACTCGTAGGTTTGTTGCGGGGTAAGCTATTTTCTTGAACCAGATGTTCCTGATGACCTTGCAACAGGGGAAGGCCGCGTGGGGAGGGCGAGGACGTAGATGGGCACTGGTACCCTAACTTTGACGCGTCAGTTTCACGTCTGCATGTGTTAAATTGAAAACCATTTCAGGCTGGCAGGCCATCGTTCGCGAACTCTAAAATGTCCCCTGTGCTTCCTAAGCACCAGCGCTCCAGTCCGTGCTCGGTGCCTGTCTTAGTGACCTACTGACTTCGGCATAGTGACCTACTGACTTTGGCAGGTTGATGACCTACTGCTGTTAGTACGTCTGTTACCTACTGACGTTGGTAGGTTGGTGACCTAGTGATTTTGGGAGGTCGGTGGCCTACTGATCTTGGATTGTTGGTGTCCTACTGACTTCTTTATGTTGGTGACCTTGGTTGGCTGGTGACCTGCTGATCTCACAATGCTATGATTTCATTACAGGCGTTAAGCGGGTTTTTATTCATCCTGGACTGCGAGGGTGAAGTTTTCTTCTCGACGCACACAATAGAGAACTACCTGGGCTTCCACCAAGTAAGTTGCCGACCCCGTAGCCACTGATGGGTCCACACGAAAGGAAGTACCCCACTCTCTTACCTACAGAAACAGTCTTGGAGGTACGTACGAAGGGAAGAACCCCACTTCCTCACTTACAGAGTCAGTCTTGGCTGACGATTGGTGATAACTGAACTTTTACTGGTGTTCCTTATGAAGTTCCTCTAGTGAGAAATGACTTCGCTCAAGGTCCGCATTCTGGATCAGGTTCGGTTTTCTTCGTCTTCCCCCCTCTTGTCCTGAATTCTTTGGCTTTGAGGCCATTCTTTGAGGCCGTTCTTTGAGGCCGTTCTTTGAGGCCGTTCTTTGAGGCCGTTCTTTGAGGACATTCCCTGAGGAAGCTCTCTGAGGCCGTTGTCTGAGGCCGTTATATGAGGTCGTTCTCGGAGGTCGTTCTCCGAGGCCGTTCTCTGAGGCCGTTCTCTGAGGCCAATTACCGGCGCGGCTCGGGGGCGAGCGGCCGACCGACCCCGACGGCGCTCGATAGCACCGTGAGATGCCTGATGTCGCGGCCATTTCGGACGCTATAAGCATCGGGCATGCGAGCCCGTCTGCCGTCAGCGTCGACGGCGGACGGACGGACGAACGGACGGACGGACGAACGAACGAACGGACGGACGGACGGACGAACGGACGGACGGACGGACGGACGAACGGACGAACGGACGGACGGACGAACGGACGAACGGACGAACGGACGAACGGACGAACGGACGAACGGACGAACGAACGGACGGACGTACGGACGAACGGACGAACGGACGGACGAACGGACGAACGAACGAACGGACGAACGGACGGACGGACGGACGGACGGACGGACGGACGGACGAACGGACCGACGGACCGACCGACGGACAGACCGACGGACGGACCGACGAACGGACTGACGGACCGACGGACCGACGAACGGACGGACGGACGAGTGAGAAACTATGATGATCAGTAACAATGCTGAAGGAAGTCTCCGGCAGTGATAGACAGAGGAAGAAACACATGTACCTCGGTGACGCCACTGTTACGAGCCGACAAGTCGATGGTGCAGAACTTGGCAAGCTACGGCCGGAGCGGGAACAACGGCAAGCCCTGCGCCCGAGTGCAGCAGCAGTGTTCAACGAGAAGCGCAATGGTCCTGTTGGAAGGACGCTGCGACCTGTCGGAACGACATAGCGACCTGTCGGAACGACATAGCGACCTGTCGGAACGACATAGCGACCTTCGGAACGACATAGCGACCTGTCGGAAAGACACAACGACCTATCGGAAGGACATGGCGATCTGAGAGGATGGACAGATATAACACTCAACACTCGGACGGACGGTCTGTGTCTGTCCGGCTGGATCCGCCTCCGTGTCGGTCCGGCTGGATCCGCCTCTGCGCCGTTGGCGGGTGATGGAGCCCGCCGCCGCCGACGCCGGGTGCCATCTTTAGCCGGAGCAGTCGGCTGGTGTCGGTGCCAGACGCGGACATTTTCCCGGCCCGTCGCGCGCCCAATCAGAGCGCGCGCCCCCGATCGATCAAACGACGACCGGATTACGCCGACTGTCGCCCCGTCCCCGGCCGACTGTCGCCCCGTCCCCAGCCAGCCGACTGTCGCCCCGTCCCCAGCCAGCCGACTGTCGCCCCGTCCCCTAGCCAGCCGACTGTCGCCCCGTCCCCAGCCGACTGTCGCCCCGTCCCCAGCCGTCTGTCGCCCCGTCCCCAGCCGACTGTCGCCCCGTCCCCAGCCGACTGTCGCCCCGTCCCCAGCCGACTGTCGCCCCGTCCCCAGCCGACTGTCGCCCCGTCCCCAGCCAGCCGACTGTCGCCCCGTCCCCGCCTCCCAGCCAGCCAACTGTCGTCCCCGTCCCCAGCCGTCTGTCGCCCCGTCCCCAGCCAGCCGACTGTCGCCCCGTCCCCAGCCGACTGTCGCCCCGTCCCCAGCCAGCCGACTGTCGCCCCGTCCCCAGCCAGCCGACTGTCGCCCCGTCCCCAGCCGACTGTCGCCCCGTCCCCAGCCAGCCACTGTCGCCCCGTCCCCAGCCAGCCGACTGTCGCCCCGTCCCCGGCCAGCCAACTGTCGCCCCGTCCCCAGCCAGCCGACTGTCGCCCCGTCCCCAGCCGACTGTCGCCCCGTCCCCCAGCCATCTGTCGCCCCGTCCCCAGCCAGCCGACTGTCGCCCCGTCCCCAGCCAGCCCGTCCCAGCCAGCCAACTGTCGCCCGTCCCCGGCCGTCTGTCCCCCGTCCCCGCCGCTGTCCCGCCCAGCCGACTGTCCCCACAGCGGCCAGCCGACTGTCGCCCCGTCCCCAGCCAGCCAACTGTCGCCCCGTCCCCGGCCGTCTGTCGCCCCGTCCCCGGCCGACTGTCGCCCCGTCCCCAGGCTGTCGCCCCGTCCCCAGCCGACTGTCGCCCCGTCCCCAGCCAGCCGACTGTCGCCCCGTCCCCAGCCAGCCAACTGTCGCCCCGTCCCCAGCCGTCTGTCGCCCCGTCCCCAGCCAGCCGACTGTCGCCCCGTCCCCAGCCAGCCAACTGTCGCCCCGTCCCCAGCCAGCCGACTGTCGCCCCGTCCCCAGCCGACTGTCGCCCCGTCCCCAGCCAGCCGACTGTCGCCCCTCCGTCCAGCCAGCCGACTGTCGCCCCGTCCCACCAGCCGACTGTCGCCCCGTCCCCAGCCGACTGTCGCCCCGTCCCCGGCCGACTGTCGCCCCGTCCCCGGCCGACTGTCGCCCCGTCTGTCCCGTCCCCAGCCGACTGTCGCCCCGTCCCGCGCCGACTGTCGCCCCGTCCCCAGCCAGCCAACTGTCGCCCCGTCCTCAGCCAACTGTCGCCCCGTCCCCAGCCAGCCGACTGTCGCCCCGTCCCCAGCCAACTGTCGCCCCGTCCCCAGCCAGCCGACTGTCGCCCCGTCCCCAGCCGACTGTCGCCCCGTCCCCAGCCAGCCGACTGTCGCCCCGTCCCCACCACTGTCGCCCCGTCCCCAGCCGTCTGTCGCCCCGTCCCCAGCCGCGTCCCCAGCCGTCTGTCGCCGTCCTGTCGCCCCGTCCCCGGCCGACTGTCGCCCCGTCCCCAGCCAGCCAACTGTCGCCCCGTCGACTGTCGCCCCGTCCCCAGCCAGCCGACTGTCGCCCCGTCCCCAGCCAGCCGTCTGTCGCCCCGTCCCCAGCCAGCCAACTGTCGTCCCGTCCTCAGCCAGCCGACTGTCGTCCCGTCCCCAGCCGACTGTCGCCCCGTCCCGTCCCCAGCCAGCCGACTGTCGCCCCGTCCCCAGCCAGCCGACTGTCCCCTGCCGACTGTCGCCCCGTCCCCAGCCGACTGTCGCCCCGTCCCCAGCCAGCCGACTGTCGCCCCGTCCCCAGCCGACTGTCGCCCCGTCCCCAGCCAGCCGACTGTCGCCCCGTCCCCAGCCGTCTGTCGCCCCGTCCCCAGCCAGCCGACTGTCGCCCCGTCCCCAGCCAGCCGACTGTCGTCCCGTCCCCGGCCCTGTCGCCCCGTCCCCAGCCGACTGTCGCCCCGTCCCCAGCCAGCCGACTATCGCCCCGTCCCCAGCCAGCCGACTGTCGCTTCCCGTCCCCAGCCGACTGTCGCCCCGTCCCGTCCCCAGCCAGCCGACTGTCGTCCCGTCCCCAGCCGACTGTCGTCCCGTCCCCAGCCAGCCGACTGTCGCCCCGTCCCCAGCCGTCTGTCGCCCCGTCCCCAGCCAGCCGACTGTCGCCCCGTCCCCAGCCAGAGGTTCGGCCTGCAAGGTTCGGACGCAATTGCTGTCAGCACCATCGCACGTCGCTCTGAGAGCAGTCAGTTGTGGTCAGCACCATCGCACGTCGCTCTGATAGCAGTCAGTTGTGGTCAGCACCATCGTACGTCGCTCTGAGAGCAGTCAATTGTGGTCAGCAGCGTCGTACATCGCTCTGAGGGCAGTGAATGGAGCCGGCGGCCGTTAACAGCTGACTGGTGATTGAATTTATATAGACAAGGTGAGCGGGAGGTCAGTGAGGTTAGGTGGGCGGGTCGCGCCGCCCGGCGTTACGCGCCGTTACGGAGATTGGTCTGGCGCCGGTGGCGGAGGAGGGTGGGTGCCGCCTCCGGATCGATGTCGGCAGCAGGACGGTGTGCGACTGCGGCAGAGTCCCCAGACTGATGCGGAGGTCAGGACACCAGGCGCCAGGCCAGGATCCGTTACAGGCGTGGTCATGGCCGTCAGCGGGGAAGGTCGTCCACTTGTTTCAGGCAGTGTTCGGCTTTGGCGTGCCGAGTGGCCGACAATGACCAGAACAGCCGCCTCGGGGTTTGCCGCACCGCTCGTCGTCATTCCAAATCCTTCAGCCGCGCCGGGAACGACACAGATTTGCCGCAGCACCCGCCACATCTTGTGGGATTGAAGAGTTGAAGTGCTTCGGTGTGAAGATGAGCCGAACAGGTGCAACGTATGGCGCCAGCCCGAAGTTGGCTTCGTCCGCCACAAAATACAAACTCGCTTCGGAGGATAAAACTTTGATGCTGACGTCATGCTTCAAGTATGTGTCATAGTGCTTTTTTGCGGTCTCGCTGGCCCTGTTAAATTTCGTCCCAATTTTCTTCCCACTAGGTATCATCAATCCAGCAACCACTCAGCTTCTTGCCGGCGGCGTTTGGACCTCCAATGGCGCATGAGTGCACAGTAAGACCATAGTGTAATTAAACAACAAAGTTGTAAGTTGTTGTTTAATTGTTTGAACGTTGTTTACACAAATAACTAACAAACTTTGTTTAAAAAGTTGTTTATTACACTATGGTAAGACAAAGCAAAATGCCACACATCTGGGGCATTTGATACAGCAGATGCATCACACTAAGCTAGCTTCTGCTTCGTCGTCAGACATGCTCCTGGTCCGATTGCCCGTCAGTCGCTGGTCTGGCGCCACTGTCAGACGGTTGGCACCACTTGGCTGAATGACAGACGCCTGACAGAGCTGTCAGATTATGATCGTCTCGCCAGCCACCCGCTCTCGGACAGTGTTTCCTGCTAACTTCTATCATTATGTAAATGTCTTTCCTCTTGCCCCCAATCTATTGCCTCTGCATCGCCCATATCAATCGTGGTTCAGGGGTTATCAAATGCTATCAACTGAGCTGTGTGTGTGGTTGACAGGCTTAATTACGTGTTTTCGAAGCTTTCGTGAGAGAGCTTCGGTCGGAGAGTTGCCGTCGCACTCCTTCGTCTGCACCACTGTCCTCCGTCTTCCAGGCGTGGTTCCGCCGGTGTTGTTGCGTCAGGGAGTTGTCTGCCACTCAAGGTGCCAAGGCGAATCACGTTCCTGTCTGAGGAACGGCAATGGGCAGCGAAGCGATCAGGAATGGCAATGGGCAGCGAAGCGATCAGGTGGAAACGCGCTACTTGCGGCTTTAGTGCGAGAGACTGGTTTGCTATTTTTCGCCTATCCCAGGATTTGGGATCCGTTCAGGCCGAGTTGCGTCCGGCGGTCTGGAGTCACCTTAGCGTGACTTGAGTGCACCTGAAGCGGGCTGGATGTTATCTGACATGAGCCACGCTACTGGCCGGGCCGACTGCAGGTGTGCACGTCTGGCTCCCGTCACAGGACCGGCGCTCCCAGCCGGGGCCGGCAGCCTGAAGCGGACGGTGTGGTTAGATCCGCCAGCAATTCTGCCGGTGCTGGCAAACGTGCTGCTGCCGCTGTCACAGCGTCTGAAGAGCGGGGTATGAGGCGCGCGAACAGTGACTTCTGGGTCATTGGTTACTGGCGCCAGCATACGGCGTCAGTAGGGGGGGGAGCTGGGCTGGCGATGGCAGGTGTTAATGCGCATTGAGGTTGAATCCCCTTCTATGTCAGTCTCACCAGTTTTATCAGTCATGTAGTGTGTATACGGCCACGCGCCTACAGGCATGCATGCGGAGTCAAAGTGATTTCGGATGCTTTGCATTCACCAAATTGGATCACCAAAAGCGTGAACAACAAAAGTGTCATCTCTGCCCGGGACCGGCACCTGTCATCTGTTCCGCGGGACGAATGCCAGGTGCTGGCTGCGGTGCCAGGTGTATGGTGAGCAGCCCGCGCGTGATAATGACGCCGCAAGCCCACTTTCTTTGGACACAAATTGACAGTCCTTCGGTGGAAATACTCGTGATGGAGGTTGGTAGGTATTATAGTTGAAAGAGCAGATCTGGCTCTGAGTTTCGGAATAAGAGCTTGACATGATGTATTATACCGTGAAGCTCTGTTGAAGGCTGCCCACAATCAGAGCTGCCGCCGCGAACTTCACTCTAGTGAAATATTAAGTGCACTTCACGAATAATATTGGGATAAAATGGCGTAAAAATGTATGGCCGAACCTGACCGGACCGGATCTGGTCTGGTCTGGTCTGGTCGGCGGCGAATCTGGGTAATCCCACACAGTGTCACGGCGGGGAGTCTGGGTAATCCCACACAGTATCACGGCGGGGAGTCTGGGTAATCTCACACAGTATCACGGCGGGGAGTCTGGGTAATCCCACACAGTGTCACGGCGGGGAGTCTGGGTAACTCCACACAGTGTCACGGCGGGGAGTCTGGGTAACCTCACACCGTGTCACGGCAGGGAGTCTGGGTAACCTCACACAGTGTCACGGCGGGGAGTCTGGGTAACTCCACACAGTGTCACGGCGGGGAGTCTGGGTAATCCCACACAGTGTCACGGCGGGGAGTCTGGGTAATCCCACACAGTATCACGGCGGGGAGTCTGGGTAATCCCACACAGTGTCACGGCGGGGAGTCTGGGTATCTCCACACAGTGTCATGACGGGGAGTCTGGGTAACTCCACACAGTATGACGGCGGGGAGTCTGGGTAATCCCACACAGTGTCACGGCGGGGAGTCTGGGTAATCCCACACAGTGTCACGGCGGGGAGTCTGGGTAATCCCACACAGTGTCACGGCGGGGAGTCTGGGTAATCTCACACAGTGTCACGGTGGGGAGTCTGGGTAATCCCACACAGTGTCACGGCGGGGAGTCCGGGTAATCACACACAGCGTGACAGCGGGGAGACTGGGTAATCCCACACAGCGTGACGCGGGGAGTCTGGGTAACTCCACACAGTGTCACGGCGGGGAGTCTGGGTAATCTCACACAGAATCACGGCGGGGAGTCTGGGTAATCCCACACAGTATCACGGCAGGGAGTCTGGGTAATCCCACACAGTGTCACGGTGGGGAGTCTGGGTAATCCCACACAGTGTCACGGCGGGGAGTCTGGGTAATCCCACACAGTCTCACAGCGGGGAGTCTGAGCAATCGCGTGAACACCCCCGAGGGTGCCCAAAAAATCGCCTGCCATGAATACAACGTGTGTTTGCGTTGGTGTATGCACTACAAAAACTCCAAAGTAGGGGACTCAACAATATTTTCTTTGTGAGGCTGGCACAGGCTACACTCTCAGTCATAAGGAGACACTGGCGGATCCAGGGAGGGGCCATTCCGGCCACGGCGCCCCCCCCCCCCGAAGCGCTTAAAAGGGAGGGGGGCATAGTGTCTTTTGGTCCCCCCCCGAAACCAACAGAAGTCAACTAAATTAAAATGCAGTAACCTTTGCCGAGGTTAAATAACAGCGTCTGGATGAAAGAATTTCCAATTTTAATGGATTTTTTAATTAAAAATAATTGTTTGGAAGCCAATATGGTAGCATGGTAGATTCTGACACACATCAAGGGTTTCCATGCTGCTCAAGTTCTGCTTACAGCAAGAGTTGACAAAATCGGATCCGCCAGTGTGTACACGTGCACGAACGTTGGCGTGGTACAAGACGTTGAACGTGAACGTGAACGTTTTGGTAAACAAGAACAAAAATCCGGTAACATAGAAACGGTGGAGGTAGGCTGGGGCCCCTACACAGGAAATTATGTTGTCAAGTATTATTTTATTTTTATTTTTATTAATCTTTTTTTAAAAATGGGCCCCTTTGCCAAATTGTAGTCGAAATCCGGTGCTTTTAACCGAAAATAGTGGGAGAATCCGTTCAACCCCTCCCCTGATGCAATTCCTAGATACGCCACTGGGGGAGGGGAGGGGGCTGACGCCGAAAACCGAAAGTTGCCCCCCCAAACCGGTGGGCTAGATCCGCCAGTGTAAGGAGACATGTAAAACTGCACACTGTTGTAGCACTCACATCACTGTTGAAGCGCCTGACATCTGGTTAGTTTTCCATTCTTCTGGTTCACTCAGCTGTTATGCTCGTTGGTACTCATCCACAAATAATTTCAAAGGAGCCACTCGCAATCACGCACGCGTGATGCATGAAGTGCTGTCTCCAGATGAATCCCTTACATTCCCTGTGCTACTTTACATGGTATCATCAGAGTCGAAAGTGTTTGAACAATGTCTGTGTGCTTGTCAACGCAGTGATTGCTCAGAGCACCCGGCGATGTTGATGTTTGTCTACTCATGAGGTGTGGATCAACCCTAATCGTGATTCCATCCCCGTGTCCGCTCCCCCTGCGCTGTGCTCATGCCATTTCACCACACTGTACGCACTACACAGCCATGAGCAGCGATAGGCGGCGTGGCCTGTAACATGCACAGAATGGACTGAATGGCCGGCCATCACTACTCGCTCGGCTGGGCGCTTTTGTTCGGCTGACGACCCCCACCGCGCCGTGGAGCCGCTGCATTGTGGGCAGCCGCCCCGGTGCGGCTGCCCACAATGCGGCCCGGGTGGAGCCGCTCAGCGGTCCTCCGGTTAATCAACACCGCCGCCCGGGCATCACTGCACACTCTGCGTGAGCAGCACCGCCGCCGTTGCAGGAGCACCCGCTGAGCTGGTGCGACCACAGTGGCGCGGTTGACAATGGTGTCGTGTGCCGCACTGAACGAGCGGCGCGCATAGCTGACCGCTGGAGTGCCGACCTCGACCGGAAATGTGCCCGCCCACGGCGCTGCACTCCAGCGACATGTCAGATTGGAGGGTTCAAAACAAGGGGCTGAATCAAGTTGAAAAAGCATGGTATCGAAGCGGACGTCACGACGAGCGGTGGCGCACCAGGCCTGGTGCGTCACCGGGCTCGGCCTGGTGCCGGTGGCGCTGGGCACCACTGGTGACAAGCTGCCCTGGTGCGGTGTTAATGTGATCATGGTGGTGAGAGAAGTAGTTCTTTGATCAACACTACGTTTCCGACTGGAGGTGGAAGATTTGCTGTATAAATGTGCAATTTGGAGCCTGGTGATGGTGCTTCAACGTACGATACATCTGAGGGACAATGGCTTTATATTAGTGTGCTATAGGCACACCTTTAAAACCGAAGACAACGAAAATAATCAGAGAGTTATCTTAGCGCTCGGAGTAATTCCAAGCGTCTCCTACTATCCAAGGTCTGTGTGGAAGCGCAGGCCAACACATTGGGATTCTATCTTCGAGCTCTTTGGTGTCCTTTCGGTGAGGGGCAGAGAGATAGAGAGAGCCTCTTTACGCGTGGTGCGCACCTGTGGCGATGTGCTCCCCAAGTGCTGCATACGCTTGGTGCCAGTCTAGCCCGGCCTCGCTGCTAGCGGTGACCACACGCCACTGGATAGCTGTGTCGCCGAGGTCACCTCCCACCAGCAGCCGCCGGCCTGCCCGGAGCAGTCGCTGCCTGTCGGCTGGCTGATCAAGGTGCCTCCAGCCGGCTGGGGGCACCTTGGGGTCCTCAGGGACCCGCCGACAGGGGTCCCTGAGGCGGGGTAGGGGCGGCAGATCCAGCACACCCCGGCACTCAGGGACCCGCCGGCAGTGGCGGGGGAGGGGCGGCAGGTCCCGCACACCCCGGCACTCAGGGACCCGCCGGCAGTGGCGGGGAGGGGCGGCAGGTTCCGCACACCCCGGAACTCAGGGACCCGCCGGCAGTGGCGGGGGAGGGGCGGCAGATCCAGCACACCCCGGCACTCAGGGACCCGCCGGCAGTGGCGGGGGAGGGGCGGCAGGTCCCGCACACCCCGGCACTCAGGGACCCGCCGGCAGTGGCGGGGGAGGGGCGGCAGGTTCCGCACACCCCGGCACTCAGGGACCCGCCGGCAGTGGCGGGGGAGGGGCGGCAGGTCCCGCACACCCCGGCACTCAGGGACCCGCCGGCAGTGGCGGGGGAGGGGCGGCAGGTCCCGCACACCCCGGCACTCAGGGACCCGCCGGCAGTGGCGGGGGAGGGGCGGCAGGTTCCGCACACCCCGGAACTCAGGGACCCGTCGGCAGTGGCGGGGGAGGGGCGGCAGGTCCCGCACACTCCGGCACTCAGGGACCCGCCGACAGTGGCGGGGGAGGGGCGGCAGGTCTTCACACTCCGGCACTCGCCGTCGCCGTTGCCAGGAGCCGGCTAGAAGTCGCCGACTGCGTCACGAAACCCCGGCCGTGTTCCCAGTCCTGTTGGTGGGAATGCTGAAGACGACGACGCCAATGCTGTGCTGACACCGCGGCAGGCGCTGGCCATCCCGACTGTGCTCCCCTTCCTGTGGGTGATGATGGGGAGACGACACGGCAAGCGCTGGCCATCGGCCCTTGGGAAGGCGGCCAAGAAAGGTGGAGACCACCTCGTCAGGAGCAGCTCGAGTGTGAAGCCTCGCGTTTCCCGCCGCCACCGTGGGCGGCAGTAAACAGGAGCAGATTGTGTGTGAACATAGAGCTTCGCGCACCCATAATTGACACCCAGTATCCGGCGGTCGCATTAAATAACTTCTGTGGTATTGCAATTGATCCACCGACGGCAATTACAGTCTTCAATGATTACACGCTGGGACCAATGCACTTTAGGTGTGCCGGTATTGCCATGAGGTTCACGTTGTTGGGGCCATTGGTGGATCAAAGGTGCCCTCAGCCCAGAGAAGGCTGGTCAGAGGGCCTCAGCCGCAGAGGGGGCAGAGGTGCCCTCAGCCCAGAGGAGGTTGGCTAGCAGAGGAGTGGTAGCCCAGAGGAGGTTGGTCAGAGGTGCCCTCAGCCCAGAGGAGGTTGGTCAGAGGTGCCCTCAGCCCAGAGGAGGTTGGTCAGAGGTGCCCTCAGCCCAGAGGAGGTTGGTCAGAGGTGCTCGAGCCGCCAGCCATGCTAGCCCTAGCCAGTGAGGTTCGTCATGCCGCCAGGCATGTTGGCCCTACACCGTCTGGTAGGTTTTCCCGGACATTTTCTATGTGCTGTTCACACAGAAAGGCGACTTTGCCTCCTGGCTGGTTGGTACGTCAATTGTGGTGGAATTTAAGGTTTCTCCCCCCACCCCAGGCGCCCTTGTAGCTTTCCGCTAATGGAGAATGGTTGTCCCCTCCTGCACCATGTGTTGCACTGTAATTCGGAGGAAATAAGCTACGCTTACTTCTTTGGCCTCGGGTATTATGCACACATAGAGGGCAATTTGGATGCTCTGGCTCAATCGTTGCGGGGCACTAAACTGTCAGCCCGACGAGCTGGCCGCCCCGACGTTCCCCGAACGTTATTTACATTCCGAGGGTGGTATTTCGCCGTTCAACCGTCCGTGTGTACGCCAGTCGGCCGAGACCGCGGGCGGAGGCGCTGCCGTCGTTGCTGTGAGTCTGCCGGCGTGAGTGACGTGGTAGTCGCCGCGGCGAAGGCGGGACGACAGACACTGGGTCCTGTCGACGAGCGGCGGCTGGCGGGTCTCCGGTGCGCCGAATCACGGGATGTCGGCGACGCGCTCCAGCAAGCAGTCGAGGCCGACCGCCGGCGGGCCTCATTGCAGGCAGCCGAGCCCGCCGCGCCTTCTGGTGTTACACGTTTGAGTGCCACATAATTACCCCCCCCTCGCCCCACCTCTCCGCGGAATCGCCGGCCGCGGGGCGCCGACGGCCGGCGCGCCATTTTGGCGGCGCGCGCGGTGGGTGAAGATCGACCCCGGCGCTACCGCCGGCGGCTGTGTTATTAGGGCGCCGCGGCCGCGCGGCCGCGCGCCGTTCCCACGCCGTCGATCCTCCGATACGGAGATAATTAGTAATAAAACAATAAATGTCCTGCGCTCGCTCCCGGTGTTGAGCGGCGGCCGGCTATTTACGGGCGTCTGCGGGCGGCCGCTGCAGAGAACGGCGCTCTGATGTCGCCGCGGCCGCACCGCACGGAGAGAGGGAGGGAGGGGAGCGGCCCCGCTCCGCCACACGGCCGCTCTGCCTTCGGCGACGCCTCGGCCGACCACCAGGTGCGGTGGCAGCCCCCGCCTGCGCACAGACAAGGAGGCAGGCTTGGCAGTATGCTGTCATGTGCCAGGGTTATCTACCCGCGCCTACTAGCATAGCAGTGTAGCGACGATTGTGATGCCGCGATGACGATTCTCCCAGGATGCTCACCGTCGGGTACTGCAGGTCCGCTGTTTCGCCGTGCACGTGAAGCGCCACGTACTCGTGGTGTCGCAGCTATCACGCCAATGTCGCTTTTGTGCTACCACAATGTCATTCAAGTGCAATTAGTTTCCAACTTAGTGCACGGCATATCGTGCAAAGCAGGGGATGACAGGAAGAGCTATTTAGGCGGTTGATGTTGGTGTCTGTATTGGTCAGACGTGACGTGTACCGTACTATAGTCGTGGCGCGCACTGTGGCACTGTGCCCTCGGTGGTATTTGCCAAGATGATCCGCATCTTTGTGGCTGACATGCCACCGCCATGACCTGCCGGGGTCCGGCGACATGTCAGTCACAGACGGTGGCATATCAGACGCTGCCATGTCAGCCACAGACGACGACATGTCAACTACAGACGGCGGCATGTCAACCACCAACGGTGACATGTCGGCCATAGACGGTGACATGTTGGCCACAGACGGTGACATGTCGGCCACAGACGGTGACATGTCGGCCACAGACGGTGACATGTCGGCCACATATGGTGACGTGTCGGCCACAGACGGTGACGTGTCGGCCACAGACGGTGACGTGTCGGCCACAGACGGTGACATGTCGGCCACAGACGGTGACATGTCGGCCACAGATGGTGACAGACGGTGACATGTCGGCCATAGACGGTGATATGTCGGCCTCAGACGGTGACATGTCCGCCACAGACGGTGACATGTCCGCCACAGATGGTGACATGTCGGCCACAGATGGTGACATGTCGGCCACATACGGTGACATGTCGGCCACAGACGGTGACATGTCGGCCACAGACGGTGACATGTCAGACGGCAGCATGTCAACCACCAACGGTGACATGTCGGCCACAGACGGTGACATGTCCGCCACAGATGGTGACATGTCCGCCACAGACGGTGACATGTCGACCACAGACGGTGACATGTCGGCCACAGACGGTGACATGTCGGCCACAGATGGTGACATGTCGGCCACAAACGGTGACATGTCGGCCTCAGACGGTGACATGTCGGCCACAGATGGTGACATGTCGGCCACAGACGGTAACATGTCGGCCACAGACGGTGACATGTCGGCCACAGATGGTGACATGTCGGCCACAGATGGTGACATGTCAGCCACAGACGGTGACATGTCGGCCACAGACGGTGACATGTCGGCCACAGACGGTGACATGTCGGCCACAGACGGTGACATGTCGGCCACAGACGGTGACATGTCGGCCACAGACGGTGACATGTCGGCCACATATGGTGACATGTCGGCCACAGATGGTGACATGTCGGCCACAGACGGCAACATGTCGGCCACAGACGGTGACGTGTCGGCCACAGACGGTGACATGTCGGCCACAGATGGTAACATGTCGGCCACAGACGGTGACAGACGGTGACATGTCGGCCACAGACGGTGACATGTCGGCCACATACGGTGACATGTCAACCACCAACGGTGACATGTCGGCCTCAAACGGTAACATGTCGGCCACAGACGGTGACATGTCGGCCACAGATGGTGACATGTCGGCCACAGACGGTGACGTGTCGGCCACAGATGGTGACATGTCGGCCACATACGGTGACGTGTCGGCCACAGACGGTGCCATGTCGGCCACAGACGGTGACATGTCGGCTACAGACGGTGACATGTCGGCCACATACGGTGACATGTCGGCCACAGACGGTGACATGTCGGCCACAGACGGTGACATGTCGGCCACAGACGGTGACATGTCGGCCACAGACGGTGACATGTCGGCCACAGACGGTGACATGTCGGTCTCAGACGGTGACATGCCGGCCACAGACGGTGACATGTCGGCCACAGATGGTGACATGTCCGCCACAGATGGTGACATGTCAGTTACAAACGGCGGCGACATGTCAGCTACACGCGATGTGGCCGCATCTGTGTCCATTGTTGGGCAGGTGCTGCTGTGGCAGCTCCCGAATGGAGGTGCCCCACCTTGTCGGCTCAGTGATCACGTGCTGTCGTGCTCGCTGTCAGTCAGCTAACTGCTGCGTCAGCTGGCTCTGCTGCGTCAGCTGGCTCTGCTGCGTCAGCTGGCTCTGCTGCGTCAGCTGGCTCTGCTGCGTCAGCTGGCTCTGCTGCGTCAGCTGGCTCTGCTGCGTCAGCTGGCTCTGCTGCGTCAGCTGGCTCTGCTGCGTCAGCTGGCTCTGCTGCGTCAGCTGGCTCTGCTGCGTCAGCTGGCTCTGCTGCGTCAGCTGACTCTGCTGCCTCAGCTGGCTCTGCTGCCTCAGCTGGCTCTGCTGCGTCAGCTGGCTCGGCTGCGTCAGCTGGCTCGGCTGCGTCAGCTGGCTCTGCTGCGTCAGCTGGCTCTGCTGCGTCAGCTGGCTCTGCTGCGTCAGCTGGCTCGGCTGCGTCAGCTGGCTCTGCTGCCTCAGCTGGCTCTGCTGCCTCAGCTGGCTCGGCTGCGTCAGCTGGCTCTGCTGCGTCAGCTGGCTCTGCTGCGTCAGCTGGCTCTGTTGCGTCAGCTGGCTCTGCTGCGTCAGCTGGCTCTGCTAAGTCAGCTGGCTTTACCCGAGCGGCTGGCACTCTCCGTGGCACCTATCACTGAAGAACAAGCCACGATAGGCAGCATCTCTTGACGGACATGAGGCGGCTGGTCGCTGTAAAGGCAGAAACAGGATGAGGATAGCAATAGAGTGACCACCAGGCTCGGACGGCTGCATGCTGGGAGGTGAAATATCATGGAAATAGCAGCTGCGGCTGACTCAGAACTTGGCAATGTTGCAGGTGATTTCCAAGCCACGGCCACCGCTCAGGTCTTTAGCTTTCATAGCAGGCTGTGCTCATCAGTTGTGATGAGTGATGATCACCTTTGGTTACCACAGCAGCCACCTCTGGCCACCACCTCTGCTATCACCTCTGGCTACTATCTCTGGCTGCCAGCTCAAGACACCACCTCTGGCTACCACCTCTGGTCACCACCCCTGATCACCACCTCTGGTCACCACCTCTGGTCACCACCTCTGGTCACCACCTCTGGTCACCACCCCTGGTCACCACCTCTGGCCACCACCTCTGGTCACCACCTCTGGTCACCACCCCTGGTCACCACCTCTGGTCACCACCTCTGGTCACCACCTCTGGTCACCACCTCTGGCCACCACCTCTGGTCACCACCCCTGGTCACCACCTCTGGTCACCACCTCTGGTCACCACCTCTGGTCACCACCTCTGGTCACCACCCCTGGTCACCACCTCTGGCTACCACCTCTGGTCACCACCTCTGGTCACCACCCCTGGTCACCACCTCTGGTCACCACCTCTGGTCACCACCTCTGGTCATCACCTCTGGTCACCACCTCTGGTCACCACCCCTGGTCACCACCTCTGGCCACCAACTCCGGTCACCACCCCTGGTCACCACCCCTGGTCACCACCTCTGGTCACCACCTCTGGTCATCACCTCTGGTCACCACCTCTGGTCACCACCTCTGGCACCACCTCTGGCCACCACCTCTGGCCACCACCTCTGGTCACCACCTCTGGTCACCACCTCTGGTCACCACCCCTGGTCACCACCTCTGGTCACCACCTCTGGTCACCACCTCTGGTCACCACCTCTGGTCACCACCTCTGGTCACCACCTCTGGTCACCACCTCTGGTCATCACCTCTGGTCACCACCTCTGGTCACCACCCCTGGTCACCACCTCTGGCCACCAACTCTGGTCACCACCCCTGGTCACCACCCCTGGTCACCACCCCTGGTCACCACCTCTGGTCACCACCTCTGGTCACCACCTCTGGTCACCACCTCTGGTCACCACCTCTGGTCACCACCTCTGGTCACCACCTCTGGTCACCACCTCTGGTCACCACCTCTGGTCACCACCTCTGGTCACCACCTCTGGTCACCACCCCTGGTCACCACCTCTGGTCACCACCTCTGGTCACCACCTCTGGTCATCACCTCTGGTCACCACCTCTGGTCACCACCTCTGGTCACCACCTCTGGTCACCACCTCTGGTCACCCCCTCTGGTCACCACCTCTGGTCACCACCTCTGGTCATCACCTCTGGCTACCACCTCTGGTCACCACCTCTGGTCACCACCTCTGGTCACCACCTCTGGTCACCACCTCTGGTCACCACCCCTGGTCACCACCTCTGGTCATCACCTCTGGCTACCACCTCTGGTCACCACCTCTGGTCACCACCTCTGGTCACCACCTCTGGTCACCACCTCTGGTCACCACCTCTGGTCACCACCTCTGGTCACCACCTCTGGTCACCACCCCTGGTCACCACCTCTGGTCACCACCTCTGGTCACCACCCCTGGTCACCACCTCTGGTCACCACCTCTGGTCACCACCCCTGGTCATCACCTCTGGTCACCACCTCTGGTCACCACCCCTGGTCACCACCTCTGGTCACCACCTCTGGTCACCACCTCTGGTCATCACCTCTGGTCACCACCTCTGGTCACCACCTCTGGCCACCACCTCTGGCCACCACCTCTGGCCACCACCTCTGGTCACCACCTCTGGTCACCACCTCTGGTCACCACCTCTGGTCACCACCCCTGGTCACCACCTCTGGTCACCACCTCTGGTCACCACCTCTGGTCACCACCTCTGGTCACCACCTCTGGTCACCACCTCTGGTCACCACCTCTGGTCACCACCTCTGGTCACCACCTCTGGTCACCACCCCTGGTCACCACCTCTGGTCACCACCTCTGGTCACCACCCCTGGTCACCACCCCTGGTCACCACCTCTGGTCACCACCTCTGGTCACCACCCCTGGTCACCACCCCTGGTCACCACCTCTGGTCACCACCTCTGGTCACCACCTCTGGTCACCACCTCTGGTCACCACCTCTGGTCACCACCCCTGGTCACCACCTCTGGTCACCACCTCTGGTCACCACCTCTGGTCACCACCTCTGGTCACCACCTCTGGTCACCACCTCTGGTCACCACCTCTGGTCACCACCTCTGGTCACCACCTCTGGTCACCACCTCTGGTCACCACCCCTGGTCACCACCTCTGGTCACCACCTCTGGTCACCACCCCTGGTCACCACCTCTGGTCACCACCTCTGGTCACCACCTCTGGTCACCACCCCTGGTCACCACCTCTGGTCACCACCTCTGGTCACCACCCCTGGTCACCACCTCTGGTCACCAACTCTGGCCACCGGCTCAGACGTACGCTGTGTGAGGCGCCATCAAACCCTCTTGCCAGGACAAACTAATTAGCTGATTGAAACGGCACGCATTATCCAAAGTCGAGCCGCAGCGTCGGCCGAAGTCGAGCCGGACGGTGGCGCTCGATCCGGACAGCATTAATCAAACGACTGTTTATTAATTTCATGGCCGAGTCGGCCGCCGACAATGGTGAGGATAATTCACGCCGGTGCTGGCCGCTGCAAAGCCGGCCGCGATGATATACGGCGGCTGAGTTTTATGCAGAATTTGTCAAAGTCGGCCGGCTCAATTGCCAATGCGTGCTGGCGCCCTTTCAAGTCGTCGACATTGTTCACCGCGCCGCCTCTATGAAAGGGCACGCGTCGGGCGGCGCCGGCCATTGAGGGTCGCACTGGCGATTACACGTGCGGTGCGATGATTGATAGCGGGTATCGGCAGAGAGCGCGCGCGTCTTGGGAAATTACCCAATGGGCCGGCATCGCGACGCCGTACCGACCGACGCGCCAAAAACAGAAGTGGGGGGGGGGGGCGACTATTTGTGGAGTGCCCGATTTGCCGGGCACTCCTCACGTCCACTCGGTGAATCCACTATCCATTGACGTCCACTGGTGTCCACTGATGTCCATTGACGTCCACTGACGCCCACTGGTGTCCGCTGGTGTCCACTGGTGTCTGATGACGTCCATGACGTTCATTCGGTGAATCCATTGTCCACTGGTTTCCACTGATGTCCACTGGTTTCCACTGACGTGCATTGCGGGCTGTGGATGACAGCTGGTATTCTAGGTTCATCAAAGGTACAAACCTCGCGGTTGTCGAGCGGCCCAATTATTTTCCGTTTGACAGACGAAGACCTCGTTGACTTGATCGAAGACCCCTGGAATCAGGACTGTAGGATAGCCGTCCATATAAGATGAAATGATAATTCATTATCGTTGGCCTATTTAACGATACGATCGTCCTCTGAAAATAGAAAGGCAGAAACGTTAGGCAGTGTTACGCTAGGCAGCAACCTTAAACGATGGGATCCATAAGATAGCCAGAAGTGAAAACACGAATGTAAACAGCTTGACAGGTGCAGCTGCAGTTGGACCCCTACCCTGGAATACATCCCCATCTAACCTCATGTAAATCCACTTTTCACCTTTTCCCCGAATTCATCCTGGCCAATAAATAAGCACTGAACTGCACTCTGAACTGCACCGCGAACTGCTCGTGACCTGAGCGCGAACCGCGCTCGCCGCTCGACCCGGCTCTCCACATCGGATTAATGGTGAGCAGGTCATTAATTGGAGCTCGCGGACGATATTTACCGCCGGAAACTGGAAGAGGGCATTGTTTGGAAAAAAAATGATTAAAACACCAAGCCATCGTGGGTTAAAAGCCAGTGGTCATGGGCGCCACGATGGAGTGCCAGCAGCAAAGCGCAAATCCGGCGGCGTGCGCAGCACCGTGATGCAGCAATTCGCCGTAAACCATTCTCCCAGCGCAGTGGCCGCTTGTCGCTGCGGGACTGAGCACATACTGAGCATATAATGCTGGCCCAGTAATTGAATCACGCACAGCAACCGTTCCGGGGACACCAGCACACGACCAAGTCCTGGCGCCCGTACCGCACGTGTCGTCAGCGTTGGCGGATGCTCTCTGTCGCGTCAACTGCCACCGAGGCCGCCCTGGTGTGGGTCGGCGTGTGACAGGTCTACGGGAGCTCCGCGCTAGTGTGGGTCGGCGTGTGACAGGTCTACGGGAGCTCCGCCCTGGTGTGGGTCGGCGTGTGACAGGTCTACGGGAGCTCCGCGCTAGTGTGGGTCGGCGTGTGACAGGTCTACGGGAGCTCCGCCCTGGTCTGGGTCGGCGTGTGACAGGTCTACGGGAGCTCCGCCCTGGTGTGGGTCGGCGTGTGACAGGTCTACGGGAGCTCCGCCCTGGTGTGGGTCGGCGTGTGACAGGTCTACGGGAGCTCCGCCCTGGTGTGGGTCGGCGTGTGACAGGTCTACGGGAGCTCCGCGCTAGTGTGGGTCGTCGCGTGACAGGTCTACGGGAGCTCCGCCCTGGTGTGGGTCGGCGTGTGACAGGTCTACGGGAGCTCCGCCCTGGTGTGGGTCGGCGTGTGACAGGTCTACGGGAGCTCCGCCCTGGTGTGGGTCGGCGTGTGACAGGTCTACGGGAGCTCCGCGCTAGTGTGGGTCGGCGTGTGACAGGTCTACGGGAGCTCCGCGCTAGTGTGGGTCGTCGCGTGACAGGTCTACGGGAGCTCCGCGCTAGTGTGGGTCGGCGTGTGACAGGTCTACGGGAGCTCCGCGTGTGTGTCGGCGTGTGACAGGTCTACGGGAGCTCCGCGCTAGTGTGGGTCGGCGTGTGACAGGTCTACGGGAGCTCCGCCCTGGTGTGGGTCGGCGTGTGACAGGTCTACGGGAGCTCCGCGCTAGTGTGGGTCGGCGTGTGACAGGTCTACGGGAGCTCCGCCCTGGTGTGGGTCGGCGTGTGACAGGTCTACGGGAGCTCCGCGCTAGTGTGGGTCGTCGCGTGACAGGTCTACGGGAGCTCCGCCCTGGTCTGGGTCGGCGTGTGACAGGTCTATGGGAAAGCTACCCTGGTGTGGGTGTCCTGTGACGGGCAGGGTAGGAGCTCGCCCTGATGTCGGCTGGCCTGTGACAGGTAGGACAGGACAGGAGCACTGCTCTGCTCTTATGACGCCAGCCTGCATCTTTAACGTGATGAGCGGCCGGGGGTCGATGCCGCCTTGAATATTTGATGTGATGATCAGTTTGGTCTGAGTCCGGCTGTTGGAAGACCGTTGAGGGGTGCGCTGACGATCCAGACAGCAGCCGAGGTGGTTTCTCTCTTCCGCAGACTAACGATAGGAGGGGTCTCCTTCTCCAGATCACACGATAAATTGCTCCCCTTACTATCTGCTTACGTGTCATGTCATGTCATGTCATGTCATGTCATGTCATGACATGTCGTGTCATGTCCTGTGGTCACCGCTTTCCCGATCCAGGTGTACACATGTGCTCCTATGTATTTTGTGATAGTGTCAGTAATATTGATCCAGGAATTAAACCAGCTGCTTTCACAGTAGACGATGAAATGCAAGAACCAATTAATGGAAGCCAGTTAAAATAAGTGGGGCATACAGAGATGGAATGCAGTCTGCGCCAGTACTAGTCCTAATGAAGGTACAATGAAGTAATTAATCAAAGGCTTAGGTTCATCCGGGAAAATGACAAGAGACTGGCGCATATAACTTTCCGTTAAATGTGATTACTTGACAGCCTGTTTTAGACCTTGTGGAAGGACATGACTTCCATGTGCCATCAGGTGTTGTTCACTGACGCCTGGGGCTTGGCGTCCACCGCGGAGGCCAAACTTCTGACACGCAATGTCTGACTGATGACTGACGCCTGACTGACGCCTGACTGACGCCTGACTGACGCCTGACTGACGCCTGACTCGTCACTACGCCTGACTGACGCCTGACTCATCACTACGCCTGACTGACGCCCTGTGTGTGACGTCTTGTCGTCCAGCACGGCCTCTGATGCGCAACGCTACCGCTCGGCTGCCGAACGGTCACGACATCAGACATCAGTCACGACATCAGACAGCTGACGTGTGGCGCTCGTGAGCGGTGTCACCTGTGTCGTGCACCTACGTGTACAGATCTGCGTGGTGGCCGTCCTCCGGCCAGCTGCAGTGGCGGCACGTGGCTCCGAGGGGCGGCCACCGCGGCCGCCGCGCTGTCGGCCCCTTCCCACCGGCCAGGCGGCTGTGATTTACACGGTGGGCACGAGCCGACAGATTTACTCCCGAGAGCGGCCGGCCGGATTTACCGCGCCGTAAAGAGGCGGCCGCGAAGACGCAGCGGGAGCGGCAGGCCGTATCTCGGCGCCGGGCCATCCATCGCGCGCCGAAGAAAACAAGCGGACGTCTTCATCAGAGGGCCGGCCGCAGCTGGCGGCGGCCGCCGCTTCTCCACCGCTCAGCGGGTGTGCAGAGGCACGCGGCGCGCCCAGACGGTGGCGACGTGCTGGCTGGCAGCCGACACACGGCGGAGAGAGAATGTCCTCCGCTGTTGAGTCTGATTTGTGTTCGGTGGTCGTCGCACCAAGTGCTCAGTTCCGTCTTCTTTGGTGAACACCCCCGTCCCCGGGTGCGGAACGGGCTCGGGTGGTCGTGGCGCCTTCGGTCGGCCCGGGTGGTCGTGGCGCCTTCGGTCGGCCCGGGTGGTCGTGGCGCCTTCGGTCGGCCGTCCGGGTGGGTTGCGCGGTGTCGCCACACGAGCCGTCGCCGTCTCTCTCGGCGGTCGAGAGACAGCCGGTCTGCGTGGACGGCGTCTCGCGGGACACTCGCGTGGCGCCAGCTGGTGGCGCGAAGGTCGCCGCCGGTGGCGCCTTTTGCAGCCGCGCCGCCCGCCGCCGCGCCGCAATGAGTGCCGCAGTTGCGCTGTGACATAATTGCGCGCGCTTGTGGTCGGCGAACACGGATTTTGCAGTCGCGCCGGCGCCGGCAGCGCCGCCCAGCAGGAGCCGGCCGAACTGACGGTGCCGCTCGGCGGGAGGCCGGCCGGCGCGCCGGGTGTGAAAAGGCCCCATTGAGAGGCCATTGAGTCGTGTTGTGACTGCGATTTGAGGCGATCGTCGTTAATGGTGCGTATAAGCGGCCAATTACTGACGTGAATCGCGGCCAGTTGAGCACGGCGGCGACCACCAGGACCGCGTCTAGCTGGGACGGAGTCTACCGTCTCCTTCCCTCCGTCTGGCGAAGACGGAGGGAAGGAGACGGACGACGAAGACGGAGGGAAGGACACCGAGTGACATAGATGGAGACACGGAGAGACGGAGATGGAGACATGGAGACACAGAGAGAGGAAGAAATGGAGACGGAGAGATGGAAAGATTGAGACGGAGAGGCAGAGATGGAGACATGGGGAGCCGGAGAGACGGAGACGAAGAGACGGAGAGGTGGAGATGCAAAGCGAAAGAGGGGAGACATGGAGACTGATAATTAGAGGCGAAGCAGGGTGAGGACGCGGCAGGACACACGGAGGGACGAGACGGGTAACCTGGTCAGAAGACGTAATCGTTGGGAGAAAGCCATGCCTATGCTGATGGTGGGAGGGCGAGAAGAACATATATGGTGGGCGAAGTAGATAAGCAGCGGAGTATATTCGGAAAGATGTAGCAGATACATGAAACATGAGTGTCACACTTCCCTATCATATTCCGAGGGCATTCCTTGACCCTTCGCCCCGTGGACATTTTCATCGTAAATTTAATTTTGGGGAGTCATTCTGAGGAACCAAGACACATGAGGGTACACAACCGTGACAAACTTCACCGTGCATGGCAGACCAACGACAACAACACCCAAGACATGTGATGGTGCACAACCGTGACAAACTTCACTGTGCATGGCAGGCTAACGGCAACACCGAAGACACGTGAGGGTGCACACCTGTGACAAACCTCACTGTGCATGCACTGTGCAGACTAACGGTTTGACACGCCATTAATACTTCTGATGATATGGAAGTCAGCAACCAGATACTCCCGATTCAACTGATACTCACCATACACCTGACACCCCAAATATAGCTGGCACTCCCGATACACCAGACACTCCCGATACACCAGACACTCCCGATACACCAGACACTCCCGACACACCTGACACTCGCAACGCACCTGACACTATCAATATACCGGACAATCTCGATGCATCGAAAATTCCCGCTACATCTGACACATAGTGAAACTGACACTCCGTATGCTCCAGACACTCTCAATGTAACTGACACTCCGTATGCACCAGATACACCCAATGCACATGACACTCCCGAAACACTTATCACTTTCGCTGCACCTGACAGCCAGACAGCCAGACAGCTGCGGCAGCCAGAGACACAGCTATCCGAGACCACGACAGGGCATCAGCTGACGCCGCTGACGGCCTCTGACAGTCTGTCACACGCCGGCCGGGCGGCGGCTGGCAGTCTGTCAGATGTCGGACACCGGCCGCCGTCTGCCCGCTGCCCGCGGACTGCCCGCCGTCCGGGGCATCGGCCGCTGCCGGCGCCAGCTCTCGGCCAGTGCCCGGCGCCAGCTCGCGGCCGGGCCCGGCGCCAGCTCGCTCTCGGCCACTGCCCGGCGCCAGCTCTCGGCCACTGCCCGGCGCCAGCTCTCGGCCAGGACACGTCGTGAACCGGCGGCACCCTGCTCCTATTTCAATTTGGGTTTTTCTGGTGCGTGCCGGCGCCATAATTCACGGCGGCCGTTATCCGCCGGTCGGCTGTTCCGCGGCCCGGCCGACTGGCGTGCGCCGACGTCATTAAAATCGGACTCTCGCTCCGCGGCCGGACCAGCTAATAATTTATTAAGCGCATTATTCATGGCGGTCGGATCAGATTTGGTGCCGGCGACCGTTTCCGGGCCGCCGTGCGAGTGTGCGGGAGGACCGGCCGGCGGAGACGGCGGCGGCGGCCGGGACGAAGCGCGGCGCGCGGAGATTCCTCCCGCGCTAGTTCGCCGGCTCGCCGCCAGATGTCTCGCTGCGTCGGGGCGGGGCGCGGCGCGGTCTCGCGGCCCGCCTGCAGCGTTGCAGCGCACGCCGGCACGGGTCCGGGCACACACGGATCCCGGTGTCCCGTGTGGATCCGGCGGAGGATTCAGCAGCGCTGGGAGGATCCAGCGGTGGATTCGGCGCTGCGGACGGCATGAGCAGGGACGTGACTCGGACACAAACTTCGGTGTGAGAAATAAAATTCGCTTCAGACAAAGCGATCCTGAATCATGGTATCAGAATTCCTTGCTTGAGCTCATACAGGGCACGTATGTTGGGTGTATGGCAAATAGGTGGTGGAGCTGAGGCGAGCCTTGATTCTCTGATTCCACTCCACTCCACTGCACTCCACTTCACTCCACTCCACTCTATTTCTGGCGGGTCAATAGTTTGTCTAGTTGGTTTCAAAATATTCGATTGACATACATTAATGTTTCGTGTGGTGGCTGCCGTGCCTGTCCCACGGAAGCATACGTCCATGGATACAGGTACAGGTGCCCACGAATTTATCCATTGGTGCCGATCATAGCGCTCAACTCAACAGAAGGGTTGAGCCAGGCTCCAGCAAGTCACAACGTCGGCCCCAGGTAGTCACAACACTAGCCCCAGGTAGTCTGACGGGCCTCCAGTCTGCACCTCTGGCACATTTAACGTCACATCGCCAGTACAACACCTCCGCCAACATATCCGTTGCCAATGTGTCCGCAGCTCTTCACCTCCAGTCAGGCGGGCAGCCACCGTGGGAACTTCTGCGAAGGCCGGCTCGGCGACAACACCTCAAACGTGACCGCACCTCGGTCTTCCGGCTCGAGCACGGACAGTCTTCCGCCCGACGACGGCGGCAACATCGCGCACATTCCCGAACCGCTGACCGACAAAAATGATGAGACCGAATCGCACGGACTGAGGAGCTGGCCGCGGCAATGACCGAGCCGATGCAATGCCGGTGGCGGCAAATTGGCGCCTCATCACACTGAGGCGAACTCAGTTAGCAAGCGGGCGGTCCCTTCAGAACAAAGCGACCGGCAGGCTGGAGGCGGCTGCCGCCGCAGTTGCGGGTCGAGGCGTGGCAGCTTCCTCAGCGAAGGGTCGAGGCGGGTCGAGGCGGGTCGAGGCGTGGCAGCTTCCTCAGCGAAGGGTCGAGGCGGGTCGAGGCGTGGCAGCTTCCTCAGCGAAGGGTCGAGGCGGGTCGAGGCGTGGCAGCTTCCTCAGCGGAGGGTCGAGGCGGGTCGAGGCGTGGCAGCTTCCTCAGCGGAGGGTCGAGGCGGGTCCAGGCGTGGCAGCTTCCTCAGCGAAGGGTCGAGGCGGGTCCAGGCGTGGCAGCTTCCTCAGCGAAGGGTCGAGGCGGGTCGAGGCGTGGCAGCTTCCTCAGCGAAGGGTCGAGGCGGGTCGAGGCGTGGCAGCTTCCTCAGCGAAGGGTCGAGGCGGGTCGAGGCGTGGCAGCTTCCTCAGCGGAGGGTCGAGGCGGGTCGAGGCGTGGCAGCTTCCTCAGCGGAGGGTCGAGGCGGGTCGAGGCGTGGCAGCTTCCTCAGCGAAGGGTCGAGGCGGGTCGAGGCGGGTCGAGGCGTGGCAGCTTCCTCAGCGGAGGGTCGAGGCGGGTCGAGGCGTGGCAGCTTCTTCAGCGGAGGGTTGAGGCGGATCGAGGCGAGTCGAGGCGTGGCGGCTGCCGCCCTCAGCGGTGGGTCGAGGCGTGGCGGCCGGCCGGCTTGTGTTATTTATCAGCGTGCTGCGGTCTGCGGCGGGCTGGGACCGCCGGCCAGCCGGGGGCGACGTGAGTAAGCTCATCAAAAACAAGGACCACCGGCGAAACGGCGTCGGACAAACAGCCAACCACGGCTCGGGTGGAACGTTGTTGGCGCCGTACGCTGTGTGCTGGTGACACAATCACGTGCGGATCAATGGGAGGTATGGCAGGGGTGGCAATAGGTGGTGTGGCAGATAACTCTGCTCGTGAGATGTTGATCAATGGTGTAAAGTCAACCCGCATCACTATAAGTGATAGAAGCGATATCGGTGATAGAAATTGTTGTTGGGAACAAGGGCAATGCCCTAGTGAGTCTGCTCACGCCTATATGCCACACACACTTCACCTGGACTGCCACACACACACTTCACCTGGACTGCCACACACACTTCACCTGGACTGCCACACACGCTTCACCTGGACTGCCACACACACACTTCACCTGGACTGCCACACACACTTCACCTGGACTGCCACACACACTTCATCTGGACGATCTAGACGTCCAGATCCGACCGGCATTCTTTTGGAAGCCTAAAGCTCGCTTGTTTTCCTCGCTTTTGCTCGCTTGTCATCCTCCATTGCAGTGTTTTCTTTGAAGTTATCGCCTTCTTTGTTCAAATGAAGCGTCTCATGACGAAACTTAAGAGTGGTGCTGGCTGGGCGACACCGGGCCCACCGGCGTTCAGTGGAGCGGCTACGTCATGTCACGTGACGTGCGTGCCCCGGGGCGGGTCGGCCGGCACCTCGCCGACAGTGGCGCGGCTACGTCATGTCACGTGACGTGCGTGCCCCGGGGCGGGTCGGCCGGCACCTCGCCGACAGTGGCGCGGCTACGTCATGTCACGTGACGTGCGTGCCCCGGGGCGGGTCGGCCGGCACCTCGCCGACAGGGGGCGCGGCTACGTCATGTCGCGTGACCTGTGTGCCCCGGGGCGGGTCGGCCGGCACCTCTCCGACAGTGGCGCGGCTACGTCATGTCACGTGACGTGCGTGCCCCGGGGCGGGTCGGCCGGCACCTCGCCGACAGGGGGCGCTGTAGGGGGCGCTGCGCCGAGCGGTTCTGTGGCTTGAGTTGAGCTGAAAAACTGAGGGACATGAAAGACCGGGATACAATCTGCAACCTATGCTACTTGGCGCCAGCTTGCGTAGTGCCCTCAAGCGCACATAGTGCACTCGGGCGGGAGACAGGTGCACACTGTAGGCCAGAGGAGCTCAGTCTCGGCGACTGTGTGGTCAAATTTGGTTCGAGGAAATTGTGCCGACATTGGACGCATTGTTCAGAGGCCGTGCTCGCCGCCGAATACGGTGCATGGGTCTCAGATTTGAATGCGCTGTGTCGACATCAATCTCGCATGTTTTAAGGTCTGAATCTCCTCCGGAATTGTATGTACGTTTGCAACTCAACGGCCTCCCAGGAGCGCCCCGTTCCAGTACGTGAACACGAGTTGTGCCCGACATGACTTCCCATCTTGTGTCTTGTGTCCTGGTGCACGGCCACGGTGCCATGTCTTCCTGTCCTCGCTTCACATCTAATGATGCTTTGCGCAGACGGCAATCATTGACTTATTGTTTCCTTTTTCACGTGATTTTGGGACGCAGTAATGAGAACATAACATTTTAAAACAGCTGATAGCTTGTGTGCTGGGTAGGCTGTTTGTGACCTGGACTTTGGTTTATGTAAGCCACGATGTGCCACAATTATCCCTCCTTTTTGTGAATGCTGTATTTTTTTAGAGGTTGTGCCAATTGAAATGTGGCATTGCTCACGTCTAAGTGTCCATGCTCTTCAGACTGTCTTCAATCTACCCTCAGTCGTTGCAGTCTGACTTGCTGGATTCTCGGAGCCGGACCTACCCACATTGTCGACTTCTCCACACACAATCTGACATCCTCGCAGTCCCCCCCCGGCGGGCAGCTTAGCCTACCCACAGCTGAGCCTACCGGTGGTCTGGGCCTACCGGTCTGGGCCTACCCACAGCTGGGCCAGCTGGGCCTGCCGGTGGTCTGTGTCTGCCGGTGGTCTGTGTCTGCCGGTGGTCTGTGTCTGCCGGTGGTCTGTGTCTGCCGGTGGTCTGTGTCTGCCGGTGGTCTGTGTCTGCCGGTGGTCTGGGCCTACCGGTGGTCTGTGTCTGCCGGTGGTCTGTGTCTGCCGGTGGTCTGTGTCTGCCGGTGGTCTGTGTCTGCCGGTGGTCTGTGCCTACCGGTGGTCTGGGCCTACCGGTGGTCTGTGTCTGCCGGTGGTCTGGGCCTACCGGTGGTCTGGGCCTACCGGTGGTCTGGGCCTACCGGTGGTCGGTGTCTGCCGGTGGTCTGTGTCTGTCGGTGGTCTGGGCCTGCCGGTGGTCTGTGTCTGCCGGTGGTCTGGGCCTGCCGGTGGTCTGTGTCTGCCGGTGGTCTGTGTCTACCGGTGGTCTGTGTCTGCCGGTGGTCTGTGTCTGCCGGTGGTCTGTGTCTGCCGGTGGTCTGTGTCTGTCGGTGGTCTGTGTGTTGGTGGTCGGTGTCTGCCGGTGGTCTGTGTCTGCCGGTGGTCTGTGTCTACCGGTGGTCTGTGTCTGCCGGTGGTCTGTGTCTGCCGGTGGTCTGTGTCTGCCGGTGGTCTGTGTCTGCCGGTGGTCTGTGTCTGCCGGTGGTCTGTGTCTGCCGGTGGTCTGTGTCTGCCGGTGGTCTGTGTCTGCCGGTGGTCTGTGTCTGTCGGTGGTCTGTGTCTGCCGGTGGTCTGTGTCTGCCGGTGGTCTGTGTCTGTCGGAGGTCTGTCACCTGCACAGTTTGAGCTGGCCGCGTGTTGAGCCGTTGCTCAGTGTGACCTGTTGAGCTTGACCTGATCTGCTCGGCCTGACATGACCTGCTCGGCCTGACATGACCTGCTCGGCCTGACCTGACCTGCTCGGCCTGACCTGACTTGCTCGGCCTGACCTGACCTGCTCTGTCTGACCTGACCTATCCGGTCTGACCTGACTTGACCTGATCTGACCTGTTCACAGTCGGACATCGTGCACCAGTCTGTGTACGAGCTGGTGCACTCGGAGGACCGTGACGAGCTGCAGCGGCAGTTCCTGTGGAACGGCTTCCTACCGTCGGACCGAGCCGGCATGACGCTGCAGGAGGTGCTGCAGCCGGAGAACTCCCACCTGCTGGAGCGCAGCTTCACCGTCCGCTTCCGCTGCCTGCTGGACAACACGTCCGGCTTCCTGGTGAGTGGCCGCGCTCCGGCACGTCCCCCCCCCCCTCCGGGCCCGCGGCGTTCCGGCTGGTGTCTGAACTTCAGAATGCACTTGTTGGGCGTCCGTGTGAACGCTCTACACAACCTGTTCGTATGCTGTTTGCATTAGTTGGAACAGCATAGTTTGATCTGTCGTAATATTGCTGTTTAGACGTGGGAGGCATGGCATCCGTGCATTTCTCCGCACTGTTTTGGCATATGAACGCTACCCCGCACTCTACGGGCGCTGTAAGGAAACACGGGACTCTAACTGTAGCTTCTCGCCGCCACTGAGTCACGTTCCTGACGTTCATACTCCCTTCCATCCTTTGACGAACTTGGTATGCTGATTTTCAGGTCTTTTGTTTTGGGAAAATGGCATTGTTCAACTCCAGTGAAACTACAATGAAATGAACAAAAATTGTTTCTCAATAGCTGTAACAAATCTTACCTAAGCTGAGAGCATTAACCAACATCGGGACGAGTCCACAGCTACGGCTTTCAAGTTACGTCACGATGTGTTTTCAATCCACAGCGCCGAGTGCTTTCAAACTCTGTTCCAGTCATCTCAATCGGGTGACTCACATTCAATTTCAATCACGCTACATTTCGGGCACGCAACTTGATCCATCACTGTCTTTTTTACCTGAAGTGCGGCAAAAAAACAGCATCCGTTTGTGTCTAAAAGAGTGAGCGAGCTGCGTCGTTTATCTACGTCACCGCGGATCGTGGACGGCCGGTGGACAGCTGTCCACCGCGGACGACCGGAAGTGGCTGCGACGTTATCCCCGGCGAATCGGACCGCCCGCCGTTCGATGTCATTAGGAGTTCATTTGGGGACGGGTGCGCGCTCCCCCCCGGCCATGTAGGCCACCGCGGTGGCATCAGCGCGGCATCTGCCTGCCGCTCCTGCCGCTCCTGCCGCTCCTGCCGCTCCTGCCGCTCCTGCCGCTCCTGCGTGGCTGCGCACCAGTGGTCACGCGCCGCCCGGGTGAGATCGACGTCCTGCTCTGGCGGCGGCTCCTGGCCGAGTCCGGGTCCGGGTCCGGGTCCGGGTCCGGGTCCGACTCCGACTCTGGCTCCGGACCCACGGCCAGGTACCGCTCGTGTGGGGACCAGCTACACCGTCGGGTTTGGGATGCAGGGTGTGTAGAAGGCAGCAGGACACCGTCGGGTTTGGGATGCAGGGTGTGTAGAAGGCAGCAGGACACCGTCGGGTTTGGGATGCAGGGCGTGTAGAAGGCAGCAGGACACCGTCGGGTTTGGGATGCAGGGTGTGTAGAAGGCAGCAGGACACCGTCGGGTTTGGGATGCAGGGCGTGTAGAAGGCAGCAGGACACCGTCGGGTTTGGGATGCAGGGTGTGTAGAAGGCAGCAGGACACCGTCGGGTTTGGGATGCAGGGTGTGTAGAAGGCAGCAGGACACCGTCGGGTTTGGGATGCAGGGTGTGTAGAAGGCAGCAGGACACCGTCGGGTTTGGGATGCAGGGTGTGTAGAAGGCAGCAGGACACCGTCGGGTTTGGGATGCAGGGTGTGTAGAAGGCAGCAGGACACCGTCGGGTTTGGGATGCAGGGCGTGTAGAAGGCAGCAGGACACCGTCGGGTTTGGGATGCAGGGTGTGTAGAAGGCAGCAGGACACCGTCGGGTTTGGGATGCAGGGTGTGTAGAAGGCAGCAGGACACCGTCGGGTTTGGGATGCAGGGTGTGTAGAAGGCAGCAGGACACCGTCGGGTTTGGGATGCAGGGTGTGTAGAAGGCAGCAGGACACCGTCGGGTTTGGGATGCAGGGCGTGTAGAAGGCAGCAGGACGCCGTCGGGTTTCCGACCTGGCTCTGGGCGTGGCGGAGGGTAGCCAGGTTGGCGGATGATAATCAGGTTAGTGGACGATAGTCAGGTTGGCGGAGGATATTCAGGTTGACGGACAATGAGGGTCCGGATGGCAGAGGATAGTCAGGTAAGCGGACGAAATTCAGATTGGCGGGGATAGTCAGGTTGGCGGGGGATGTGTTCTGTGATGCTTGGCTCGGCTCGGATGGGGTGCCTGGGCCGCCGGGGTGGACATCCGTCACAAGTAATATGGGTGCAATACGAATAGGTACGTAAATATTTGCCACGCACGCAGCATGTCTCTTCCGAACCCACGATGCTGCATGCCGATTCAGTTTACGCAGCTTAGACCTGGCGAATGGTTGAAATTTCATGAAAATTGTTATCCTTTCGCAAGTGTCCGTAATATTTTTCTTCTTCTTCTCACGCTTGCCATTATTGCCATGTATCTACTGTTATCATTTGTCAATGATGGAACGCACATCCATGGACAGCTGGTACTAGAGCTGGTACTAGAGCTGGTACTTGAGCTGATGCCAGAGCTTCACCAATGGGACAGTCATCAGTAAGATGTACCGACAAACGAGCCCACTCCGCCTGGCCGCCCCTCAGCACATGCACTTCCCCTGTCCCTTGTCTTCCCCTTTGGATGACCGCATGGAATGGGGGGATGCGCAGTAGAGAGACTGCGAGACTGGGCTGGTGTGAATTTGGACTACGTGAGACAATTCTTATCAAGTGTAGCCTTGGTTTCTCTGAAATAGCCGTGCCTACCCGTACCAAAGACTTGGTGCGGTTACCGTCTCAGCCGGCACCGGAAATGCAGCTGCGAAGGGCGCTTCGGCGTGCCGATGACGGCCGACGGAAGTCACGAGCCGGTGCCGACTCCACGGAGACGGCCGGCCGCCCCCTGACCACAGCGATACGTGCCGCACGTGCCGTACGTGCCGCACGTGCCGACATGCGGCACGTGCGGCGGCGGCGAGGACGCGGCCGGCGCCGCGGAAGGACGCGGCGAGGCCGGCGCAGCCCGCCACCACGTTTTTGCGCGAGCGGTGCACGCCCGGGCCGGACCGGCGGCCATCGCCTCCCGCCACGCTTGGAAGTTCTCCTTGGCACGAGTTCTGCGCGACCGGAGAACGCCACCGGTCGCAGCAGCCACCGGCTCTGCAGAGGTCACCGGCCGGTGTGACGTCAGCTGGTGTGACGCCAGCTGTTGTGACGTCAGCTCGTCAGGCTGGCACAGTGGCGGTGCAGAGGAGCGCGACCTACCCCACCGTGCGGCCGAGCAGCTCGCCTTATCGGCGTGTCACGGACGTGCCGCACGGCGTGGCAGCGGCGGCACACGTGCTCGCCTGTCTGCGGCTCGTGACTGAGTGTGGTGCGGCCGGGTCTGACGGCCGCCCTGCAGAGCGGCGGTCGGGCGATGCATCAGCACACCCGATCTCAGCCTGGATGACACGGTCGGCATTCCTCCCCCGCGCATCATCACGTGCTTTGGGCTTATTGGCGGCGGCGGCGTCACGAGACGCCGCTGGGACGACACGTCTCCTCTTTTGTGGGGCAAACCGGTGTAGAAATGCACGAATCTCCGCTGGGACAAGACAACGATTCTTTTATGTGGCTTCCCGGTGCAGAAATGTGAAGCGCTTAGCGAATTATGTAGATGGGAGGGTGGCTGGACACGATCCCGCTCTTCATCCCTGCAGTGAACCCAGTGACGCCGGCCAGCCGCGAGCGGCGAGGTCACCGATCTCGTCTCCCTGCAGTGAACCCAGTGACGCCGGCCAGCCGCGAGCGGCGAGGTCACCGATCTCGTCTCCCTGCAGTGAACCCAGTGACGCCGGCCAGCCCCGAGCGGCGAGGTCACCGGGCCCGCGTCACGGTCACCGGCCGCCTGTCTGTGAACTGTCACGCGTGTTGGGCCGGTGCGTGTGCGACTGAGCAGGCGTCGGACGCGTCCGCCGAACTGGTTCTCGGCACGACGTCCAGCTACTTCGTGCGTGCAGATGATATTCTTCCGCACCACCGCCTCCATCCCCGGTTGCCAGTTGGTCAGGAGCTGACCGGGCCATGGACCATCGCGAGACGGCGATGGGTGGTGACGCGCGTCAGGGCGTCAGGACGTCAGGGCGTCAGGACGTCAGGACGTCAGGGCGTCAGGACGTCAGGGCGTCAGGACGTCAGGGCGTCAGGACGTCAGGGCGTCAGGACGTCAGGGCGTCAGGACGTCAGGGCGTCAGGGCGTCAGGACGTCAGGGCGTCAGGACGTCAGGGCGTCAGGGCGTCAGGGCGTCAGGACGTCAGGACGTCAGGGCGTCAGGGCGTCAGGGCGAGCGACTGCCCGCCTGACTGGCGCCCGGCGGGGGGAGAGCGATAGGAAGGGAGAGAGAAAGCGAGGGGGGTGAGTGAGAGAGTAATGGAGGGAGAGTGTGGGAGGGAGGAGGGAGAGAGTGAAGGACAGAGAGTGAGAGAGTGGGGGAGTGAGAGTGTAAGGGAGGGAGAGAGTGTGAGGGAGGAGGGAGAGAGTGAAGGAGAGAGAGATAGAGAAAGGAAGAGAGTGAAGGAGAGAGAGAGAGTGAGGGATGGAGAGAGAAGGGGATGGGAGTGCTGGAGGGAGAGAGAGTGAAAGAGAGAGTGAGGGAGGGAGAGAGCTAGGGAGGGAGAGATATAGGGAGAGAGAGAGAGAGTGAGGGAGGGAGAGAGTGAGGGAGGGAGAGAGGGAGGGAGGGAGAGAGGGAAGAGGGAGGTAGAGAGGGATATATTGACGGATAGGGAAATAGAGATATAGTGAAAGAGAGCGATAGAGAGAAGCAGGGACAGTGGGAAAAATGAAATGGGAAGGGAAAATAGAGCGTGAGAAGTAGAGATAGTCATCAGGTACACAATATGACTGACGTCAGTTACCAGTATTAGTGGCGCATCAATCGCGCTCCTCATGACTAGTCATCAATCGCTCTGCTCATCAGTAGCCATCAATCGCGCTGCTCATCAGTAGCCATCAATCGCGCTACTCATCAGTAGCCATCAATCGCGCTGCTCATCAGTAGCCATCAATCGCGCTACTCATCAGTGGCCATAAATCGCGCTACTCATCAGTAGCCATCAATCGCGCTACTCATCAGTGGCCATCAATCGCGCTACTCATCAGTGGCCATCAATCGCTCTGCTCATCAGTGGCGCATCAGTAGCGCCGCTCATCAGTAGCGCAGGCTGCCGCATGCACCCATTGCGTCAGACAAAAGCCGACAAATTCCTGGCATTGAGCAGCGTCGGCAGCACTGCTGCTGCGTCAGCAGTGACGCAACCTCGCTGATGACGTCGCCGGCGCTACTCGGTAGTGGGCAGACTCGTCGCCGGCGACTCGGAGTGGGCAGACTCGTGCTGATGCGTCGGGGACTCGATGGGCAGACTCGGGACTATGGGCACTGGACTCGGTAGTGGGCAGACTCGATGGGCAGACTCGCAGCTGCCGATCGGCCCGCGCCGTCGCCGGGACGGGCTGTTTTCCTCAAATGCCAGCGGCCTTCCTGTCGGAGTGACAGCAGCCTTGAAGGCGATTTGACAGGGCCATTATGACGTCACTTGTGCAATAGCTATGGCAACAGCAGGGTGGCTGCGGAGCCGCCGGCAGGCGTTCCGAACAGCTGGTGCGTGGATGGGATTCTGGTTTAGTTACATGATAGAAAACGCACCCAATTCCCGTTGAGGATCCCGGTCGTCATTCTGATTAAAAGCTAATCGAAATTGAACAAAATAACTGCCAGGCTGCTTGGAAACGTGCACCGGTTTTCTTGAGTTGTCGCGTACTTCTTATTGGTTGCACTTCCGAACACTATCGGTGTGTGACCGGACTTACTTTTGGACATGCGAACACGAGAACTTACCGATATACGGACTGATGGACTGACGGATTTACGGACACACGGGCTTAGGGACACATGTATTCACA
Organism: Ashinkailepas kermadecensis; assembly: GCA_034440615.1. NCBI lineage: Eukaryota > Metazoa > Arthropoda > Thecostraca > Neolepadidae > Ashinkailepas > Ashinkailepas kermadecensis. The sequence goes on from JAOTOM010004212.1 coordinate 113,676, forward strand.
CGGACTTTCGGACATGCGGATGGGCGAGACCCACAGGTTAAGACGACGCGGGGGATAAGAGCAAAAAGAACCAAAAAAAAAACACCCAAAAAAAAACGGGAAACAGATCGACTGCCGTGTGGATAAGAGCACAGACAGGCAGGTCAACAAACAAACACGCTGACAAACAAACAGAGCAGGCAGACAAACACGCCGACTAACAAACAGGGCAGAAAACAAATACGCCGACTGACAAACCGCGCAGGCAAACAAATACGCCGACTGACGAAGAGGTCAGAGAAGAAAAAATCGCTGATAAACAAACAATGCAGACGAATCTAATCCCACCGCCTGACAGCCGACACTTGGTGACGTTGAACAGCAATGCTAGGGTGCTAGCAGGGCTTATGAGGTGACTCTCCTCGTGACACGCCCCTGGGCAAATGCCAAATTTCCGAAAACAGTGCGGAGGTCCCACCGTCACGGTCCTGGTGACGTCACGGTCCTGGTGACGTCACGCTTACGCACATCCGGCCTGCATTAATGACGTCACACATCCAGTGTCACCCACCACATCCATCGTCACTCATCACACCCAGCGTCACCCATCACACCCAGCGTCATCCATCACACCCAGCGTCACCCATCACATCCATCGTCACTCATCACACCCAGCGTCACCCATCACATCCATCGTCACTCATCACACCCAGCGTCATCCATCACATCCAGCATCATCCATCACATCCATCGTCACTCATCACACCCAGCGTCACCCATCACACCCAGCGTCACCCATCACACCCAGCGTCACCCATCACATCCAACGTCATCCATCACATCCAGCGTCACTCATCACACCCAGCGTCACCCATCACATCCAGCGTCACCCATCACATCCAACGTCGCCCATCACACCCAGCGTCACCCATCACACCCAGCGTCACCCATCACACCCAGCGTCACCCATCACACCCAGCGTCACCCATCACACCCAGCGTCACCCATCACACCCAGCGTCACCCATCACACCCAGCGTCACCCATCACACCCAGCGTCACCCATCACACCCAGCGTCACCCATCACATCCAGCGTCACCCATCACATCCAACGTCACCCATCACACCCAGCGTCACCCATCACACCCAGCGTCACCCATCACACCCAGCGTCACCCATCACACCCAGCGTCATCCATCACATCCATCGTTCACCCATCACACCCAGCGTCACCCATCACACCCAGCGTCACCCATCACACCCAGCGTCACCCATCACACCCAGCGTCACCCATCACACCCAGCGTCACCCATCACACCCAGCGTCACCCATCACACCCAGCGTCACCCATCACACCCAGCGTCACCCATCACACCCAGCGTCACCCATCACACCCAGCGTCACCCATCACACCCAGCGTCATCCATCACATCCATCGTCACTCATCACACCCAGCGTCACCCATCACACCCAGCGTCACCCATCACACCCAGCGTCACCCATCACACCCAGCGTCACCCATCACACCCAGCGTCACCCATCACATCCAGCGTCACCCATCACACCCAGCGTCACCCATCACACCCAGCGTCACCCATCACACCCAGCGTCACCCATCACACCCAGCGTCACCCATCACACCCAGCGTCACCCATCACACCCAGCGTCACCCGTCACACCCAGCGTCACCCATCACATCCAGCGTCACTCATCACACCCAGCGTCATCCATCACACCCAGCGTCACCCATCACACCCAGCGTCACCCATCACACCCAGCGTCACCCGTCACACCCAGCGCCACCCATCACACCCAGCGTCACCCATCACACCCAGCGTCACCCATCACACCCAGCGTCACCCATCACACCCAGCGTCACCCATCACATCCAGCGTCGCCCATCACACCCAGCGTCACACCCAGCGTCACCCATCACACCCATCGTCACCCATCACACCCAGCGTCACCCATCACACCCAGCGTCACCCATCACACCCTCGCCACCCGTCACACCCAGCGTCACCCGTCCCAGCGTCCACTGGCCACCCGTCACACCCAGCGTCACCCATCACCCACGTCACCCAGCGTCACCCGTCACACCCAGCGTCACCCGTCACACCCAGCGTCACCCGTCACACCCAGCGTCACCCGTCACACCCAGCGTCACCCGTCACACCCAGCGTCACCCATCACACCCAGCGTCACCCGTCACACCCAGCGTCACCACCCGTCACACCCAGCGTCACCCGTCACACCCAGCGTCACCCATCACACCCAGCGTCACCCGTCACACCCAGCGTCACCCATCACCACCTGCGTCACCCGTCACACCCAGCGTCACCCATCACACCCAGCGTCACCCGTCACACCCAGCGTCACCCATCACACCCAGCGTCACCCGTCACACCCAGCGTCACCCGTCACACCCAGCGTCACCCATCACACCCAGCGTCACCCGTCACACCCAGCGTCACCCATCACACCCAGCGTCACCCGTCACACCCAGCGTCACCCGTCACACCCAGCGTCACCCGTCACACCCAGCGTCACCCATCACACCCAGCGTCACCCGTCACACCCAGCGTCACCCATCACACCCGTCACACCCAGCGTCACCCATCACACCCGGCCACCGTCACCCAGCGTCACCCATCACACCCAGCGTCACCCGTCACACCCAGCGTCACCATCCACCCTGCGTCACCCGTCACACCCAGCGTCACCCATCACACTGCCACCGTCACACCCAGCGTCACCCATCACACCTGCGCCACCCGTCACACCCAGCGTCACCCATCACACCCGCCACCCGTCACTCACCAGCGTCACCCATCACCCAGCGTCACCCGTCACACCCAGCGTCACCCATCACACGCCACCGTCACCCAGCGTCACCCGTCACACCCAGCGTCACCCATCACACCCAGCGTCACTCTCACACCTGCGTCACCCATCACACCCAGCGTCACCCGTCACACCCAGCGTCACCCGTCACACCCTGCGCCACCCGTCACACCCAGCGTCACCCGTCACACCCTGCGCCACCCGTCACACCCTGCGTCACCCACTCACCCAGCGTCACCCAGCGTCACCCGTCACACCCTGCGCCACCCGTCACACCCAGCGTCACCCGTCACACCCTGCGCCACCCGTCACACCCAGCGTCACCCATCACACCCAGCGTCACCCATCACACCCAGCGTCACCCATCACACCCAGCGTCACCCATCACACCCAGCGTCACCCAGCGTCACCCGTCACACCCAGCGTCACCCGTCACACCCAGCGTCACCCGTCACACCCTGCGCCACCCGTCACACCCTGCGCCGCCGACCGCCGCGCGCGCCACTGGTACGGCCGCGCCGCTTTTGCCGGTCGGCGGTGACTCGTCTTTGCTGGGCGTGGCTGGCGGCGGCGGCGAATTAGTGGTCGCTTGTCTGTGGCGATCGGACGCCGCGCCACGGAATGCCGCACCCGTCGGGGCTGGTCGGCCTGGGCTGCTGTGTGTGGGCTTAGCTGGGCTGCGGTCTGACGGCGGTATGTGGGCTTAACTGGGCTGCAGCCTGACGGCGGTGTGTGGGCTTAACTGGGCTGCGGCGTGACAGCGGTGTGTGGGCTTAGCTGGGCTGCGGTCTGACGGCGGTATGTGGGCTTAACTGGGCTGCAGCCTGACGGCGGTGTGTGGGCTTAGCTGGTCAGTGAAATGTCTTCGCTACCAAGGACCGAAATGTGATTTTGAATTATTTTTGCAGCTTCTATAGCTCCTATGTATGTCGATGTCACAAACGAAAATTACACTGGGAGAAGGTAGTTATAGAACGGGAACTAAGGTGTTCATGTAGCGGAGGTCCAAAGCAGCACCACTGACGCAATCCTTGGTGAGCCTAAGCTTCCTTTTAAGAGAGAACGGTTTGCCTTGACCCGGCTGTTCTGGGAGCGCTGCGTCAGGAGGGGATTTAGAGGCGTCAGCTCAAGGATGCAGCACACGGTGCCATGCCGCTTTAGTTGTCGGTTCGCTATCGGGTAGTGATTACGGACCAAGTGAAAATATATATAAAAAAATTACTGATAGAACAGACACGAATTTGAGTGCAGCACTGTGAACGATAACTTCAGCGAGATAATTTGGTAGCTGGATAACTTCAGCGAGAGACTGTGGTAACCGGACAATTTCTGCGAGAGACTGTGGTAGCTGGACAACTTCAGCGAGAGTCTGCGGTACCTGGACAGGCACCTGGACCCGGTCGAGTAGTTACGGGAAGCTGTATATCCACAAGTCATGATGGGCACGATATAGATCCAAGCTCGGCACACGGTTCCTTCCAGGCTGTGTGTGTGCATTCGTTGATCGACAACAAACAAGCAACATACGTGGTCGACAAACGGACACGAATCTGAACCCTGCCGGCTGTGGGATGGTCACAGTTGTCTGTGCGCCTGGTCGTCCTCAGCCCAGGGTCTCACCACGCCCGCCGCAGACGTGTGTTCTCCTCTGGAGTGGGCCGCAGTAGGCAGCCTTGGCCGTTGTGACAGCTGTGACAGCTTGGCTCGGCTGGTGAGCTCGCGCAGAGTGGTTGTGATAATGCAGAGTCGTCTCTGTCGTGTCCGCTCCTCTGTCTGTCCGCCTGTCGTGTCCGCTCCTCTGTCGTGTCCGCTCCTCTGTCGTGTCCGCTCCTCTGTCGTGTCCGCTCCTCTGTCGTGTCCGCTCCTCTGCACGTGCCGTGAAGCAGTTACTGGGGAGGTGTGATGGCCGACCATTGTCAGTAGTGGGGAGGTGTGATGGCCGACGATTGTCAGTAGTGGGGAGGTGTGATGGCCGACATTGTCAGTATGGGGAGGTGTGATGGCCGACATTGTCAGTACTGGGGAGGTGTGATGGCCGACGATTGTCAGTACTGGGGAGGTGTGATGGCCGACGATTGTCAGTACTGGGGAGGTGTGATGGCCGACGATTGTCAGTACTGGGGAGGTGTGATGGCCGACGATTGTCAGTAGTGGGGAGGTGTGATGGCCGACCATTGTCAGTACTGGGGAGGTGTGATGGCCGACGATTGTCAGTAGTGGGGAGGTGTGATGGCCGACGATTGTCAGTACTGGGAGGTGTGATGGCCGACGATTGTCAGTAGTGGGGAGGTGTGATGGCCGACATTGTCAGTACTGGGGAGGTGTGATGGCCGACGATTGTCAGTACTGGAGAGGTGTGATGGCCGACGATTGTCAGTAGTGGGGAGGTGTGATGGCCGACGATTGTCAGTAGTGGGGAGGTGTGATGGCCGACGATTGTCAGTACTGGGGAGGTGTGATGGCCGACGATTGTCAGTAGTGGGGAGGTGTGATGGCCGACGATTGTCAGTATGGGGAGGTGTGATGGCCGACGATTGTCAGTACTGGGAGGTGTGATGGCCGACGATTGTCAGTATGGGGAGGTGTGATGGCCGACATTGTCAGTAGTGGGGGGTGTGATGACCGACCATTGTCACTAGTGGGGAGGTGTGATGGCCGACATTGTCAGTACTGGGGAGGTGTGATGGCCGACATTGTCACTAGTGGGAGGTGTGATGGCCGACATTGTCATGTGGGGAGGTGTGATGGCCGACCATTGTCAGTACTGGGGAGGTGTGATGGCCGACGATTGTCAGTACTGGGGAGGTGTGATGGCCGACGATTGTCAGTAGTGGGGAGGTGTGATGGCCGACGATTGTCAGTAGTGGGGAGGTGTGATGGCCGACGATTGTCAGTACTGGGGAGGTGTGATGGCCGACGATTGTCAGTACTGGGGAGGTGTGATGGCCGACGATTGTCAGTACTGGGGAGGTGTGATGGCCGACGATTGTCAGTACTGGAGGTTCTGGGTGTCGGTCTGGGTCTTGGTCTTGGTCTCGGTCTCGGTCTGGGTCTGCTGAGGTGGCCTCGGTACGCCGTGCCCCGCCATCAGTCGGTTTCACACCATATCTTTTCATACCACATTCGGGTTATTTTGCTCACCAGAGGGCCCTTCTCACTGATTAGCGTCTTTTAACATCGGAAGTAGGTCAGAAACGGACACCTAGTCTTAATCTGTTCCCGCTTATCGATATATTGGCACCCCTAGTCTCTGATATGCCCCTAACTATGATCACAAAGCTCAGTGTAAAATGACTGAGTGCGACGGTATGTTCAGAGAACCGCGGAACATACATCGTTTCCAGCGTTGCTTGCAAATACCTTAGAACACCTCGGAATACCTCAGAATTGCAAGTACCTCATCACATTTTTCCTCGCTCTGGTGCTAGGAATCGACCAGCATTCGTTCGAATGGCCATGTCTGGATGCTCAGCATCAAGCTTGTTCTACCAGGTGCACTTTTGAGAAGGGAGATGACGGTAACAGACCGCTGCACCTTCACATTGCGGTGAGAATCGCAGTCCGCAGCATCTGTGATTGTTCCACCTTCATTTCTGGCTACGTCGAGGGCTGCTGCACTTGCAAGCTTTCGATATGAGGGCAAATTATGATCATTTCTTCTGGACGCTTTTCTCAGTCTTGTTTTAGGTCAATTCCCGATCATAGCAAAGTATACAGTTGCCTTAATTATACTTTGACTTAAGTATATTTTAATTCCAGAAGCAGCATAGCAAAAAGCGGCGGGACGTTTTAATCCAGGCTGAATGTGCTTGGCCTAGGATGCGGGTGGTGTTAGCCTAGGCTGAACGTGCTTCTCCACAGCTCGTTCTCCATTTATGACCTGTGGAGCGATGTTCCACCCCTAACCATTGAGTCTTAATCCTCATGGGGCCGCATCCAAGCTCACCGCACCTATATCCAGTATCTCTAATGCGCACTACTACATCTACCCGGATTCTGTTCGAATTCGCGCTTTCATAAGCGCAATCGTCACGCCAAATTGAGTGTACAACCATCGCGCTGACAAATGGTTAACCACACGGCTGTTGAGATGATTTGACAGGGTAATTCATCGCACTGTTAATCAAACATAATCGTGATTAAATATCGCCTGTCGTTTCCAATTTCCTCCACACTTGGCGCCACCGACACGATGACGCCAGTGTGAGACAATCTATTGAGACAATTGCCAGTGTGAGACAATCTATTGAGACAATTAGTGCACTGACCCCAGCGTCTCACGAGAGGAAGGCCCATCTGATTACCACACGTGCAATGCAAGCACACACGATTGGGTCGTTCTGATATGCACGAGCTGCATTCGGCTTCAGTGTCACTCGGTGTCGGAGAAGATTGTCCCATCGTTTGCACAGTTGGAGTGATCGAGAGCTGACATTGACGCCACGGCGATGCGCATGACGTGAAGAGCAAATGTTCACCAACAAGAGGAAGAGCCTTGGGGTTTTACGACACATTCAACTGACACGCCGTCATACTGACACACTTACACGCTGACACACTGACATACTGGCAAGCTGACATACTGACACACTGACACCCCGACACACTGGCATGCTGACACACCTTCATGCTGACATACTGACACACCGTCATGCTGACACGCTGACACACCTTGATGCTGACATACTGACAAGCTGACATGCTGACACACTGACACGCTGATACACTGGCATACTGACAGCTGACATACTGACATGCTGACATACTGACACACTGGCATGCTGACACACTGACACACCTTCATGCTTACATACTGACACACTGACATGCTGACACACTGACATGCTGACACACTGACACACCTGGCATGCTGACATGCTGACACACTAGCATGCTGACACACTGACACACCTTCATGTTGACATACTGACACACTGGCATGCTGACACACCGTCATGCTGACACACCGTCATGCTGACACACCGTCATGCTGACACACCGTCATGCTGACACACCGTCATGTTGACACGCCGTCATGCTGACACACCGTCATGCTGACACACCGTCATGCTGACACACCGTCATGCTGACACACCGTCATGCTGCCACACCGTCATGCTGACACACCGTCATGTTGACACACCGTCATGTTGACACACTGACACACCGTCATGTTGACACGCCGTCATGTTGACACACCGTCATGCTGCCACACCGTCATGTTGACACACCGTCATGCTGACACACCGTCATGCTGACACACCGTCATGCTGCCACACCGTCATGCTGACACACCGTCATGCTGACACACCGTCATGCTGACACACCGTCATGTTGACACACTGCCACACCGTCATGCTGCCACACCGTCATGCTGACACACCGTCATGTTGACACACCGTCATGCTGACACACCGTCATGCTGACACACCGTCATGTTGACACACCGTCATGTTGACACACCGTCATGTTGCCACACCGTCATGCTGACACACCGTCATGCTGACACACCGTCATGCTGACACACCGTCATGCTGACACACCGTCATGCTGACACACTGCCACACCGACCTGTGGGGCGGCAGCTTTACCCGTGCAGACAGTGACGTGGGTGGACAATGAACGTTACATCTGATGTGTTTAGCAGCGTTTTTAATACCGGATACTGTCCGAGTGCGTAATATATGACGCCATTGGATAGCTTTACACCACCATTGTCGTAGTAGTCCAGGGCCACCGACGGCTCAGTGTACTGCTGGAAGCATATTATGTCCATCGAATCACATGCATATGTTTGAATCCAGTGACAATCAATAAAGAACAACAGACAACACGGTTGTCTTCTTCTCGATGATTCCTGACGGGGGCGGGGTATGTCATTCACGTACGAAAGCGGCTGATATACGCGACACGATCTGCCCCGAGCCATAGACATAGACATTTATTAGAACCTTCCACAACACATTCGTGGCTATTACGATTCCTCGTCTTGTAGATAAAACGATAAGAGTAGGATAAAATTTTTTTAAAACACTGCGATGACAACCATTCCAAATTAGCATTCTCACCAGTCTCACATAACACCAGGCAATAACTAACTCATGCCAAACATATCCATCAAGATGGCCTGATATGCCGTTTCAGCGCCGCACCATCGCCAGTGATCGGACACAACCCGACCTAGGCGCTTTTGAAGCCTCAGTGACCGCCCGGTCAGTCGTCAGTGGCGCGGCTACGTCATGTCACGTGACGTGCGTGCCCCGGGGCGGGTCGGCCTCCATCTCACCGACAGTGGCGCGGCTACGTCATGTCACGTGACGTGCGTGCCCCGGGGCGGGTCGGCCGCCATCTCACCGACAGCGCCACAGGGGACGCTGCGTTGAGAGGTTCCGTGGCGTACCTTGGGCGGAAGAGCTGAGGGACGTTGAAGACCGTGGCACACTGCAACACATACCATTTCTCGACAGCTCGACATTGTGCACCAAGAAATGGGACGCGTGCACACTGTTGGTCGGAGGAGCTCAATTTTGGCACGAGTGCAGTTGATGTCGACTGAAGCGAATTATTTATGTTGTGAATACTTGAAGTGCTTTTCCCGAAATCGAGCTCCTCCGTCGGGCGCGGTGCACGCGGCTCAAATTCAGGGCACCGCCGACATCGGCTGCACTTGCCTCAGACTTGCGTGTGATTCTGCCGACATTGAACGCTGTACAGTGTACAGTCTCCAAGTGTACACTGTACAGTCACGCCTCCACGGGCCACCAACATAGTTCAGTTGCGGCCGGGTCCCAGGTATTATGCCCTGGTCTCTGATCCCTGATGTGGTCCCTGATCCCCGAGCGTGTGCCGGCAGACTGGAGCCACACGGCCGGCGTCAGACCGTCGCTCGCCCAGCGCCGCTTCAGCTCCACGCAGCACACGCCTGCGCATGCGCGTGACCTCTGACCGCACCACCTCCACCTGTTTCGCTTCTGTGACGCCACTCCTGTGTTCGGCAGCGACTCGACATCCGCGGCAGGATCCGGGTACTGCAGGGCCAGCACCGCAAGTCGGAGGAGCCCGTGCTGGCGCTGTTCGCGCTGTGCACGCCGTTCGGGCCGCCGTCGCTGCTGGACATGCCGCAGAAGGAGCTGATGTTCAAGACCAAGCACAAGCTCGATCTCACCATGCTCTCCATTGACCAGAGGTGCGTCCGCAGTCGCGGCTGTTGCTGAGACGTGTCGATTGGCACGTGGTAGGGCGTGTATCGTAAGGTGGGAGGTGGTGTGGCAGGAGATGGTGCTGCCGGGCAGCAGGTGGTGGCAAGTGGTGCAATATGGTGACGTGTTGTGACAGGCCGTGCAGCAGGGTAACGCGTGGTGACAGGTAATGTTGCAGGATATTTTGCTTTGATTTTGCTACTGTCGTGGATCGATATAATGTAGCTGCAAACTTTTAGGAATACCGAACTGGAATTGCAGGTTTGGTGTGCAGATCTTCTCGCTCGGGATTGACGCCTAGGCTTCTATTGAGATCCGTTTCACTTTCTTGAAGTAAAACGTGGTTTTCTGCCACGCGAAAGTCAACTCAGTCTTCATTGATACATCAACTTTTCGGGGGGTTGAAATTCAAAATTATGATTAATTTGTGCAAAATCCGGCAGTTTTGTGCCATTCCACGCGTTCCGTCGATCAGAACTCTGACTGCTTTGTCAGAGTGCAGTGTCAGTTCGCTGACATTGTATCGTCCAGGTGGTTGCGGTAGCTCGGTCGGACGGACATTCAACTCTTCATCGCACAATCGTGGGTTCGAATCCCATAACCGGCGAGATTTCTGAGTCTGCCCACGACAGATAGGAGTGAGAAGTTGGCGATGCTATGCAACCTAGCAGTGGGATGGGTCGTAAAATATCCTTAGCTTCTTCTTTTTGTATTGCTGAAAATCGTACCCAATTTATCTGCAGCAAGAACTAATGTTTATGATTGAGCCTCTTAAGAGTTGCCATATGCATATTCCCTGTTGATCTAGTTTATAGTAATATTATTATGATTAAGTTCTCATAAATATCTTTGAATAGTTATGCGTGAAGTGAGAACACTTGACCGGTCAGAGACACCAGCGCTACGGACCGGGTGAAACGAGATGGTAACATGGGGGACGAGTGGTCTAGGGGTATGATGCTCGTCTCACAATCGAGAGGTTGTGGGTTCGAGTCTCACCTGTCGCTACTCTTCGCCCGCGACCAATCGGCGTGAGAGATTGGCGACGCTACATGACTCAAAAGTCGACGTGTCGTAAAACCAATAACCAACGGAGATGGTAACATACATGCAATTATTTAGAAGAAAAAAACTACGCAATCCAAGGCGGTGCTGGAAATAACCATGCGGCAGAAAAGTAGTGTACACCACTACCTTTTATTTCAGGTACGTTTTACCCTTATTCATTAAATTTATGGGCTGTCATTTTACTGCTGAATATGAACAAAGAACACAATCATTATTCCATGTTTCAGCGGTGAAGATCTGACAAGTTGTCGGGCATTTCGTTGCCCTGTTCAAAACAATCCACGACATGGGGCAATAATGCAATTAATTACCTGCCTACTGATGCAACTTTCACCGTTCTGTACACAAATGTGTGGATAGTCACTTTACCGCGGTAGATGAAAGCAGCCATGATCCAAAATTCGGCGGTGAACATCTGACCAGTTTTCTGCCGTGGCATCACCTTGCTAAAAAAAGCATTGCCTCGGGCGAAAGTGCAGCTAATTATGCGTCGACTGATGGCGCGTTCATGGTCGCGTCATAGTCGCATCTGTGCTGGGAAATTAACGTCATGATATTTACAAGGACATGCGTTTCTTTTTCTTTTCACCCCAATGTCCGCAGTTGCACTGTGCTTGCAGCGTAACGTGTGTTCAAATTCTTCTCACGGCAAAAGTACCGCAGTCATGGTCACTCCAGGTGCAAAATCCCCAAACTGGCAGCGTAGCACCGCGGAATGTAAAAATACAGCGTCCCAGCAGATCCATGAGATCTGTGTTTTTATCCTCGTGCTCGCACAAGTGTGAGGATTGTGAAGGAGTGCCACGCTCATTGATGCTCACTCACTCACTCACTGGGCGTCCTGTGGGCCTGGTCGCCGCCGACAGGCCGGTAGCAGCATGCCATGCCAGGTGCCGTTATCTAACATGGGCGCAAAATGACCTGACACTGCCCTTCACCCGATCCTGATCTGACCTGACCTTGCCCTTCACCCGATCCTGATCTGACCTGACACTGCTCTTCACTCGATCCTGATCTGACCTGACCTAGCCCTTCCCCTGCACCTGATCATGGCGTGACCTTGACGTAGCTCTCATCTGACCTGACCTAATCCTCACCTAACCACCGCCTGTCCTCGCCCAACCCGCGCCCGTCATGACCCTGACCTTCGCCTGACCCTGACTGTGACCTGCCGGCGACAGGGGGAAGATGCTGCTCGGCTACTCGGACAGTGAGCTGGTCAACAGAAGCGGCTACGCCATGGTCCACCACGACGACCTCGCTTACGTGGCCAGCGCCCACCAGGAATGTAAGTAGCCATGGGTGTGAGTAGCCAGGTATGTGCGTAGCCAGGAGCGTGAGTAACCATAGGTGTGAGTAGCCAGGAGTGCGAGTGGCCAGAAGTATGTCGGCACAGCGGTGTTCGTTACGTACAGAGCAGCACAGTCCCCGCATGGTAACATACAGAGTAGCACATCCCCGTGTGGTAACGTACAGAGCAGCACAGTCCCCGCATGGTAACATACAGAGTAGCACATCCCCGTGTGGTAACGTACAGAGCAGCACAGTCCCCGCATGGTAACATACAGAGTAGCACATCCCCGTGTGGTAACGTACAGAAGAAAGCGGAAAACGATGAGAGCGAGCCATTATTTTACTTGGTCAGATGTGCGAAGTGACATTTGACATACGCATAGTGGGAAGGTTAAACAAAGCCCTATTAACTGTGTCAGAAGCAAATGACGCTACGTGTGAATCAGAAACGTTGGAAACCCCATTGGGTACACCATCGTGCACAGAACCAGCGCCATGGGTGCACCAAACCAGCGTCATGGGCACACCGAACCATCTCCGTGGGCACACTGAACCAGCGCCATGGGCAAACTGAACCAGCGTCATGGGCGCACCGAACCATCTCCGTGGGCACACTGAACCAGCGCCATGGGCACACTGAACCAGCTTCATGGGTACACCGAACCATCTCCGTGGGCACACTGAACCAGCGCCATGGGCACACTGAACCAGCGTCATGGGCACACCGAACCATCTCCGTGGGCACACTGAACCAGCGCCATGGGCAAACTGAACCAGCGTCATGGGCACACCGAACCATCTCCGTGGGCACACTGAACCAGCGGCATGGGTACACTGAACCAGCGTCATGGGCGCACCGAACCATCTCCGTGGACACACTGAACCAGCGCCATGGGCACACTGAACCAGCTTCATGGGTACACCGAACCATCTCCGTGGGCACACTGAACCAGCGCCATGGGCACACTGAACCAGCGTCATGGGCACACCGAACCATCTCCGTGGGCACACTGAACCAGCGCCATGGGCAAACTGAACCAGCGTCATGGGCACACCGAACCATCTCCGTGGGTACACTGAACCAGCGCCATGGGTACACCGAACCATCTCCGTGGGTACACTGAACCAGCGTCATGGGTACATTGAACCAGCGTCATGGGTACACTGAATCAGCGTCATGGGTACACTGAACCAGCGCCATGGGTACACTGAACCAGCGTCATGGGTACACTGAACCAGCGTCATGGGTACTTTGAACCAGCGTCATGGGTACACTGAACCAGCGCCATGGGTACACTGAACCAGCGTCATGGGTACACTGAACCAGCGTCATGGGTACACTGAACCAGCGTCATGGGTACACTGAACCAGCGTCATGGGTACACTGAACCAGCGTCATGGGTACACTGAACCAGCGTCATGGGTACACTGAACCAGCGTCATGGGTACACTGAACCAGCGCCATGGGTACACTGAACCAGCGTCATGGGTACACTGAACCAGCGTCATGGGTACACTGAACCAGCGTCATGGGTACACTGAACCAGCGCCATGGGTACACTGAACCAGCGTCATGGGTACACTGAACCAGCGCCATGGGTACAGCACGATACATCAGAGCCAACCTCAGCAGTCGGGGGGGGGCGCTACTGCTGAGTACCACAAGACTGACGGTGGCTACTGGGCAGGCTGCACCTGCACCTGCACCAACACCTGGTCATGACTCACCTTGGTCGCGTCACAGGTGGCACGACGTGTCGACGTGGCGCGTCCCCGGCGGCGGCAGACTCCAGCGAGAAGTGTCGCGCTCCGTGCTGAAGGCGGTGCAGGTGTTGCCCATGGTCTAGTGGCACCGAGCTCGAGGTGCAGCTGCTGTTTGGACAGCAGCGGCGTCTGAAATGTCTCGCGTGAAATATCTCGCGGCAGTCTGTCGCAGAGATGTGAAGGTCACAGAAATTGTACTGCCCTCGTGTGAGCCGAAGGTCACCGAAAGGTCACCGCTCCGTGTGGCGGGGAGGTCACTTGAAGGCCACTATCCCGTGTGAAGCGCGTGGTACGGTCTGACTGACGGGCAGGGCATGATCAGCGAGAAATGATTCCTTGCTGGCAGCGGTCATCAAGCTAACAGGTTGTTTAGTACTAAACGCCTGACAGGTACCTGACAGGCATCTGACAGACGCCTAACAGACGCCTGACACTCCCCTGAAAGACGCCTGACAGACGCCTGACAGACGTCTGAGAGACGTCTGAAAAAACGGCCGGCAGATGCCTGACAGACGCCTGACAGACGCCTATCAGACATCTGACAGACGCCTGACGGACAGTTGATGGATATCTGGGAGGCGCCTGATATGCGTCTGAAATACGTCTGACGGACGTCTGACAGACGCCTGACAGGTGATGGTCACCGGCCGCCGCCACAATGGCACACAACAACAACGACGCAGTGCAGCCCACGCCGACTGACGACTGAGCGGCGCGCAGGCGGGAACAATAGCCAGCTGGACGTGTTGGAAGTCACTGCAGTACGTCCGGCCGGCCGTGATATGACATGTAATCTGGTATAGCGCGCGGCGTACCGAGCAGGAAGCGCCCCGCAGTCGGCGTGGTGGTGGCATCCGAGTCAAAGCCCAGTCGGTGCGGCCAGGTGTCAACCCGCCGCCAGCACCAGCACCAGCACCAGCACCAGCGCCAGCGCCAGCACCAGCACCACCACCAGCACCAGCACTACCAGCACCAGCACCAGCACCAGCACCATCACCATCAACACCATCATCAGCACCAGCACCACCAAGACCAACATCAGTACCAGCATCAGCACCATCACCATCACCATCACCAGCACCATCACCATCACCATCACCATCACAGATCACCATCACCATCACCATCACCATCACCATCACCATCACCATCGCCATCGCCATCGCCATCGCCATCGCCATCGCCATCGCCATCGCCATCGCCATCGCCATCGCCATCGCCATCGCCATCACCATCACCATCACCATCACCATCACCATCACCATCACCATCACCATCACCATCACCATCACCATCACCATCACCATCACCATCACCATCACCATCACCATCACCATCACCATCACCATCACCATCACCATCACCATCACCATCACCATCACCATCACCATCGCCATCACCATCACCATCACCATCACCATCACCATCACCAGCACCAGTATCACCAGCACCAACACCAGCACAGTTGTTGTCTAGTTAGACGAGGCGAGACATGGGTAGCGCTGTGCCGTCTGGAGAGAGAAGACTAGAGTTGTCTTCCATCCATTCCGGTCGTCAGCAGCTGAAGCGTATTTGAGCTCTCATCATGTCCTGTGAAATGTAAGCATATCCAATAGATGTCCTGCAGTGGGCGTCTGCTCCTCGAACAGCTATGGGCAGCAAATGGCCAAGCAGTCGACGCATCCTAAAACTGAAATAATAAATCAATCAATCCCTCAATCAATCCCTATCATCAGTCTCATAATTGACAGCGCGTTTGGGGCCTAACAAGTCCATTATATGCCATGGGATTGATGGTAAATCTGCTTTGAGCGTTCCCTTCCACAGGAATTTACTGCTAAAGGGGTCTACATCCTAAAAATATCCACCGTGCAGTCTTCATCCTTTGCACGAGCTATCAGTGGCACGCTATGCACCAGCACGGAGCGCTACGGACAGCCACCAAGCGCTACGGACAGCCAGGGGTGCTACGAACAACCACGTAGCGTTACGGACAGTCACTGAGCGTTACGGACAGCCACGGAGAGCTTCGGACAGTCACGGAGCGCTACGGACAGCTACGGAGCGCTACGGATAGTCACGGTTCGCTACGGACAGCCACGTATCGCTACGGACAGCCATGTAGCGCTATGGACAGTCATGGTTCGCTATGGACAGTCACATAGTGCTACGGACAGTTACTGCGCGCTATGGACAGTCACGTAGCGCTACGGACAGTTACTGTGCGCTACGGACAGCTCCGGAGCGCTATGGACAGTCATGGTTCGCTATGGACAGTCACGTAGCGCTACGGACAGTTACTGTGCGCTACGGACAGCTCCGGAGCGCTATGGACAGTCACGGTTCGCTACGGACAGTCACGGAGTGCTACGGACAGTCACGGAGCGCTATGGACAGTCACGGAGCGCTATGGACAGTCACAGAGCGCTACGGAGAGCCACGGAGCGCTACAGACAGTTACGGAGCGCTACGGATGACTGCGGTATTGACCGCCGGAAGATTGGGTTACTGATTGTTCTGGACACTGCCCCGGTGGAGCCTAAGGTCAACTTCAGCTGGTTCGAGTGTGGGGTAACCTGACAAATCTTCTCCCAAGTAAAAATCAAGCGTCAACTTCAGCTCCAATGGGTGCTGACCAGTGGCGATCTGAAGGCAGTATTCTCTGTGCAGCTGCAATTGTTTCCGACAGCCGCCCTGCTGATGATTTTACAAGCCTGCTGATGATTCGATGAGCCTGCTGATGATTCAACGAGCCTGCTGACGATTCTTCAACCCTACTGGTGATTCGATTAGCCTGCTGATGATTCAACAAGCTTGCTGATGTAGCCGAATTTTGCTGAAAATGTAGCCACCTTGAAGGCGCGACCCGAGCCCGACGTGGCCACCAAATTGGCAGTGGCCTTGGAGGATAATCGGTTCGGCTTCTGCGCAGAACGTTTCCTCAGAACAGATCCGTGGCCTCCCAGCATTGCGCCGCCGCTCATTGATGCCGATGTCGGCGGTTGCCGCCGTCTGCGCCGGCGATTGCGGTTGTGCCGCGAAGCCAACATTCCTGTCGCTGACGCGTTGGCAGTTCGCAGGAGGGCTCGCCGCGATTGGCCGGTTTCCTCACCGACTGAATGAGGCGCACGAGCTGCGGCGGCTCTCCCGATTCCCTGAACCTTCGGCGGGTGGGTGGGTGGGTGGTGGTGGTGGTGGGGGGGGGGGGGCCCACCGCAGCGGCGGCTGGGCTGTTTCGATTTCGGCCGGGCAGGGGATGCGTCCGGTGGCGGGTGAAAGCGTCGACTGCCGCCGGTCCTGCAGCGGTGTCGTGCCGAGCTGTCGCCGGTCCTGCAGCGGTGTCGTGCCGAGCTGCCGCCGGTCCTGCAGCGGTGTCGTGCCGAGCTGTCGCCGGTCCTGCAGCGGTGTCGTGCCGAGCTGCCGCCGGTCCTGCAGCGGTGTCGTGCCGAGCTGCCGCCGGTCCTGCAGCGGTGTCGTGCCGAGCTGTCGCCGGTCCTGCAGCGGTGCCGTCGGCTGCCGCCGGTCCTGCAGCGGTGTCGTGCCGAGCTGTCGCCATCGTTGACCGGCTGCGGGTCGACGACCTCTCGTCGCCGTGGGAAAGCGAAAGCTGCTTACCACCCCCAATCCTCACCCCCCCCACAACCCCCACACCCCCACACACGCCACGGGTCCGGCGGATCCGCCAGACTCGCCGCCGCGCACCGCAGCCCCTGCGGTTCGGTGCTCGACGCTTTCCTGGGGATCAGACGGGTTCGGCTGACGCTCGGCCCGGATTTTGAGCTCATTCTCCTTGCATACTGGTCTGAGGCTCACCCACCGATCTGAAACTTTCAGATTACTCTGAAACTCCCAGATTGGTGTGAAACTCCCAGCTTGATCTGAAACTCCCGGATTGGCTTGAAACTCCCAGCTTGATCTGAAACTCTCAAATTGTTTTGGAACTACCAGTGTGATCTGAAACTACCAGATTGGTTTCCAACTCTGAGCTTGATCTGAAACTCCCGGATTGCACAATTATTTTCTCCCGATTGAGCTGCTTTTCTTGCCAAGTTAATTTGGAACATCGATGCTGGGCTGGTCGGCCTGTAACACTTTTTAGTTGTAATTCAGATATAATTCAGAATTCATTTATCGGAATCAATACATATTTTTTCTATTGAAGTTGAGCAGAGTTTGTGATTTTTTTGCGTGCCTTCTTTGCAATGTTTCTAAAACTAACAAATTGTCGTAAATTCCTTCATGCAATTGCTTGGCAGCAAAGCTGTTTCATAATCCGATTCTAAACCGCATTGTTCCTGTAATTACACAGTGCACCCCCAACTCTTGCTGATGCAGGTAAGCCTAATTTTTAGAAAGTTTAAATCGCCGAACCTAGTTCGCATTATGCGCAAATAGGTAATGAGTGTCAGAACTAGGTGGTAAAAAGCCGTTTTGAACCCCATCGTTTTGGCAATGGGGCAAGCTAATTTTCCACTCCACTCTTCCATCCTCTCTCCCCCTGCATTGATCTTGGACTCAAGACTGAATTGGGATTGAGTTCGAACTTTTGAGGAGCCAGACTTCGGGTTGGGCAGTTTGGACTTTGGAACGCTTGCCTTCAGTTCGTGCAGCTCGGACTTTTGAACGCTTTACTGCAGTTTGAATAGTTCTGCGTGGGTTTCGACGCACATCATGACTGCTGTATCGAAGTGGCAGACCTGTACAAGTCGACAGTTATGTACTGCGAGAGTCCCTGTCGTACAGGAGACTCGTGCTGCAGTGCCGACGGCTCCTGCCGCACAGGCAGCCCCTGCTGCCGTTCAGGAGACTCCCGCTGCTGTAGGCGGCTTCTACACGTGCCCGATTGGTTGCTGCCTCACCGTTCAGAAGGCTACATCTGTCAGCTCAGCTTCCCGCTAAGCTCGTCCAGACTCGGGCAGCCGGAAAATCTGCCGGAAAATCTGCCGCATCGCCCGACAAAAAGCCCCTGCTTCTTTCGCTAATCATGGCCAAGGCCGCTGCCGAAACGGCGACGGAGTACCGTCGAGGCCCCTTCCTCTCCGAATATCCTGCCCCTCCCCTCCCTGCCCTCCCCCGACTGCCGAAACGGCGACGGAGGACCGTCGAGGCCCCTTCCTCTCCGAATATCCTGCCCCTCCCCTCCCTGCCCTCCCCCGACTGCCGAAACGGCGACGGAGTACCGTCGAGGCCCCTTCCTCTCCGAATATCCTGCCCCTCCCCTCCCTGCCCTCCCCCGACTCACGGTTGCAGAGGTTTTGCGAATGGCAAGTTTTTTGTGTTGTTGAAGACCTGTAGAACTGGCTCGTCTCCGGTGCTCCCTACACGAGTTCTGAGAGCATCCCGATCCATCCTGCTAGCTCTGATCTCCCCGTGTCGGGATACCTGGACAGGATCAATGATTTGCCATCAGTCTGGGTCACCTACCGGCTCTGTGTCCTTCACCTGCGGTCGTGCGCTGCTATATGTCCGAGTGAGGGTGCGGGACAAGGGAAACCCACCGGCATGCGCTTCAACGCGATCGGGATCGATCATTGGCAGCAGACTCGTACTCAGACTATTTATGGCGTCATGTCACTTAAAAAAAGAATAATCCGAGTTCTTGCTGGGGTGGCTTTATGAACCAGGGCTCTGTTGCTTAGCAGAGCTTGTTGCGTGAACCCGGGCCCCACCACCCGATCCATGAATTCCAGTTCAACGGCAGAATTTTGACCGAAAGTTTAACGTGCCGTCAATGCATCGGCACGGCCGCCCGGTAGCTCGTCCCCGGCCTTATCGGGCCAGCTGCCGACAGACCCTCCCAGCCGGGGGCTAAATACGAGCGCGTGAAGCGACTCGAACCCTGTGTTGCCAGGACAGGAGAGACCAGTGCAGGCCGGCGCTCTAACCAACTGAGCTACCGGGGCGGCATCTACAGTCACCTGTATATTATATTGTTTGTCGATTACATTATAGAGCACATCATACCGAGAGAGACGGGTCACTGGGTCCAGACAGTGCGTCTCTGCCCTTCACGCAGGTGACTCGCCCCAGTCACGGACCACACGAGCGAGATCTGAGAGCACACCGCTCGCCTCCGACCTTCACCCAGGTCATGACCTTCACCCAGGTCATGCATTGCATGCATGTCAACGCAGCAACACGGTCATGCAGCAATGCATGTCAACGCCCAGCAATGAACTACGACATGTGGGGAAAATTGGCGACTAGGCTGTGATCCATGCGAGGTATGGGGCCCTAGTCTGCCGTCGCGCCCTTCTCGTTCTCAGAAAAAATATCATGGATTTCACTCCGTTTCACGTCACGTACGCCCAGCGCGGAGCTACATATCCGGGTGACGGCTTTCGTTGGCCAAAGGCTCGCTTGACCTCCACAGGTTATTTGGTTGACCCATGGTTCCCAGTTTTAATACATACGCACAAGCACACTGTCATCAAAGTATATGAAATGGCGAAGTGAAAGCCAACGTCAGTCGAGCTAATCGTAAAACACTCGCACACTGGCTGGCTGAAGATGGAAGCTGTATATACAGGTGACTGTAGATACAGGTGGCTGTAGATATAGGTGGCTGTAGATAAAGGCGACTGTATATACAGGTGACTGTAGATACAGGTGGCTGTAGATACATGTGACTGTAGATACAGGTGGCTGTAGATGCAGGTGGGTGTAGATACAGGTGGCTGTAGATACAGGTGACTGTATATACAGGTGACTGTAGATACAGGTGGCTGTAGATACAGGTGACTGTATATACAGGTGGCTGTAGATGCAGGTGGCTGTAGATACAGGTGGCTGTAGATACAGGTGACTGTGGATACAGGTGGCTGTAGATACAGGTGGCTGTAGATACAGGTGACTGTATATACAGGTGACTGTAGATACAGGTGCCTGTAGATACAGGAGGCTGTAGATACAGGTGCCTGTAGATACAGGTGGCTGTAGATACAGGTCGCTGTATATACAGGTGATGTAGATACAGGTGGCTGTAGATACAGGTGATGTAGATACAGGTGGCTATATATGCAGGTGATGTAGATACAGGTGACCGAGAGAACATTCGGTCAAGGCAATCAACAAAGCGTCACCGCGCTCGGCGGCAATCCTCGTTTTCCAAGATCGGCCAGGTCAACGTACTGCAAAGGTATTCGGTGTCAGTTTTTGGCCGAGTGACGCACCAAACGCCAGTCGAGGTTGTTGACCTCTGCCGTGATGTGACCACTGGCAGATTTCTCTTCTCGGAAAGCGAAATTAATCCGCCATAAAGCTGGCTGGCGATCGACGGTAACTGCGGCGGTCCAGTAGGCGGATGCCGCCGGTGGGGTGGCGGGGGGGGGGGGGGGGGTGCTCGTCTCTTCCGCCCCCGTCCGTGTTCATTGTGAAGCCACAATTTGTTGCAGACGGGCCATTGAAGACGGACGGCCACATGGGTGGCGATTTTTTCTCCACACCCGCGACGGCTTCAGACCGCATCATCAGTTAGATGACTTGTCAGACGTTAGACAATATGGCAGGGTGGTGGTGGCGTGGTGCAGGGTTGTGGTTTGCGACAGCTTCAGACCGCATCACCAGTTGACTTGTCTCACGGCAGACCGTATGCGGGGTGGTGGTCTGTGACTACCTCAGACCACATCACCAGTTGGCTTGTCTCACGGCAGACCGTGGGCGGGGTGTAATAGCATGCCGGCACGTTTGGTCAAGACGAAACGTGCACAGCGCATGGATGTTCACTGACTTTTGACTTCACTTAGCAAACACGGAGAGTTTGCTTTGGGCAATAGCGCTGAGCCTTCTTGCTGTGGGGACGACCTTCGGAAAAGATTCTCTGCTATTTGCTAAGTCAGCACATATTCTGTTTCATCTCCTCTCTAAGTGGGGATTTTCGACTCTCTTCGGTTACCTCGTTTGCTATACTGACGAGCTCAATCCGACTCAAACTGGTTGAAGAGTACCACAAATTTTGTTCTTCACTGTTCGCCTGGTTATCTTCGTGAGCTGTGTTACTTCACATTGCGCAGATATGGGCAGACAGTAGCCACAATGTGTTAACTGATGCTGGCTCCAGTGCTCGAGAGTCGTTGGAAAAAGATCGCCATTAACATTGTACCAGAATGAAGATATGTTCCATAATTGTTTGTGTGTATGTAGGTATCATTATAGGTCGGTATGTATGTTTGCAAAGCAGCTGCATATATAAGCTGCGGACATCTATGATTTTCAGCAAATGCAAACTAAAGAAAAAAACATACCCGTGCTCCTGTCACATGTGCCTCTGTGCTTGTACACCTGAACAGTGTGCCGCACTTTTCAGGAGTGCGGCACACTTGACTATTCGCACTTTTCCGCGCACTTTTCACGACCTGAACGCGTAGTGCACTTGAAAGGCATCAGCATCAGCTGGGAAGTGTGTCACGTGTCAAGGCCTCAGCATCAACTGGGAAGTGTGTCACATGTCAAGGCCTCAGCATCAACTGGGAAGTGTGTCACATGTCAAGGCCGTCTCCGAGGCTAACCAACCGGCTCAGATCTCCTGCATGAGTGCGCCATTCCCATCGGCCTTCCAGGGTGCAGATTATTATCCACAAATCGTCTTAATGGTGAAATGCGTCATAATGGTGAAGTGCATCATTCCCATCGACCTTCTGGCGTACAGATTACTCAGGTGCAGATTACTGAGGTGCAGATTATTCAGGCGCAGGCTGTTCAGGTGTAGATTATTCTTTACAATGTTCGTAATGGTGACATCAAAAATAGCGTTTCGCCTCATGTTTGCCGACTGTTCCGGTCGCTCGGAGCTGTATGCACCAGGGGCACAGAGCGATGAGGGTAAAGGGACATGCCCCCCTCATAATGTTTGGAGATCGGCAATGGAAACCATGCCACCCGCCCGGCACAATCTGCCTATGTTCCTACCAAAGAATATCAGTAAAGTAGCTCAAGAATGTTTTCAAGAATTAATATGACGCAGATCAAATAGGGCATGCAACACTGCATTCCATGCATTTAAAGCTATTTCATTGGTGTGAGACAATGCAAAATAAGACGCTCTACTTCACCTAACGGAGCCAGATTTGCAGCTCAGTTGATGCGAAATAAGACGCTCTACTGCACCTGACGGAGTTTGAGCTCAGTTCGACAGACTTGCAGCTCAGTTTGTGGCTGCGACTGTAATTTCAGAGCGCGCCAACTCTGCCCACATCCTCAACAATTTCAAACTTGTTGGATCTGCAGCAATTTTAAGCTTATTGAAACGTTCGTACGTCCGCTACTCCTATCCATCTCAATCATCAATTCCTGCATCCACATCTAAATTGTTACACACACGTCCCCCTCGCCCCAACAGCCGAAAATATCTTCCGGCGTCCCTGTTCGCGGGCATGCTCCGTTTCGCAGCGCCAGTCCGAACCAACACACGAGCTGTACAGAGCCATCCGCACAGAGCCATCCGTATAGCTTAGGTTGGATGATGGATCTATTCAATTTCACACGAGCCCGGCTGAGACTCAGCCTGTTCAGCATCGTGTCTCTATGGTGTGTAGAGAGGTATGCACCTGTGTGGTACTCATGCAGCTACTGCCGTGTGGTTCGCGAGAGCCACACAAATCGAGCAGTTCCCGCTTCAGAGGTGTGTTCGTTGTCGTAGCGAGATGCATGGGTGCAGGTATTTGGTCGAACAGCATAGTTCGTCGTGACCTGTCAGATGTCACAGCACAGTTGGGGTCAAGGTACGTCGTGGATGGTGACGAAGACGAGCATGCAAAGCCGTTGAGCTTTACCGGTTACAATCATAACATACGAGTTTCTGGAGGGTTCAGACGAATTTGCTCCTTCCTCACCCTCAAGTGCTAGTGGTGAGATCGGTGCAGAAACAACGACATGCAGGCTTTCATTGCTTATTACCAATTTGTATCTGAAACCTACAGAAAACATCACCAATGACCCTGCGGTGGTCAGATTGATTACCATACAATGGGATAACAAAAATCATCAGCACAGCAATTTGTTCGTGGCTTTTCTTTTCGTAAGCCCTCACCAAGCGCACCTGCAGATTCACTTCTTGGAATTGAGAATATTGCGTCTGCAGCGATTTGAGAGGCCACCTGCTGACATGAAGTTCTCACCACAGGTATCGTTCGGTACTCGAACTACTGGTCTATGGCATTTTTCCGGATATAATAAGTGAGATCTTTGACCCGACCGTGGGAGACGCTGGAGTTAAGAGCCGAATCCTCTTTCCGCTTGGCTTATCACTGTTCTTTTTTGTGTGTTAACTTGCATCACATGCTTTCACAGGCATAATCCCGGCGACAGCGCAATCCCAGCTATGAAGTGCAGTCCCAGCTACAGTGGAATTCCGGCGACAGCGCAATCCAAGCTATGAGGTGCAGTCCCAGCTACAGTGGAATCACAGCGACAGCGCAATCCCAGCTATGAGGTGCAGTCCCAGCTACACTGGAATCCCGGCGACAGCGCAATCCCAGCTATGAGGTGCAGTCCCAGCTACAGTGGAATCACAGCGACAGCGCAATCCCAGCTAGGAGGTGCAGTCCCAGCTACAGTGGAATCACAGCGACAGCGCAATCCCAGCTATGAGGTGCAGTCCCAGCTACAGTGGAATCACAGCGACAGCGCAATCCCAGCTATGAGGTGCAGTCCCAGCTACAGTGGAATCACAGTGGAATCACAGCTATGCAGTGCAATCCTAGCGACAGCGCAATCCCAGCTATAAAGTGCCCTCCCAGCTACAGAGCAATCGCAGCTACAGTGCAATCCAAGTTACAACGCAATCCCAGCTACTGTACGATACCAGCTATGCAGTGCAATCCCAGCTATACCGTGCAGTCCCAGCTGCAGGGCAATTCCAGCTACACAGCGCAATACCGGCTGCAGTGCAATTCCAGCAACAGCGCAATTCCAGCTACATAGCAATTCCAGCTACAGCGAAATTCCAACTAGAGCGCAATTCCAGCTACAGCGCAATCCCAGCTATGTAGTGCAGTCCCAGCGACAGCGCCCTCCCACCGACGGGTGCAGGAAATCAAGCACAATGCAGCGTGAACACAGACCTTGTATTATTATGTGATGAGATTTCGCTCCTTTGAGCCGAATAACACGGGTCTGGCCGCCCCGACTTACGCCAGTTAGCAGCTGACCAGAGGAATCGTGTGGTGACCACCCACACAGGTCGGTGGCGGCTGCAGGGTGATGATATCACCAGGATGGTGGCACAGGCAGAAGGGCACAGTGTTACCCGGGTGTGGCAGTGTGAAGATCGTGACAGCGTGTGACACCTGACCCACCGGTGACCTGTGACCGGCGTGGTCCCAGTGTGACGATCGTGACAGCGTGTGACACCTGACCCACCGGTGACCTGTGACCGGCGTGGTCCCAGTGTGACGATCGTGACAGCGTGTGACACCTGACCCACCGGTGACCTGTGACCGGCGTGGTCCCAGTGTGACGATCGTGACAGCGTGTGACACCTGACCCACCGGTGACCTGTGACCGGCGTGGTCCCAGTGTGACGATCGTGACAGCGTGTGACACCTGACCCACCAGTGACCTGTGACCGGCGTGGTCCCAGTGTAACGATCGTGACAGCGTGTGACACCTGACCCACCCGTGACCTGTGACCGGCGTGGTCCCAGTGTGACGATCGTGACAGCGTGTGACACCTGACCCACCCGTGACCTGTGACCGGCGTGGTCCCAGTGTAACGATCGTGACAGCGTGTGACACCTGACCCACCGGTGACCTGTGACCGGCGTGGTCCCAGTGTGACGATCGTGACAGCGTGTGACACCTGACCCACCGGTGACCTGTGACCGGCGTGGTCCCAGTGTGACGATCGTGACAGCGTGTGACACCTGACCCACCGGTGACCTGTGACCGGCGTGGTCCCAGTGTGACGATCGTGACAGCGTGTGACACCACCACTACTTGACTCCCAGTGTAACCGTGACACCACCGGTGACCTGTGACCGGCGTGGTCCCAGTGTGACGATCGTGACAGCGTGTGACACCTGACCCACCGGTGACCTGTGACCGGCGTGGTCCCAGTGTGACGATCGTGACAGCGTGTGACACCTGACCCACCGGTGACCTGTGACCGGCGTGGTCCCAGTGTAACGATCGTGACAGCGTGTGACACCTGACCCACCGGTGACCTGTGACCGGCGTGGTCCCAGTGTGTGAAGATCGTGACAGCGTGTGACACCTGACCCACCGGTGACCTGTGACCGGCGTGGTCCCAGTGTAACGATCGTGACAGCGTGTGACACCTGACCCACCGGTGACCTGTGACCGGCGTGGTCCCAGTGTAACGATCGTGACAGCGTGTGACACCTGACCCACCAGTGACATGTGACCGGTGTGGTTTCAGTGTTGAAAACGGGCGCGTCCGGATTGATCGCGTACCGGCTACAGACCAAGGACCAGGGCTGGCAGTGGCTACAGACCTCCAGTCGGCTGGTGTACAAAAACAGCAAACCAGACTTCATCATCTCCACGCATCGACCACTACTGTAAGCCGCCGCGCGGCCAGCCCGCCTGCCACCTCACTGCCTGCCGGGCACTACCCGGCTAGGGCACCATCTGACGACTTCACTACCCGCCGGGCGCTACCCGGTCAGGGCCCCCATCCGGCAGCCTCACCACCCGCCCGGCACTACCCGGACAGGGCACCATCCGACGACCTCACTACCCGCCGGGCACTACCCGGTCAGGGCCCCATACGGCAGCCTCACTACCCGCTGGACACTACTCCGCCAGGGCCCCATACGGCAGCCTTACTACCCGGTCAGGGCACCATCCGACAGCCTCACTACCCGCCGAACGATGATTGTTTCTAAGCGCAGTGGCGGGCCGACATGATCGGCACCTCGACTGCACCTTTCACCTCCGCTGCACATGTCCGGAGTGCGTGCATATGCACTTGCGCACGCATGCCTCGGGCAATTTCAGGACATAAAGCGAACACCAGAGTTCCTGCGATGATTTTTCATTAATCATTTTAAGTGCAAAGGCATGTTAAGCATGATATATCCTTCTGAGTACGGAGAACGGGGGCGGTCAGATATCACCAGTGGACTGGGTAGCGGAAGACTTAGTACTCTTATAAGCTGTTTATTTGGGTCAGCTTTGCATATTCTCTGGGGTTACTTAGGGTTACTGAGACGGAGTCACCTGGGTTACTGGGCTACATCTCCACTGTTTGAGCAATATTCATTTGTGCTCTCAAAGCTTTTGTGGGAAGTACGCTTTATTTTGGTCGCTTCCATTCCATTTCGTTTTAACATTCTCAGTTGCAGGTCTCATTTGTCCCCTGCCAATTTTTTGAAGAAAAATGAGGAGCCATACGTGCGGAAATTGAACTTTTCCCCTACCTAAGCCTACCTAAGAGAAGTCACTGACGAAATGTTAACTGGTCGAGGCAAATCCGGCGAAGGACGTCGCCCCTTGAAGGCGACCCAGGGTGGTTGAGTTGGTGCGAGCTGGTCGAGCGGACTGACCAGAGTTCACCTGACCGACCTGCCCGCAGAGAGGAGGAGGGTCGGGACCTGCTGGGCAAGCGCACCATGGACTTCAAGGTGAGCTACCTGGACCCGGGCCTGACCAGCCAGTACCTGTACGACGGTGAGGTGGGCGGCGCCAGCACGGCGCGCGGCAGTCGCCGCTACAAGACGCAGCTGCGCGACTTCCTCAGCACGTGCCGCACCAAGCGGAAGCTGACCCCGGCCGAGTACGCGGCCGACCCGGCCGCCGCCGCCGCCGCCGCCGGCTACAACTACCCGACCGTGTACCCGGCGGCCGCCGGCGGCTACCCGGCCGACACGTCGACGCTGTACCAGCAGCAGCTGCCCAACTTCCAGCAGCTGTACCCGCCCGCCGGCCTGGAGAACCGCTTCCTGCCGACGGCCGCCGACAGCCTCTACTACCGGCAGCTGGGCGGCTACTACCCCGACTACATGCACCACGCCGGCTACAACGGCTTCGTCGACGTGGGCCGCACGTGCCTGCCCACGTACGAGACGTCGCAGCTGGCCAAGCCGGCCGAGTACGGCTGCCAGCTGGACGCCAGCAAGTTGGCCGCCGAGCGCGGCTACCTGCCCAAGACGGCCTACTACGACGGCTACCCTGGCGGCGCGCTGCTCAACGCCAGCCTGGCGGGCGCGCCGCTGGGCGGCAGCACGCTCGGCCTGGCGGCCAGCGCCAGCCTGCAGCAGGGGTTCGGCGGCGAGCGCGGCGACGCGCGCCACACGCCCGACAAGAAGTCGGCCGGCGGCGCCAGCCCCGACATGAAGGCGGCGGCCGCCGCCGCCTACTCGACCGCCAACGACACCCGCCAGACGGTGCTGATGTGGGGCAGCGCGCACGCGCCGCGGCCCAACGCCACGCACGTGATCTGCTCGCCGAGCGGCTCGGTGCCGCCGCACTACACGCACTCGACGGCCGCGTACGCGCCGCAGTCGCCGCCGTACGGCGAGCGGCCGCCGCCGCCGCCGGCCGCCGGCTCGGCCGACCCCATCAAGTCCATGTCGGACATGTCGGCCGCCTGCAAGTGGGCGCCCAAGGCGGTGGGCTCGCCCAGCCCGGCGGCCAAGCCGCCCGCATACCCGGCCGGGTACGGCGATGTCGCCGCGCACCCGGAGGTATGGACGCCCTACTCGCTCAGTTACCAGACGGCACAGTGAGTCAGCGCCAGCGGCGATCGCGTCTCTTCTCTGTGGGCCGTCGGCGGCCGCGCTGTTGCCGCCGGGCTGTGTTTGCACGGGCCGCATGCAGGGACCGGATGGGACGCCGGCGGCAGCGCGCTGTTTGCACTTCATTAGGCGGTGGATCGCATGCGGGTCGGCGCACGAACCGGGCCGCCGGCCGGCCCAGTGGCCCAGACGCTCGTGCGCTGTTGGCCCCGCTGGAATTCCGGCGTTCCGGCGAGCCTCCACGCACGGCTTTGACCAGAGCTTCAGTAGTGGGCTTGCCACGGGTACGGCGCAGCATCGAACGGTCGCTCTGGAAACGCTGCAAAGCCGCCTGTACGATTGCACGCACAGAGGGGTACGCTGAGGGTCAGTCTGTTGTTCTGCACGTGGAACTGCATGCCGAAGAAGAGCTTGGCTATCATACTAGATTTGCTGCACTAATAATAGATCTAGATCATGCCAGATCTGGCTTTCTAATGCTGAATTAATGAAGCACTTAGATCGCATGCTTAGCACAATGTTACTGACACGTCTGTCTCGTTAGCTTCAAACTTCTGCTTCGTTTGATTTCAAACTTCACGTGAATCACATGTGGTACGAGCAATTCGGACTTTCTTTCAGCTCATGTATTCGTTTCATCATCGCAGGAATGTGGCTTGCAGCCCGCCTGCATTAACCTACCAACCGTGGGGATAAATATTTTACTTGGAATCCTCATTAACGAAACCCATGGCCTACTGTTGTCATATCAAAAACACCCGACGCTTCTGCCATTTTCTGCTCGCATGTCCGAAGCAAGTGTGTACTCGTGTCGGTCACAGCTCAAACAGTGGCCTTGGTCGATTCAGAAGACCACCGCCGGCTTGACCTGACCCAGCAGGCTGACATGACGTCTCGTGTCGTCTGACCTCGTCTGACCTGATCTGGTTTCGACTGGCTGAGAGATATGGTGGTCATTGGTGGCTATTAGCTTTGCGACGTGTCGGCTGTTTTTATTCATACATCGTCGCCAATCGCTCACGCCGACTGGTCGCGGACGGAGAGTGCGGAAGACGGCACTCGAACCCACACCCTTGCGGCTCAGAGACGGGCACGTTACCCTTAGACTGCCCGCCCCTAGCCTCGCCTGGCCGAGGCGCGCGGAGGGAGGCTGACGGCGGACGCGCCACTGTTGCAGGTCCTCAGAAGTGTACACCAACTCGCCACTGTTGCAGGTCCTCAGAAGTGTACACCAACTCGCCACTGTTGCAGGTCCTCAGAAGTGTGCACCAACTCGCCACTGTTGCAGGTCCTCAGAAGTGTACACCAACTCGCCACTGTTGCAGGTCCTCAGAAGTGTACACCAACTCGCCACCGTTGCAGGTCCTCAGAAGTGTACACCAACTTGCCACTGTTGCAGGTCCTCAGAAGTGTACACCAATTCGCCGACACCGCGCAACGGAGCCCTCTGTTGTCCCTCTCTGAGGTAACAGACGCGCTCCTCGGTCAACGCGATCATCAGGTGAGCCGCCCACCTGGGCCACCTGTGTACAGTTAGCAGCATCAGCCGCCAGGTGGCTTGCAACAGCCGCCCACCTGGGCCAGCTGTGCACAGTTAGCGGTATCAGCCGCCAGGTGGCCGGTAACAGCCGCCCACCTGGGCCAGCTGTGCACAGTTAGCAGTATCAGCCGCCAGGTGGCCGGTAACAGCCGCCCACCTGGGCCAGCTGTGCACAGTTAGCGGTATCAGCCGTCAGGTGGCCGGTAACAGCCGCCCACCTGGGCCAGCTTGCACAGTTAGCAGTATCAGCCGTCAGGTGGCCGGTAACAGCCGCCCACCTGGGCCAGCTGTGCACAGTTAGCAGTATCAGCCGTCAGGTGGCCGGTAACAGCCGCCCACCTGGGCCAGCTGTGCACAGTTAGCAGTATCAGCCGCCAGGTGGCCGGTAACAGCCGCCCACCTGGGCCAGCTGTGCACAGTTAGCAGTATCAGCCGTCAGGTGGCCGGTAACAGCCGCCCACCTGGGCCAGCTGTGCACAGTTAGCAGTATCAGCCGCCAGGTGGCTTGCAACAGAATCTTGAGCTTGGCTGGATGTGTGGTTTGAAGATCTGGATTTGGAGATCATAATTTCCGGTTATCGAATTCGAAAGGATATTTTTTACATGAACCCCTCATACTTATGGAATGTATAGCTGCTACTTAGGTCATGTTCGTAATTTAAGAGTAACGGTATTAGGAATAACGACTTGAACAGAACAGCTTCAACAAAGTGAGCTGTCCGCAGCAACAGCCACCTTACACATGTAAGAGTTATATGTTTGTACTACATACACATATAATGGGGATAGAATAGGAATATGATAGGAATGTAAGCCCGGGTGTGTCTCCGAACCCACGTATCTGGATACCCATGTAAAAGTTCAGCAATATTGCATCATTTTACTGTCAGCAATATTTTCATTTTTTATGTTTTCCAACCAAGTATGCATGTATATTCGCCACGTTCCCAAGGCCAACCGAGGTCACTGAGTTCGACTTGCTGACTTAAAGTACCCGAGTGTACCACTGAATTACTTGCATCACGACACGCACCGAATTGGAGTATTGATCTCAAAAGGGTACGAAATGGCCCGGGGTGCTGACCGTCCTATCTCAGAAGAAAACACTGACAATACTCGCTCTGGGCGCTAACGCATCAGAAACAATCGGACGGCAAAGAGAGCGCGCATCGTACCATGCTCCTGTGGGCTGGCAGAAGCTGCGCCGTCGTTGAGGTGGATAGGGATGGAGACCCTCGATATATGGAAAATTACGCTCACCAACGGAGATAATAACATGACAACACCCGCCATCTCCAATCACAATACCCGCCACCTCCATCAATCGGTTTGTCGTGGCCCATGTGATTTTTCCCCTTAGCAGAGGCAACGTGCCATCCGCTAGAGGAGTGTCGCCCATGTGAGCCCCCATTGAGCAATAACGCACTATGACATGTCACGTCTTCGTGCGTGTGTGGCTGCAAAGGGTACATGCCACACCCTCGTGCGTGTGTAGCTGTAAGGGGTACATGCCACACCCTCGTGCGTGTGTAGCTGTAAGGGGTACATGCCACACCCTCGTGCGTGTGTAGCTGTAAGGGGTACATGTCACACCCTCGTGCGTGTGTAGCTGTAAGGGGTACATGCCACACCCTCGTGCGTGTGTAGCTGTAAGGGGTACATGCCACACCCTCGTGCGTGCGTGTAGCTATAGCGGACGCATACTACATCTTCGTGAGTGCCTGCGGCTGAAAGGCTGTTTTAGTAATACTCAGGAGGAAGGCAATGTCACAGCCAACATGGCTGTATTGTAGCAGGATAATTATAAATGTTCATAAAGCAAATGTGTTGACTTAACAGAATGTTACCGTTCGCTCGTAAATACCCTTAAAACTGTTGTACAGTGAACGGCCGAATGATGCACTTTTCAGCGCAAGTGACGTCTGTATTCAGCTTCCTCTTTTTGTCCACAGATGGCATTAGTGTGAGACGCGCCTGGTCGTAGCCACCGCGGTGCAGCCGACTGGACGCTCAGTGCGAAAGAACGGACGCGCGTGCGCGGCGGCGGGACAGAGACAAGATCTGATCTAGTCATGACACGGAAGAGCGCAGAGCTTACCTACTTCGTATCTTATTCCACGGGCGTGGCAAGTGTTAGTTTGAGCAGCGACCGCCAGGTGGCTAGTGATAGACGGCGCCCCGGCCGCCACGGCGATGCGGCTGCCGGATGCCAGTGCGCGGCGGGCTGTACATTGCTTGTTGCTATTCTCGATGACGAATTATCGTGACTTGCGCGCGCATCTCGCATCAAGTTTGATGTGTAATTCCGTTGTGACTAAGTTCTCTCCATAATTAAACGCATTACACAGATATTTCCATATCGGCTCCTTTCTCGACGGAGTGCGCGATGGGTCTCTGATTTGGAGCCGGCGTCCAGTCTGATCTGAAGGTGACATTTTGTTACAGCATGTTGTTACGTCATAATAAATAAGTAAATGTCTTACTATTTTCATCGCATGTTTGTTTCACAGTCGCCGTTGGTTGGAAAAGCTTCGAAGGCTCACAATACGAAGAGCACACGTTCAAAAGGCGTGGACTGATTGCGAACGTTTTTTAGTCTTAATATATGGGTCGCTTAATGAAAACGTGTTTTTGTTAGAATTTTGAACTGTTTCAGTTGATTCGGCGGATCGTTTAAACTCAGGAATGTGGCTGTATTGCATCCATCAGCTCAAATATTACGCAACAATATCCAGCAGTCAGGAACGTATATATATATATATATATATATATACATATATATATGTTGCGAATTTGCTTTGTAACCAATTCGATTCTTCTTCGTTATGTCCTTGCGGTCACGGGAAGGCACTTCTTAATCTAGATTTGACCAAAATTTCATATGGTCGCAAAATTTGCCCTCTGTTCAGCTGCCAGCTGCCTTGACCCCCTGCTAGATACAAATTGGCAGACATTTTCGGGCCCAAGCCCGACCTCTGAACTCCCAGACCCGATACGAGCCGGACGTCCGTCCAAGGCTCGGTCCAAGCTCAACTTTTGCATGGAATATTATGGAGGAGTTGACGGCCAGGCCCGACAGGGGCTTGTTTGGGCCTTCGTCGGATCCGGGGGTCCGGACCTCGGGCCTGTTTTGTCACCTCTACCCACGACCTTATCCGCACACGCCATAGTATCCGAGCGTCGCCAATTCCATAAGGACATCGCAGATAACTTAGGGATTTTTGGCTCATGCTGAAGAAAAACACAGCTGAACAAACGGGATTGCATTTTGCCGAACGCCTGAACGTGGGTGCAAAAGATGGAATGCTCCAACACTACGTGCTGACATAACTACGATCAAGTGCCATAACATGACCTAGCGGACATGACCGGGCAGTCTCACTTTGTCGTCTACTTCCGCAGCCTCGCTGTACCGTCCACTGTACCTTCCACTCATCTCACTTTACCGTCCTGTTTGCAACATGAACTTTTGGGCAAATCTAGACAGAAAGTACCTTCCTGTGATCGCAAGAACATAATGAACAGGAATCCAACCGGTCCAAACGCGATTCGCAAGTGTACGTCCCGCTACGCCTGTTCGATTTACGCGGGCACACCACCCGAAACTCTGCAGCCACACGTTGATGTCTTGTCTTCAGCCGTACACGCGCATGCACTCACCAATAGCTGGACGTTCCTTGACGGTCCATCGCGCAGAACTGGTGCAAGGAGAAGACATTCGATCAAATGCGTCACTACTGCATGACTCGCAGCTAATCCGTGTTCGGTACGTCCCTCTTGTGTGTCCGTCCCTCACGGAGGCCCTCACAACACCCGAGCCGTTAGACAGCGGAGAAACGCGCGTATTCCGCACTTCGCCTCTACCTATAGTTTGTGATATCTAGTCATTGTCCGGGCCTGCACAAAATATCCGATATGAGTTGTTCTACACTGGCCGCCTCCTCTCTGGCCAGCGTGACCCCAGACTGTGAGGAGCCCCACTGGCACCAGGTTGATTGGTTGGTTGGTTATTGGTTTTACGACACGTCGACCGTTGAGTCATGTAGCGTCGCCAATCTCTCACGCCGATTGGTCGCGGGCGAAGAGTAGCGACAGGTGAGACTCGAACCCACAACCTTTCGATTGTGAGACGAGCATCTCACCCCTAGACCACTCGTCCCCTCTGGCACCAGGTTCCTGGTGGTCAGATGTCGGCTGTTGTGGCACTGTGGGCAATTTCACAGACGTAAACGGGCAACAACGCAATGTCGCCACTGCCAAGCAGCAGAGCTGCAGGTGCTATTGCACCCGCTGTGAGAGGGCCACATCAGCGATGCCTGCTGGTTAGCGTTGCTTAGAACTTGACGAGTTCATAGATACAAAGGACAGCCGCAACGCAGAGCTCAACCAGCCGATCCGGTTAACCGAAACAGTTGCCGACTGTGGCAATAGCACGTTCGGGAAAAAGCGGTCGATAGCTTTTCATAACACAAATGCACATATTTGCAGTGAGCACATGCTGCCTGCTCACCTTTCGACTGACGTGAGCCTCGTCTCCGGAGCATTCGGAGCCAATCCCACCAAAGGTGTAGTCTGAGCCAGCGGAGTCGACCAACAACCAAGCGACAGACAGAGCAGAACAGCAGAGGGAGCAGAACGACAGAGGAACCAGAACAGGGGGAGCAGAACGGCAGAGGGAGCAGAACGGCAGAGGGAGCAGAACGACAGGAGCAGAATGCCAGGGGAGGCAGAGAGGCAGAGGGAGCAGAAGGGCAAAGGGAAGCAGAACGACAGAGGGATCAGGAGGGCAGACGGAGCAGAAGGGGCAGAACGACAGCACCCCTTGGACGCATCCTCACTTCCGTGGCACGTGGAAATGCATTGTTCAAGTTGAAGTTCCGCCCGCAGGGGTACATTTATTTTTCAGCACGTCACCACTTGCTTACATAATAATAATTGAAACATTGTTCAGAAAAACAAGACAGATCAGAAAATAGATCACCTCAGATAAACGTACTCACAAGGCTCCATGTAAACATAACATGACGTGAAAATGAGCGATGAAATAGCACCTGTTGAGCGCGTACGAATACGAAGAAGGAAAGCTCAACAGCAACGCGCTCAGCAGCATGAACGCGAAATGAATGTTCAATGCTGCAATGAAAATACAGATGCAGAGTTTTTAGTACACCGTTGCACAACAGGACAACCCCGAACAAGGCGCGGTGTCACTTCCTGCCGGGCGAACGAGGCCACTTCCAGTTGAGGAAATGTACCCGCGCTGCTGCCCTGGATTTTCCCGGGGGGCCGGTCGTCACCCCGCGGCCAGTGTGTGTAATCCACTGCCGAGCTGTGCTCACGCACCCTGACCTTCAATACTGACTTGAATATTGGAGGTGTCAATCATCACCAACTACACTGCCGCCACACGGATATTTGAGGTGTGATCATCATCTGCTAGTATTGGAGGTGTCAATCATCACCAACTACACTGCCGCCCAACGGCACATACTCTCGGCCTGGACACACGGAAACGCACCACACCCTCCAGGTCGACAGCGATCATCCAAGTCCAGTGCATCAATCCACGCGACCCAGCCCCACAACCACTACCGACCAGAAACATCAAGAACCTTGGATTCTTGTATGTTTCGATTGCCAGGCCACTTAGCATCGCCGACTGGTCGCGAGAGGAATGGGTACTTTTGCCGGTTGTGGGATTCGCACCCACTATGTTACGATCAGGGGTCCAAAGTCCTACCGACCAGGGCTGGCGAAATAGGCTGTTCCTGAATGTCTGGCCTTCGGAACATTATCCCCTCGTTTTATCATTTAGAGGGTTGAATGGTGCGCTCTGACAATGGACTGCTCGGGGATAATGTGCTCATGATTCAATGGATTCATGATTCAATGTCACGGGTTGGAAGTAAAATTTATCTCAATATTCGAACAACCAAAACTTTCCTCTCCGTATTCAGTATTACAGAGCACAACTCCAATCCTGCTACACACCGAACTACTGTGCCCCCCCTCCCCATCCAGACCCCAGAAACATGAAGATTGATATGAAATCGACACAGTTTAGAATAGCATTCATACCTGCTTGTGTTGACAACCAAAAGCTGGGTGCACCAATCCCAGACTCGGGTCAATTTGAGAGTCTGCCGCTCCCTTCTGCAGCCGCAAATTGTCGGCGGAGTGACGAGGTTAACATACCATCTGCCATGGAGTGACAATTAACATACCATCTGCCGTGTCAGCGCCTGGAGCGGGGGGGGGGGTCTAACTCGGCGGGGGTCAGACTGACGGACGGGACATTATTCTTTCTCTTCTGACAGAGAACCCACTACCCTCACACCCTCGTACACACGACAGATAATCCGCTACTCTCAATACTGTCGCACACCCTCTGACGCGATGTCCATTCCGGTTGGTTGGTTGGT
The DNA here is from genome assembly GCA_034440615.1 of Ashinkailepas kermadecensis. Taxonomy (NCBI): domain Eukaryota; kingdom Metazoa; phylum Arthropoda; class Thecostraca; family Neolepadidae; genus Ashinkailepas; species Ashinkailepas kermadecensis. Next base: position 150,481 of record JAOTOM010004212.1, read on the forward strand.
TATTGGTTTTACGACACATCGACCGTTGAGTCACGTAGCGTCGCCAATGTCCATTCCGGGCATCACGGAATACCAGCACACACTCCGACACACGACCCACGCGCGTAGTGACATTGGACACGCAGCGACTCGCAGCTCACTCCATGACACCGCCCGCCCCTCACAGCACGGCACAGAGCCGCGTGCGGTGTTGGTTTCCAAGCCAAGCTGCAAATTACGCCATCAAAGATACACACCGTAACGGTGGCGTAACGCCTGGAGATACTGAAACCCGGTGTGCACAGCGACCCTTTTGGGCCTTACACACGTCGGACGTCAGTAAAAACGCGTGCGGCTATTCAATTTCGGCGGACGCGGTGTGCGGCCGCGACTTCTGGCCGACAATTTGCGTCCGTCCGACGTCCGTTCACAAGTGGGATGTGTTTCGACTTTCGGTGAGGCTTCTACCGGCGCAATGTGACACAACTGCGCCACCAGCGCACCTCCAACGTCCGTCGAGCACGTGGCCGGGCGGAGTGGCCGCGATTCTCGCCGTTTTCCACTCCGTTCTGGACGTCCGTCCGTCGTCCGGAGCGACTGAGACGCGCGCGGAGTGCACCGAACACCAGCCGAGGGGGGGCTTTAGGGCGCGTCGACCATGTTGATCATAACACCAGCCGACAGCCGGCGACACAGGGACAGCCGGCACATCGCAGTTGGGCAGCGGGTGACGTCAGAGCGACAGTCGCTGACGTCAGAGCGACAGGCGCTGACGTCAGAGCGACATTCAGTGATGTCAGAGTGACAGCGGGTGACGTCAGAACGACAGTGGGTGGTGTCAAAGCGACAGCGGGTGATGTCAGTGACAGTGGGTGACGTCAGAGCGACAGCTGGTGGTGTCAGAGCGACAGCGGGTGGCGGCGGCTGCGCCGCCTGGACGACCGTCGCCGCTCCAGCAGGCGTCACTTGTGTCGGCGCCGCTTCATGGAGGCGGTGCACTGCGGACAGTACCACTTGCCCTTGGGCGGCGCCGTGATGCTGACGCACGGGTAGTGGAACCACTCGAACGGACACTGCGGACGCACAGACGGAGCCGCGCGTCACACGTGTGGCAGGGACAGGCGGAGCTGCGCCAGTCAGAGGTGTGGCCGTGTCGTCAGGTGTGTGTGTGTGTGTGTGTCAGAGGTGTGGCCGTGTCGTCAGGTGTGTGTCAGAGGTGTGGTAGTGTCGTCAGGTGTGTGTGTGTGTGTGTGTGTGTGTGTGTGTGTGTCGTCAGGTGTGCGTGTTTCAAGTGTGTGTCAGAGGTGTGGCCGTGTCGTCAAGGTGTGTGTCAGAGGTGTGGCCGTGTCGTCAGGTGTGTGTGTGTGTGTGTGTGTGTGTGTTAGAGGTGTGGCCGTGTCGTCAAGTGTGTGTCAGAGGTGTGGCCGTGTCGTCAGGTGTGTGTCAGAGGTGTGGCCGTGTCGTCAAGTGTGTGTCAGAGGTGTGGCCGTGTCGTCAGGTGTGTGTCAGAGGTGTGGTAGTGTCGTCAGGTGTGTGTGTGTGTGTGTGTGTCAGAGATGTGGCCGTGTCGTCAGGTGTGTGTGTGTGTGTGTCAGAGGTGTGGCCGTGTCGTCAGGAGTGTGTCAGAGGTGTGGCCGTGTCGTCAGGAGTGTGTCAGAGGTGTGGCCGTGTCGTCAGGAGTGTGTCAGAGGTGTGGTCGTGTCGTCAGGAGGTGTGGCCGTGTCGTCAGGAGTGTGTCAGAGGTGTGGCCGTGTCGTCAGGAGTGTGTCAGAGGTGTGGCCGTGTCGTCAGGAGTGTGGTAGTGTCGTCAGGTGTGTGTGTGTGTGTGTGTGTGTCAGAGGTGTGGCCGTGTCGTCAGTTGTGTGTGTGTGTGTCAGAGGTGTGGCCGTGTCGTCAGGAGTGTGTCAGAGGTGTGGCCGTGTCGTCAGGAGGTGTGGCCGTGTCGTCAGGAGTGTGTCAGAGGTGTGGCCGTGTCGTCAGGAGTGTGGCCGTGTCGTCAGGAGTGTGTCAGAGGTGTGGTCGTGTCGTCAGGAGTGTGTCAGAGGTGTGGCCGTGTCGTCAGGAGTGTGTCAGAGGTGTGGTCGTGTCGTCAGGAGTGTGTCAGAGGTGTGGCCGTGTCGTCAGGAGTGTGTCAGAGGTGTGGCCGTGTCGTCAGGAGTGTGTCAGAGGTGTGGCCGTGTCGTCAAGTGTGGTGTCGTCAGGAGTGTGTCAGAGGTGTGGCCGTGTCGTCAGGAGTGTGTCAGAGGTGTGGCCGTGTCGTCAGGAGTGTGTCAGAGGTGTGGCCGTGTCGTCAGGAGTGTGTCAGAGGTGTGGCCGTGTCGTCAGGAGTGTGTCAGAGGTGTGGCCGTGTCGTCAGGAGTGTGTCAGAGGTGTGGTCGTGTCGTCAGGAGTGTGTCAGAGGTGTGGCCGTGTCGTCAGGAGTGTGTCAGAGGTGTGGCCGTGTCGTCAGGAGTGTGTCAGAGGTGTGGCCGTGTCGTCAGGAGTGTGTCAGAGGTGTGGCCGTGTCGTCAGGAGTGTGTCAGAGGTGTGGCCGTGTCGTCAGGAGTGTGTCAGAGGTGTGGCCGTGTCGTCAGGAGTGTGTCAGAGGTGTGGCCGTGTCGTCAGGAGTGTGTCAGAGGTGTGGCCGTGTCGTCAGGAGTATGTCAGAGGTGTGGCCGTGTCGTCAGGAGTGTGTCAGAGGTGTGGCCGTGTCGTCAGGAGTGTGTCAGAGGTGTGGCCGTGTCGTCAGGAGTGTGTCAGAGGTGTGGCCGTGTCGTCAGGAGTGTGTCAGAGGTGTGGCCGTGTCGTCAGGAGGTGTGGAGGTGTGGCCGTGTCGTCAGGAGTGTGTCAGAGGTGTGGCCGTGTCGTCAGGAGTGTGTCAGAGGTGTGGCCGTGTCGTCAGGAGTGTGTCAGAGGTGTGGCCGTGTCGTCAGGAGTGTGTCAGAGGTGTGGCCGTGTCGTCAGGAGTGTGTCAGAGGTGTGGCCGTGTCTGATGGCGACGGTAGGTCACCTGTCGTCGAGATGTCACAGTCCATTCGGTGACATCGACACATCTACACCACCGTCGCGGCTTGTGACTGAGTGCTATAATTGTTCTATATTGTCGTCGCAGGACACTGTCACTGCAGCCACCACACCCAATCCTCGAACCAATTTGTCGGTGGACACACCAGCACTGGAGTTACATTGCGTCGCTGGCAACATGATCAGGTGGTACCCTGGAGCCTGGAGTATGTGCCCAATTTGAGGGGCTGAACAACACGCAGGTGTACGAGTAACACTTCAGCATGACAGATGTCTGATGCTGCATACCCTTACGATAGACACTTATAGATTTACCGAAATTAAAGTGCATAGTATCAGGCAGTACTGACCTCTAGGTTCTCGCCGGCCACCATGTGGCCGTAATATCCTGCCAGAGGCGGTACTGACCTCTCGGTTGTCGCAGGCCCCATGTCGCCGCAATATCTTGTTGGAGGCGGTACTGACCTCTCGGTTGTCGTAGCTCACCATGCCTCCGTAATATTCTACCAGAGGCGGTACTGACCTCTCGGTTGTCGCAGGCCACCATGTCGCCGTAATACTCTGCCAGAGGCGGTACTGACCTCCCGTTTGTCGCCGGCCGCCACATCGTCGTAATATCTGCCAGAGGCGGTACTGACCTCTCGGTTGTCGCAGGCCACCATATCCCCATAGGAGACGTTCTGGCAGATGCAGTAGCGCGGCTCGTTGGCGTCGTACAGCCACGGCTCCTCGGCGTTGGGGTCGATGATCATGTCGCCCACCAGCTCGTCGGACGGCGTCGGCGATCCGGCGGCCGTCGGCGCCGATGCCGATGCCGACGCCGACGCCGACGCCGATGCCGGCGAGTGCGGCAACAGCGGCGGCGGCAGCAGCGGCGGCGGCGGCAGTGGCGGCGGCGGCGGCGGCGCCGGAGGCAGGCTGCTCTTCCTGTCGGCCGGCGAGCACGTGTCACCAGAGGTGCCGAACAGGGCAAATGTCACTGGAGGTGTGGAGGAGGGCACGTGTTCTGGTAGGTGCTGGTGTGGGGTTGGTGACACGTGCTACAGTCCGTTCCCGAGCCGCCTGACACTACCGCTGCCGCTACAACAGGATCTCCACCCGGCTGGCAAAACGTCAGCCTGGTTCTGGACTGCTCGTCATCCAAAATATCATCCTCTCCAGGACATCATCTTCTCCACAACAGCATCGCCAAAAACATCCTATCCAGAACACCATCCTCCCCAGAGCATCATCCTCTCCAGAACAGCATCATCCAGAACATCATCCTCCCCAGAGCATCATCCTCTCCAGAACAGCATCCTCGCCAAAACAGCATCATCTAGAACATCACCATCTCCAGAACAGCTTCACCTTTTTTTGCCAGGAGGTCGGATGGTGCATAACAATGGCACGGTACACGTTTAGTGTTGATCGGTAGAGCAACCCCAATCCCTCAGTCCCCGGGCCAGGACTTTTAACTCAGTATTAATACGTGGTGGTGTAGAGGAAGAGGGCTAGCACAACATTACTCGTCCTTTGATTTGCTTTGTGCGGCTTGTTATTCCTGATGCAATTGTTCCTTCGTGAACACCACAATCGCATGTCACGGTATGAGAGCACATAAACAGGAGTGTGTGATGTGAGAAACAGAACATAATTATCCTCTCCATATTTGATGGCCTAAACATTCTTCGCTCCAAATCCAGAATTCCAAAATGTATCCAGACAGGTCCCAGCCCATGACTGACAGCCTGGGATGCTTACCAGCGTCCTACAGCAAAAATCCCCCAGCCCCGAGAGCATGAACCCCTCTCAGCCTCGGCAGCATCAATCCCTCCCGGTCCTCACAGCATAAAGCCCTCCAGGCCTTGATACCTCCTACACCTGAAAGTATAAATCCCTCCTAGCTCTGACAGGACAAATCCCTCCAAGACAGCATACATCTTTCCTAGCCCTGAACATAGATCCCTCCCAGCCCTTGAATCCTTCTGAGACCTGACAGCATGAATCTCTCTCAGACCTGACAGCATGAATCTCTCTCAGACCTGACAGCATGAATCACTCTCAACACCTGATATCATGAATCCTTTTCAGACCTGACAGCCTGAATCTATCCCAAACCTGAGAACGTGAATCCCTCTCAGACCTGACAGTCTGAGTCCCGCTCAGACCAGACAGCATAAATCCCTCTCGGACATGACAGCATGAATGCCTCTCAGACTCGACAGCCTGAATCCTTCTCAGATCTGACAACACGAATCCCTCTCAGACCTGAAAGCCCGAATCCCTCTCAGACCTGACGGCATGAATCCCTCTTAGACCTGTTAGCATGTATCCCTCTCAGGCCTGACAGCATGAATCCCTCTCAACACCTGATAGCATGAATCCTTTTCGGACCTGATAGCCTGTATCTATCTCAAACCTGAGAACATTAATCACTCTCAGACCTGACAACATGGATCCTTCTCAGGCCTGACAACATGGATCCCTCTCAGACCTTACAGCATGAATCCCTCTAATATCTGACAGCCCGAATCGCTCTAATATCTGACATCCCGAATCCCCTCAGACCTGACAGCCTGAGTCCCGCTCAGACCCGACAACATGAATCCCTCTCAGACCTGACAGCATAAACATATCCCGTACACCGACAGCATAAACATATCCCATCATCGCACGGTATAAACCCGTCCAGTCAATGGCAGCATACATTACCCCACACCCTGATACCGTAACTTCCTACAAGTCAGGACAACATAAAACCACCCAGCCCTGACAACTAAATCCATCCCAGCCACGACACCTCATATCCTCCGACAGCACAAACCCTTCGTGGCGCGACAACATAAATCCCTCCCAGCCCAGACAGCTCTCATCCGCTCACGACAGCAGTCAGCCTCAGACATATTTGTTTGGAAAATAACAGACGGTCCGAAGCGCCGTTTTCAGACTCGTTTCTGTGGAGACGCGTGGCCGAAACAGTTCGGCCAGAGCGCAACACCGCCCGGCGGCCGCCACCAGCCGGGTATGGGCGGCGCGACACTGCCCGGCGGCCGCCACCAGCCGGGTGTGGGCGGCGCGACACTGCCCGGCGGCCGCCACCAGCCGGGTGTGGGGGGGGGCGACACTGCTCGGCGGCCGCCGCCAGCCGGGTATGGGGGGCGACACTGCCCGGCGGCCGCCACCAGCCGGGTGTGGGGGGCGCGACACTGCTCGTCGGCCGTCACCAGCCGGGTGTGGGGGGGGGGGGCGACACTGCCCGGCGGCCGCCACCAGCCGGGTGTGGGCGGCGCGACACTGCCCGGCGGCCGCCACCAGCCGGGTGTGGGGGGCGACACTGCCCGGCGGCCGCCACCAGCCGGGTGTGTGGGGCGCGACACTGCCCGGCGGCCGCCACCAGCCGGGTGTGGGGGGGGCGACACTGCCCGGCGGCCGCCACCAGCCGGGTGTGTGGGGCGCGACACTGCCCGGCGGCCGCCACCAGCCGGGTGTGGGGGGCGCGACACTGCCCGGCGGCCGCCACCAGCCGGGTGTGGGCGGCGCGACACTGCCCGGCGGCCGTCACCAGCCGGGTGTGGTGGGGGCGCGACACTGCCCGGCGGCCGCCACCGCCCGAGGCGTCACCTACTTGCGCTTGCGGTCGGTGCCGACCAGGCCGGAGCTGGCCAGAGCCGTGTGCGCGGCGCCGGCCAGCTCGCGCGCCAGCGGGTACTCGGCCGGCGAGCCGGCGCCGGCCGCGCCCGCCGAGATGGCGTCGTAGCTGGCCTTCATGGACGCCGTCCGCCGGCCCTGCTGCATCTGCCGGACCGGGGGTGTGTGTCACGTCACCGCGGCCAAAGTCGGGGGAAAACAGCGGGCTTATAAAACAGCGTGGCAGGATGTCGAAATTTGACGTGAGCTATGTCGGTCACAATATTTGTTTGCAAATATTGACGTGACGTGTTTGCAAATCGTGTTCAAGCTCAGTCATAAAACAGTAGGATACTTCTGGCCGCATTTTTGCGTTGTGTATAGGGGTAACTATACAGCAAGCAGCACCATAGGTAGCCACAGCATCTGGAACTGTGTCACGAGATGTTGGTGTTTCACTGTCCATAATAATGAGCATACGTATGATAGTTGTGAAGCGACAAACACAACACTGTCTTACACATGAAATGCACACTGTCTAAACACGAATCTGCATCAGGATCCCAACACTTGGTGGACAAGGATGTCGATTCAGTATCCGGTAAGTGCCGTGTTCCGCCCATCTCCACGAGTTATGCATCGCTGGGCAGAGGTTACGGCACGACACGGCACGGCACGGCACGACACGGCACGGCACGGCACGGCACGGCACGGCACGGCACGGCACAGCACGGCACGGCAGACGGACTGGACAGACCAGTGACGGGATGTACAGTGTAAATACAAGCAGCAAGCGCACAGACACCATAGCCATTACCAGCAAACGCCGTCCAAACCAACTGGAAGAGCCTTGGGCTCCTTCGCGACGCATTCAACTGCAACGTCATGTAGCGTCGTCAATCTGTCACGTTGATTGGTCGAGAGTGGAGTTGGCAATCTGGGTCAGAGCATGCTTTGCCAATATCTCACGTGAATGGTTGAGAGTGGAGTTGGCAATCTGGGTCAGAGCATACTTCGCCATCATTTTCGTTTGAGAACATCTTTTAATCAACTCACAATTTGACTTATACACAGCAAGAGTACTTCTATTGCATGTAACAGCTCAGGCTAAACCAACGAGTCGAACTAGCTCAAATGAACAAATGCGTGCACCACGAACCTAGCAGAACTGGCTATTCTTCCAACAACCACATGCCAAGTACGCTGAGTGTCCATTCGCATTATCTCATGGGGAGTTTTAAGTGGACTTTATCTCAGTATATTTGACAGCTCTCGGGAAGTGTTTTCCTCTGCAGACGTTTGGTAGTAGCATATGGAAGCCAATTGGTGTTGCGGTTCTAGCGCGCAGCATGCAAATGTCATAGAAAAACGTCACTAGAGTCCTCAAAATAGCGTCAGTAGCATTTGCTGGCAAGTAGTTGAAGTTATTTGTTATATTTATATTGAGCTAGATATTGACAGGCTGATAAATGCGTCGGTATTCTATTAATTACCTTGTGTTTGAGATAACCAGGATGATGTCGGTGAAGGCACACAACATGCCAGAATTAATTTTGTTCAGTGGGTATTTCCACGAAAGATTGTGAATTTGCCGCGCCGCTAATGCATGGCTTTGCTAGAACTAGGCACTGTGCGAGTTGACAGGAACCGCAGACAGGACTGCTGGCAGGACTGCGGTCTTTTCAACCTAAAACATCGGGGGGCTGTTTTTAACTGAAAAAACTTAACACATTCAACGCAATACTTTTGATGCAAAGCATTGTGTATTGGATCAAAATTACTTCGGGAGGGACTTTGCTACGCCGGACTTGAAAAGATGGCCAATTCTGCCGAACTGTCGACAGACGACAGCAGCATGGCGCATCCTTCGTTGGTCACGTGAGGCACGACATGATTAACGTCTGACTAAAGCAGGGGGAGAGGCGTGACGGATCACTGCGTCCATCACGTCCCGAGCAACAGTACCAGCGTCCCGCCCATACGTCCTGAGCAACAGTACCAGCGTACCGCCCATCACGTGCCAACAGTACCAGCGTCCCGCCCATCACGTCCCCGAGCAACAGTACCAGCGTCCGTCCATCGTCCTGAGCAACAGTACCAGCGTCTGGAACAGTACCAGCGTCCGCCCATACGTCCTGAGCAACAGTACCAGCGTCCGCCATAGTCCCGAGCAACAGTACCAGCGTCCCGCATACGTCCTGAGCAACAGTACCAGCGTCGCCCATCACGTCGAACAACAGTACCAGCGTCCGCCCATCACGTCGAGCAACAGTACCAGCGTCGCCCATACGTCCCGAGCAACAGTACCAGCGTCTGAGCAACAGTACCAGCGTCCGCCCATCACGTCCCGAGACAGTACCAGCGTCGCCCATACGTCCTGAGCAACAGTACCAGCGTCCGCCCATACGTCCCGAGCAACAGTACCAGCGTCCCGCCCATCACGTCCTGAGCAACAGTACCAGCGTCCCGCCCATCCGTCCGACAACGGTACAGCGTCCCGCATCACGTCCGAGCAACAGTACCAGCGTCCGCCATCACGTCCCGAGAAGTACGGCCCTCGGAGGAAGACCGCGTCCGCCCATCACGTCCCGAACAACAGTACCAGCGTCCGCCCATCACGTCCCGAGCAACAGTACCAGCGTCCGCCCATCACGTCCCGAGCAACAGTACCAGCGTGCCGCCCATTACGTCTATCACGTCCTGAGCAACAGTACCACGTGCCGCCCATCACGTCCATCCGTCCCGAGCAACAGTACCGGCGTGACGTCCATCCGTCCTGAGCAACAGTACCAGCGTCCGCCCATCGTCCCGAGCAACAGTACCGGCGTCCCGCCCATCACGTCCCCGAGCAACAGTACCGGCGTCCGCCCATACGTCCCGAGCAACAGTACCAGCGTGCCGCCCATCACGTCCCGAGCAACAGTACCGGCGTCCCGTCCATACGTCCCGAGCAACAGTACCAGCGTGCCGCCCATCACGTCCGAGCAACAGTACCGGCGTACGTCCATCACGTCCTGAGCAACAGTACCAGCGTCCCGCCCATCACGTCCCGAGCAACAGTACCGGCGTCCGCCCATCCGTCCCGAGCAACAGTACCGGCGTCCGCCCATCGTCCCGAGCAACAGTACCAGCGTGACGTCCATCACGTCCATCGTCCCGAGCAACAGTACCGGCGTGCGTATCCTGTCGTCCCTGTCCCGGCACGTACGCGTCGTCCATCCGTCCTGGCAACGTCCGCGTGCCGCCCATTACGTCCATCACGTCCGGCAACGTACCGCGTGCCGCCCATTACGTCCATCGTCCCCGAGCAACAGCACAAACAGCACAACGACGCTGGCAACGCAGCCATAACGCAGCCATGCCCGAGCGCAAACCACAGCCAGCCGGACGAGCATGCCATGCATTGGCCTGCAGCAATTACAGGGAGGGTGGAATGGGGAGTCCACTGCGAGCCTACAGACGTTACAAGGGAAGGGTGAAATAGGCGAGTCCAACGGTCTACGGGCGAGCGCATGTGAACTAGCACTGGCACCAGACAGCCTGTGCCGGCTCGGACGCGCGACGACAGCAGACCGACGCCGGCAGTAGCGGGCAGCGCCCCGACACCGCCGCCGCCGCCGCCGTCGACGCGGGCCGACGCCGGCAGGAGCGGGCAGGAGCGGGCAGGAGCGGGCAGCGCCCCGCCGCCGCCGCCGTCGACGCGGGCCGACGCCGGCAGGAGCGGGCAGGAGCGGGCAGGAGCGGGCAGCGCCCCGCCGCCGCCGCCGCCGCCGCCGTCGACGCGGGCCGACGCCGGCAGGAGCGGGCAGCGCCCCGACACCGCCGCCGCCGCCGCCGTCGACGCGGGCCGACGCCGGCAGGAGCGGGCAGGAGCGGGCAGCGCCCCGCCGCCGCCGCCGTCGACGCGGGCCGACGCCGGCAGGAGCGGGCAGTAGCGGGCAGCGCCCCGCCGCCGCCGTCGCCGTCGACGCGGGCCGACGCCGGCAGAAGCGGGCAGCGCCCCGACACCGCCGCCGTCGCCGTCGACGCGGGCCGACGCCGGCAGGAGCGGGCAGGAGCGGGCAGTAGCGGGCAGCGCCCCGACACCGCCGCCGCCGCCGTCGACGCGGGCCGACGCCGGCAGGAGCGGGCAGGAGCGGGCAGTAGCGGGCAGCGCCCCGCCGACACCGCCGCCGTCGCCGTCGACGCGGGCCGACGCCGGCAGGAGCGGGCAGGAGCGGGCAGTAGCGGGCAGCGCCCCGACACCGCCGCCGCCGCCGTCGACGCGGGCCGACACCGCCGCCGCCGCCGTCGACGCGGGCCGACGCCGGCAGGAGCGGGCAGGAGCGGGCAGTAGCGGGCAGCGCCCCGCCGACACCGCCGCCGTCGCCGTCGACGCCGGCAGGAGCGGGCAGGAGCGGGCAGGAGCGGGCAGTAGCGGGCAGCGCCCCGACACCGCCGCCGCCGCCGTCGACGCGGGCCGACGCCGGCAGGAGCGGGCAGGAGCGGGCAGTAGCGGGCAGCGCCCCGCCGACACCGCCGCCGTCGCCGTCGACGCGGGCCGACGCCGGCAGGAGCGGGCAGGAGCGGGCAGTAGCGGGCAGCGCCCCGACACCGCCGCCGCCGCCGTCGACGCGGGCCGACACCGCCGCCGCCGCCGTCGACGCGGGCCGACGCCGGCAGGAGCGGGCAGGAGCGGGCAGTAGCGGGCAGCGCCCCGCCGACACCGCCGCCGTCGCCGTCGACGCCGGCAGGAGCGGGCAGGAGCGGGCAGGAGCGGGCAGTAGCGGGCAGCGCCCCGACACCGCCGCCGCCGCCGTCGACGCGGGCCGACACCGCCGCCGCCGCCATCGACGCGGGCCGACACCGCCGCCGCCGCCGTCGACGCGGGCCGACACCGCCGCCGCCGCCGTCGACGCGGGCCGACACCGCCGCCGCCGCCGTCGACGCGGGCCGACACCGCCGCCGCCGCCGTCGACGCGGGCCGACGCCGGCAGGAGCGGGCAGGAGCGGGCAGGAGCGGGCAGCGCCCCGACACCGTCGCCGTCGACGCGGGCCGACGCCGGCAGGAGCGGGCAGGAGCGGGCAGGAGCGGGCAGCGCCCCGACACCGCCGTCGCCGTCGACGCGGGCCGACGCCGGCAGGAGCGGGCAGGAGCGGGCAGGAGCGGGCAGCGCCCCGCCACCGCCGTCGACGCGGGCCGACTCACGTGCTGCGTGGCGGCGATGGCCTGCGAGGCGGCCGCCGCCAGCGCGTTGCCGCCGACGCCCATGGTGCTGATGTAGGACATGGCCGGGTAGCCGGCGTGGACACCGCCGGCCGGCGGCACGCCCGGCGGCGTGTGCGCCGCCGCGCGCGCCTCGGTCGGGTGGCGGCCGCTGTCGTCGCGTCGCACCGCCTGCTGGGCCGTCAGCACCGCCTTCCGCTCTGTCCGGCCGGGCACAGGTCAGGGCGGGTCAGCGGTCAGTACACTGCAGTCACTCAGCAGGCGTCAGGCCGACAGAGGCCCGTTTCACGACGGCCAATAAGCACCGGGATGCAATGTCGATGACTTCGTCTAGTATGAAGGGCATATCATTGAAATATATGTACTTTATCTGTAGATATGAAATGTTCCAGAAGTTTTAACTATGAAGTAATAAATTCAATATTAAACTCAACCAACATATTCAAATTGTGGCACTGTTTGAAAAAGCGCTCAATTCACAGAAACAACTAGCCAATCTGGCCGCATTTGGCACCATGGCCGGGAGGTAGGAGTTGTCGGATAGAACATAAATTTGCCGTTGGATTACCAGCAAATATACAATATTAGGGAGGAAGTGGTAGTATGTATCCTGCGGATGAATATTTTTCCTTTTACGTTTTATTTTATGGCTGTGAAGTACCTGTATTATGAATAAATATTGAAATACATCATTTCCAGATGCTACGATACCATCTTGACGCTCCCGAAAATATTAAATTATCTCCACTTTACAAGCGGGTTGTTTACAGTTGTAATGGCATCCGCTGTACCGCACCATACGAGGCTCCGTTTTTAAATGTCGCTGTACTCCTACCTGAATAACCCCTACTGTGGGGGGAGGGCAATTGATCCCTGTCTTTGAATATCATACTCGCAAGAAAGAACAAAGCATGAATTGTTTACAGCACCCAAAAGACCGCAACACGTCCAAAATATGCGCATCTGAGACAAACTTGTTTGTTGGCTCGCCTGACATATTTCAGCCGTAAATGATGCAATCAGAGCACAAATGATGACGTCATTTTTTTAAACGTGGATTATGATTCGTCCCAGCTATCATAAAGGGCCAATCACTTACCGCAGTTGAAGTTGGCTGGCGATATTGATCAGAGTGGTCGAGTGCTCGGAAAATTTGGCATTTGAAGACCGCTGAATTCGACAAACAGCTGTTGTCATCGAGTTTACTTCCGAAGTCAGGCTCGCTTGGTCTGACTTCCAGATTTCCGACTAGATGACGTCCCAGGCGCGGACGTAGGTGTACATTTTCAGGGTTTGTGCATAAACAAGCTGTTACTAGTCCAAAAACTTGTCGTATTAGGTAACTGAACCTACTCTGTTTGTTTATTGATATCATAAATCGGTCCAATCTACAGACTAAAAGCTTTCAGATCAACGTAATTATTATGCCCTGACCCCACCATTGGGATGTCATGACGATTACTTCCCGCTAGTGCACGCGTGAAACCGCCTAGTGTCAGATCAACAGGGGTCGTCGGATCAGAGGTCAGATCAGCAGGTCAGATGGTTGATTCTTTTAGGTGTGTGTGCGTGGGTGGGGGGGGCTTTCCCAATACATACAGGGTGATGATTTTCTCAATGTAGTTTCAATAGATGCCCGCGGACGAAGCTAACTTCGTAGACGCACGTTTTTCTTATCGCCCGAGGCAGCAGTGCCTGGCTACTCTCACAAATGAAGAAGAAAAACACCGATGTGACATGCATGGATTCGACGAGAACAGGATTGCTTGACTTTCTATTGAAGCATACTCTGAGGCTGGTCGATGAGAGCCGTGTCTGAGATGACGCGACACAGATGGGTGACATCGAATACTGAGGGCGAGTCCGAGACGGGACGGCGACAGGATTATATTGACATTGTAGAATCCTGGGCTTGGATATGACTTATTACTTGGCCATATGGGCGCCTCAGTTGCTATTGGTTCCATAACACCCACGAAAGGCTATGTTTTTAAGAATCATTACAGGATACGAAATCCACTTATTACAGAGAACCTATTACGTCGAAGCCAAGCGCCGACATGCACCGATACATTTGAACCACATCAATGGCAAGCGACTCGTCTCTGTGGATATAAAGATCGCAAAGCGTGGAGGCTATTCAGAAGGTTCTAAAATAATGTGCGAGTGTTCCTCTCCAGCTTCGATGAAACGCAAAACATGCTAATTGCCACCAGATCCCAGACACACACGTAAGGATGCGTAAGGTGGCGGCGCAACGATCTGGTCCGTCCCCGGGACAAACGTAACCATCTGGTCCGTCCCCGGGACAAACGTAACCATCTGGTCCGTCCCCGGGACAAACGTAACCATCTGGTCCGTCCCCGGGACAAACGTAACGATCTGGTCCGTCCCCGGGACAAACGTAACGATCTGGTCCGTCCCCGGGACAAACGCAACCATCTGGCCCGTCCCCGGGACAAACGTAACGATCCGGTCCGTCCCCGGGACAAACGTAACCGTCTGGTCCGTCCCCGGGACAAACGTAACCATCTGGTCCGTCCCCGGTACAAACGTAACGATCTGGTCCGTCCCCGGGACAAACGTAACCATCTGGTCCGTCCCCGGGACAAACGTAACCATCTGGTCAGTCCCCGGGACAAACGTAACGATCTGGTCCGTCCCCGGGACAAACGTAACGATCTGGTCCGTCCCCGGGACAAACGCAACCATCTGGCCCGTCCCCGGGACAAACGTAACGATCTGGTCCGTCCCCGGGACAAACGTAACCATCTGGTCCGTCCCCGGGACAAACGCAACCATCTGGCCCGTCCCCGGGACAAACGTAACGATCTGGTCCGTCCCCGGGACAAACGCAACCATCTGGCCCGTCCCCGGGACAAACGTAACGATCCGGTCCGTCCCCGGGACAAACGTAACCATCTGGTCCGTCCCCGGGACAAACGTAACCATCTGGTCAGTCCCCGGGACAAACGTAACGATCCGGTCCGTCCCCGGGACAAACGTAACCATCTGGTCCGTCCCCGGGACAAACGTAACGATCCGGTCTGTCCCCGGGACAAACGCAACCATCTGGCCCGTCCCCGGGACAAACGTAACGATCCGGTCCGTCCCCGGGACAAACGTAACGGTCTGGTCCGTCCCCAGGACAAACGTAACCATCTGGTCCGTCCCCGGGACAAACGTAACCATCTGGTCCGTCCCCGGGACAAACGTAACCATCTGGTCCGTCCCCGGGACAAACGTAACCATCTGGTCCGTCCCCGGGACAAACGTAACCATCTGGTCCGTCCCCGGGACAAACGCACAGCCCGTTCCGTGACTGGCTTTTGGTCCGTCTGTGTATGTTCTGGCGTGGCTAGGACAGCAATTCGTCCCGCTCCTGATCCCAGCAGATCATACAAATAATGAATCATGGGACTTGGAGATCATAATTGTCTAGCAAGTAACTCAGAGGTTTGTTTGTTTGTTTATCTAGACTTAGGGGCGCACCAACTGCTACTGGTTATGTAGCGCCCATTAACTCAGAGGTAATATTTGTATTTGTCTAGTTTCACAACTACCTGTACTTCTGGATTTAATAGGGATGCGTAATGCTGTTTGTATTTCGGTAATCATTGGATTACTAGAAATAAGTGGAGCAAGGTAAGTCCCAGAACATGAGATGGTTCCCCAGCTTTTTCCACTAGCAATACAGCGCAATATTTCTGGGATGAAGGCCAGGGCTGTTGACATGCTGCCAGGAGTGGGGACACATGACAGGGGACCGGTGTCGGCGGGGTGGGTTTGCGGTGGGTGTGGCGGTGGGTGTGGCGATGGGTGTGGAGTGGAGGTGGCGATGGGTGTGGCGATGGGTGTGGAGTGGGGGTGGCGATGGGCGTGGGGTAGGGGTGGCGATGGGTGTGGTGGGTGGCGATGGGCGTGGGGTGGGGGTGGCGATGGGCGTGGGGTAGGGGTGGCGATGGGCGTGGGGTAGGGGTGGCGATGGGTGTGCGGTGGGTGTGGAGTGGGGGTGGCGATGGGCGTGGGGTAGGGGTGGCGATGGGTGGGGGTGGGGTGGGTGGGGTAGTGGGGGTGGCGATGGGTGTGCGGTGGGGGTGGAGTGGGGGTGGCGATGGGCGTGGGGTAGGGGTGGCGATGGGTGTGGGGTAGGGGTGGCGATGGGTGTGCGGTGGGTGTGGAGTGGGGGTGGCGATGGGCGTGGGGTAGGGGTGGCGATGGGTGTGGAGTGGGGGTGGCGATGGGCGTGGAGTGGGTGTGGGGTGGGGCCGTGGGGGTGGGGGTGGCGGTGGCGATGGGTGTGGGTGGCGATGGATGTGGGGTGAGGGTGGCGATGGGTATGGAACGGGATGGCACGAGCGCTGTCAGGTATTGGAGATGGGCCGGGGGGGGGTAGGGCGCATCGACTGCAGTGGTCATGCAGCTGGAGATGGGCCGACAGGCAGACGGAGGTTGCGACGGAGGCTCGAGGGTTGTCGGAGGTCGCGGTCGAGGGGAGCGACCAGAGGCGGGTAGGCATGCACTTGGGTTCATTCACGGCACATCCGACTGCTGGGTCACACAGCGTCGCCAGCCTCTCACGCCGGCCGGTCGCGGGTGGACTCGGAAACCCCGCCGGCTGTGGGATTCGAACCGACGACCTTACGACCAAGAGCCAAACTTCATACCGACTGAGCTGGCGCGACCCCTCGGCCAGAGCCGGTCGGCACCACACCAGTCTCTCACCGTGCTGACTGTGCCGACTGACGCTGCCGTACGCGCCGTACCGGTTCTCCTTCTGACTGTCCGTCTGACTGTCCAGCTCCAGCGACCTGCGCTCCAGCAGCTCCGTAATGCCCGCGTGGTCCGCCTCCAGCTCCATCTTGAACTTGTGCAGCTCCTGGTCGAGCCGGCGCAGCTGACGGTCCACCAGGTCGTACATCTGGTGCGCGATGCCTACCTTCTCGTCTGCGGCCCGAACACCGTCAGTTGGGTTGGTTGATTGGTTATTGGTTTTACGACACGTCGACCGTTGAGTCATGTAGCGTCGCCAATCTCTCACGCCGATTGGTCGCGGGTGAAGAGTAGCGACAGGTGAGACTCGAACCCACAGCCTTTCGATTGTGAGACGAGCTTCTTACCCCTAGACCACTCGTCCCCACCGTCAGTTGGGACAGTTTGTCGACTCCTCCGGTGGACTGTAGACTCGGCCGGTGGACAGTTTGTGGACTCCTCCGGTGGACTGTGGACTCGGCTGGTGGACAGTTTGTCGACTCGTCGGCCCGGACGGAGTGTGACCGGCGGTCGGTCGCAGCGCACAAGCTGCATCTCTGACTACATCACCGTGTGTTCGGCAGAATAGCATGCCTAGGGCGGACAGTAAGTGAAGACAGATGAGAACAGGCGAGACCGGGTAGCACGTGCGGTCGGAGGTAGACATTCTCCAGTCACGCACCAGGCATCAACAGGCGAGACCGGGTAGCACGTGCGGTCGGAGGTAGACATTCTCCAGTCACGCACCAGGCATCAACAGGCGAGACCGGGTAGCACGTGCGGCCGGAGGTAGACATTCTCCAGTCACGCACCAGGCATCAACAAGAAGGTTGGTTGGTTGGTTGGTTATTGGTTTTACGACACATCGACCGTTGAGTCATGTAGCGTCGCCAATCTCTCACGCCGATTGGTCGCGGGCGAAGAGTAGCGACAGGTGAGACTCGAACCCACAACCTTTCGATTCTGAGACGAGCATCTTACCCCTAGACCACTCGTCGCCCGTGATTTACTTGCACAATGCTAAACTTCGGTGGAAAATACTTCCCCCATGCCTAATCGACACACTTCCTGACCATACTCTGACGTGTGGTCCTATTTATCACGTGCAATGTCTCATACGGGCACATTCAACTGGTGGAACCTTAAAATTACAGAGTAAATATAAACTGAATAACAGCTTCATGAGCACCATTTTCGGAACTGATTACGGCACCTTGCAGTACTCTTTTCAGACAAAGCACAACAGACCAAGAGCCGTTTTCCTGCGCTATTTCATGAACATCTTCTCGGAACCGACGAGAGAACAATTTCGCGGGAGCGACGAGGGAGCAATTTCGCGGGAACGAGAGAACATTCGCCTGATGCGCTCACCTGAGATTGCCGACGTGCATGGCTGGTATGGCTGCTGCCATGTCTCCTCGCAATTGGCACACCTGCGCTGGCGGATCCAGCGACGGGCGGGGGGGGGGACTGGGCCGTACCTGCACTGGAGGACCCAGGGACGGGGTCAACCGGGCCGCATCTGCACTGGTGGGTCCAGGGATGGGGGCAACTGGGCCATCCATATACTGGCGAATCCAGGAACGGGGCAACTGGGCCGCATCAGCACTGGTTCAATTGTCCTCACCAGAGTCCTCCAGCGTTTTGTAGTAGTCGCGACGTATGGCCTCGTACTCCATCTCCCGCTCCAGCGGCTTCAGCTTGCGCGCGCCGCCGAAGAAGGTGTTGACCCGCTCCTCCAGGTCGTCGGCGGTGTCTGCCGGCCGCAGGTCCGGTCACAGGTCACACGGGTCACAGGTCAGGCCAGCCGGTCACACGGGTCACCGTCCGGCGTGGGCGGGTCGGGCGCGCCGACAGGTGGACACCGCCGAGGCCCACAATGTGCGGACATTTCCCCAGACACCGCCGAGGGCCACAATGTCCGGACATTTCCCCAGACACCGCCGGTCCGCCGTCATTGTTGCGCACAGTTCGGTGGTGGAGAAGCACAAAAAGCCGACCAAACGCTACGGCAACTATCAACCACACGACAAGAACACAAAGGTGGCACATACACTGTAGCGGGAGACAAGATGGGGTAGCTGGGCCACCTTCCTCAGATAGATGACAGGGAAAACAGAACCATACGTTTTATACTCCACGTGACAACCTGATGACTACGCTTATTTGGAACGGCATGATAAGTTCTTTAAAAAATTGTCTTTTAGCAAACAGTAGTAGCTCTGAAAACCTACCCAACATTGCCCGTACAGCAAAAATGAAAAAAAAACGAAATTAAATCAAAATATACATACATTTGTCGCCTGGTTGGCCCAGTGGATAGAGCGTTGGCCTGCAAGGGTCTCTGCGTCTTGGCACAACGGGCTCCAGTCGCTTCACGCGCTCGCTATCAAAACACCTTCGTGGATGTGCCAGTTGTCAACTGCCCAGGCAACGTCGGGGCCGCAGGCACCAGATGGCTGTGCCCGCTATGTGGGTACGTTAAACTCTCGGTCAAAGCTGTGCTATATGACTGGAGTTTCCTGATCGAGAGGTAGATTCAAGGTCAATGCAACGAGCTTGCGCTTAGCATCGACTCTCATTCTGTAAAGCTTTCCGAGGAGAAACTCAAACTAAATTATATGGGAAAAAATAAGAAAAAAGAAGAAGAAGACAACAGTGAGTACAGCAATTAGCTATACCGAACTGGAAAACAAAGGGCAACAGAACCTCACTATTCACAAAATGAAACAAAAGCGAACCAGCCAACGGCCGTCTGGTGAGGCGGACGGGCGACGGCAGGCCCGCGTCCGTTCGCGTCGCTTACTGTGCACCTGCAGGTCGATCTCGCGCATCTCGGTGAAGCTGTCCCGCAGCTCCCGTGGCAGGTGTTCGATTACTGAGGAACAATGGCGGTCCCAGGTGAGATGGTGGTTCCAAACTCGGCCAGGTAGGCGAACGATGGCGGTCCCAGGTGAGACGGCGAGTCCAAGCTCGGCCAGCTAGGCGTCAATGTGAAAATAATACGAATTCTCCCTGGATAAACTGCGATGGCGAATGGATATGGAGCCTCATGCAGTTGATTCCTTACCTCGAAATGTGTCCAAATTCTGATTTTATTGACTTATTTCTCGGCATTTTGAAGTTATCTAACATTGAACTTGTACTCACACTCCTTCCTCGACGGTTAAATAGCGAATTTAGACACCCTGAATGAGAGACCAACACGACAGCACCATCAATACAAACGTGCCCCTGGCGGTAGCAGCATTTGGCTGGGATTTATCAGTCGTATTTCTTTATCAATATGTATCAGTAAGAGTGTTTGTTTCCCGCACTAGACCACATGGAGCTTGGCACCGCGCCGTGGACAGCCGGCACCAAACCAAGCCACCGACTGGGGGGAGTGACGGTGGGAGGAGCACGGCCAGACCGACGCAGCTACGGCCAGCAGTCAATGCCCATAGCAATGGTTACAGGTAATTTATTAAGAAGTCATGTCTGTCCTTCACGTTAGATATCGATTTAAGTTGAGCATTGGTTCTCAAGGATGATATATCACGTTAAAATGTGTTTGCTGAAGAAATGTAAAGATGTTTCCGAACGCCACGACCTCCGAGCTGTTAGTTATTTGTACTTTGGGACACATCGAAGCTGATCGTTTAGGGCTTGCTGTATGTAAGACATAATGATTATAAGTGACATGCATTTTTAAAATGATGTTCCTTGCAATAATGCAGAAGCTTCAATACTCGTATTATATTTCGGGTACAACCCATGGTCATACATTCATCATATGACACATTGGAAAATTGCTAGAGTATATACGCGCAAATGTGCAGTTTACACAAGATACCTCCAATAAATATAACTTCCACATCATTGTAAGGAAGGTCATTTTAAAAGTGCATACTGTGTAAAATGCATCAGCTGCCATAGTCATGTAACTTCACTAATGATACATCCTTTCAGTATTAAAGTTTCACTCCACCATTAGAATGCACATGCACTACCGTTATATTTTACGATACGGTTAAACTTTCACAGCCCACTATAAAACTAGGCAGCAATCCTCCAAATGGGTCCAGTTGCACCACATACAGGACTTATCAGAAATAGTAAAGTGAGAGGCATACAATGGTGGCTGGGCAGCTACAACTGAGAAACAGCTGAGGGTCGGCATCTGGCGCGCGCTGTCGCATGTAGGAAGTGCCGCGCACTGTGACGAGGAGGGTCGGGGAGCGTGTGCACGCCGCAGACCGGCATGGTGTTCATAGCCCGCTGCACTTGTGGTATGGCAACCTAGATGGTCCGGTCTAGTTGTGTACCATTTTGTTAATGCATCTTAATAACAAACTAGATAGTCTGGTCTAGTCTTGTCTATCATTGTAGAGATATTAAAAGTTAAGTTGATCTTCAATATCCAGGAACGACTCAATGCTAGAAAAAATTGTAAAGATATATTGTGACGTTTCGGCCATATGCCATTGTCAAACGTTGTTTGACAATGGCTTTTGGCCGAAACGTCACAATCTTCACAATTTTTCTAACATTGAGTCATCCCTGGATCTTGAAGATCAACTTAACTTTTAATATCTCTACAATGATCGACCACCAGGAAATATGGGCCTTTCTGAACTATGTATGTAGTCTGGTCTAGCTGTGCACCATTTTGTAAATGCATCTCAATGAGCACAATCAGTATGGCGTTTCAACTGTGCGCCAATAATTAATTTACGCCATTATATGACCAACTAAGTTTCTTTGGGGCACTATCTGGTTGAGACAACACTATCCAGGTAATCAGGGAGCCCGCCTCATCTTAGTGTAGTCACATATTTAAGCAGATGAAGCTGCAGGGAATGTTAGCTTCTACCTTCAATATGAGAGGATGGCATGTTAAATTGCCTATGCAGCCAAGCTCCCGACCAGAAAAGAACAACAGGGTTCGTGTGTTCATGCCTTTACTGGACATTGCTTACTTTCTATGTAGTCTTCCAGATACAACATTTTGATTCTTGAAGTTGGCAGAGAAGTGCGGCGGAAGAGATCGGCTGGGTCTTACAGGAGGTAGCCTGTAGAGTAGACGAAATGGCAGCTGGCTGAAGCAGTCCCTGTGAAAAAACATCGCCACAATTACCGTATCAAACTGGAAATAAAAGGCTACCATCTGCGCCAAAAAAAAAGCGTGAGATGACCTCTGGCAATGGCCCTCAAAGGAAAAGACGATTTCAAAACGAACTCATTGGTTCACAACTGAAACGCGTCGAGCACTGATTGGGCATATTCATCAGATGCTGCCTGCACCCTCATTGAAATCGACTTTTCTTCCACTGCATGTAACAATATCTCTATCGATGTGACAATGGGAGCAGGTTGGTTGGTTGGTTATTGATTTTACGACACGTCGACCGTTGAGTCATATAGCGTCGCCAATCTCTCACGCCGATTGGTCGCGGGCGAAGAGTATCAGCACTGAAAATACTGGACTATTTTGGGCTTGAGCTCCAAAGATCACAAGGGTACACATAAGCTCTCTTTGCCATTGCAGCCTGGTGAACCGAAAGAACTTGACCAATTGCCACGCAGCTCTCTCACCGCGTCGGTCAGCAGGACGGTCGGTCGGTTGTCATGTCATATATTAACATGTCATGTCACATGTTGACATGTCACATAATCTTAATCACATTCAGAAACATGCTTCTGCACTATATTTGGTATGCATATAGATGCCCCTAGGCCAATTTTTGGTCAGAAATATGTTTTTCTGGTGCTTTCTGATGTCATTGGAATGAATTTGAAATTGATTTCCATCGTAAATGAGAACTTTTCCAGATATAAACAGTTCAAGTGCAAGGACCCATTCCGCAATAAGTAGTCAGTTCACCAAGAAAAGAACATAATATTCATTGAAATAGTATTTAAAAAACTACAGAATTTTTTTTTTTGAACAATGTTAGTTATTTGGGCTTTAGGGCGCATCGACCACGTTGATCATATGGCGTCCATAACAGTGCTCTTTTCTATCTAGGTTTCAGGTTCCGGCCAGGTTTACTACCACATGTAAGGAGTATTCACTATGCCCAAACCAGTGCAAAAAAAGAAGACTGCATCACTCACTGCATCAATGATATGTGGTGTGATCTGGAATAGTGAAAAGTTTGCTTACATGTGATTTCCCAAATAAATGGTAGAGAAAGAAGTTGCAAGGTAATCTTCAACAAGTCCAGTCCATACACGTTTTCTCCAGTTTGTGCTCAGGAGCTTTTTCTATATCAATACCTTTTTTCTGAACACTCAAGATTGGTGCAGAACTAAAAATTTCCTGTGGTTCTGATCAATACCTGCATGTATGGCTAACCTAGTTAAGCCAATGCAGGAAAGAGAGTACATTTTTACTTTAGGACAAAAATAGCATTAAAAATCCAATGTTGTAGAAACATGTTTCTGAAAGTGATAGATGATGGGAATACTTAGTTCCTGCAGTAAATGCATACCGTTCAGTTTGCAACAAACCATTGGACCAAGAACATACAGCAAATTTGTGTTTTAAGGTAATTTTTCAATTCATTGCATTTCTTTTTCCATTGCATTGTTAATGAATGTGGCCAACATGATACAAGCACTGAGTTCCTCTGCAAATGCTTACCCTTCAGTTGGCAGGCAAAATAGCAAAAAAGGGATTGGGTTTGGTAACATAGCATAAAAACATTAAACAATTGGGAACAATGTACCATGACATAACATGACATAGCCTAACCTAACCACCCATATCAATTTTTGAATCGACAGCTTGTATGTTGACTTTTTTTTTTAAATCCAACCTAACATAACCTGCTCTTGGCAAAAACTTAAAAACCAACCATTTTTCATGTTAAAAGCCTAGCCTAATCCTGCTGCTTGCTCCATGAATGTACAAAGTGTGTAAAACTTTTCTCTTGAAAACCATAAAGCACAAAAATACTCAACATAGAATGACCCAGCCTAGCCAAGCTCCTTTTTAAACCTAACCTAGCCTAGCATGCTTTCTTTAAAAAAAAGAAAAGTTTTTAATCTTTAAAATATCTCAATAATTTTTTTAGATTCCGCATATCTCCCACAGAAATGAATTGCCACATCTTTAGGTTCAGAAACATGTTCACACAATACATGTTCTCAAAATGTGATATTTGCTTGAAATGGAAAAATACCCACAAGACATGCTTCTGGCCATACCTTTGCATCAATTCATTCATAAATTAATGTTAGTCTGACAACATATGTTTTCGTGCAATAGGGGTCCAGCAGTGAAAGGGGGTGGTGTAATGCTCCATGTGAATAGCATATTCAGTTCTCAAAAAGTAGCAGATGGGGTTAAAAAATGTGTCTGTGGAGTCCATTTGGCTTGATGTCGCTGTGGGAAAAGGTGACAGCAATAAACTGAGGATAGGAGCTTTGTACCGATCAGGAACCTTGCCACATTCTCAGCAACTGGAGCTCGATGAGGTGATTTGCGAGGAAATCAGTAGAAACTTTCAGAGGAAATGCCTTATTATTGGTGACTTTAATCTAAAAGGATATGAAAATGTTGGTGTTGACTCCCCATCATGTAACATGTTTAGGAAATTGCTTAAAGACCTGTTCTTACACCAGTTTGTAACGGAACCAACTAGGCAGGGCTCATTCTTGGACCTTGTCTTCTCAGATTTAAGTGATTTAGTTCAAGACTTGACCATAGGAGAAACTCTGGGAAGAAGTGACCATAATATAGTGAGATTCCAGGCACAAGTAGCAGGCACAATCAAGGATAATTTGGAAAAGGTTCCAAATTTTAACAGGGCAGACTTTGACTGCATGAGAGTGGCTTCAAGTGCCATATGATGGGAAGAAGAATTCTCCAATTTAAATGTCTGTGAAATGTGGGAAAAATTCAAATCTTACTTGAGGGAAATTCAGATTAGACATGTCCCACGAAAGCAAAGGTGCAAAAGCAGGGTAGGAAAGCCAGCATGGCTTATGCCAGATTTGATAAAAGCAATTAAGGCTAAGAAAGATGCATTTAGAGTGTTTAAGGAAGCTTCAAATATCGCAAATCTAAGGTTGTATTGAAAAGCTAGAGACGCTGTGAAGCAGAAAACCAGAGCAGCAAAGTGAGCAAAAGAATTGGAGTTGGCAAGGAACTGTAATGGGGACAACAAAAAGTTATTTAGTTTTTACAAGCTGACTAAAGTCTCTAGCACAATTGGTCCACTGGAAGTAAATGGGACTATATTGAGTGATGATGGTGAGATGGTTGAGGAGCTGAGCAAGCAGTTTAAATCAGTGTTTACATTGGAAGATGCGACTAATCTGCCAAACGTACACCACAGTTCAGTGACAGGTGATTTGATAAACTATGTTTATTTCATTGATAGTGATGTTGTTTTTGACCATATCAGGAAAATAAAGCCAAACAAGGCAGCAGGACCTGATTAAATGTATGCTAGGGTATTGCAGGAAGCTGAAAAGGAACTGGCAATTCCACTTAGTATAATATTTTGTAGATCAGTTTCACAAAATGAAATTCCAACAGATTGGAAAAGGGCAAATGTTCCTATTTTCAAGAAAGAAGAAAGAGGGAAAGTTGAAAACTATAGGCCAGCAAGCCCCACATCCCTAGTCTGCAAGGTACTTGAATCAATTATCAAGGATAGAATAGTTAGTTTTCTGGAAGGAAATAGATTGATTCAAGATACTCAACATGGGTTTAGAAAAGGGTGATAGTGTCTCACAAATTCCTTGGACTTCTTGAATTTTCCTACAGAACAATTTGATCAGGGAAATCAGGTTGATGTAGCATATCTTGACTTTAGCAAAGCCTTTGACAAGATACCCCATAAATGGTTAATGATGCAGCTTCAGGTCCATGGTATTGCAGGTAACATCCTAAAATGGATAGAGTTGTGGCTTTCAGATAGACAGCAGAGAGTGATGCTAAATGGTACAAAGTCATCATGGCAAAATGTTCTTAGTGGAGTACCCCAGGGGTCAGTACTGGGACCACTATTGTTCATTGTGTTTGTAAATAACATTGAACGTGGCCTAAGCAGTAAGGTTTTGGAATTTGTGGATGATTTGAAGGTTTTTAGGGCAATAACAGGGCACAATGAGCAGGTCTTGCTGCAGAAAGACTTAGACGAGCTTGTGAAGTGGTCCGAAAAATGGCAAATGAAATTTAATTTTGATAAGTGCAAAATCATGCATGAAGGTAGGCAGCATATCAAGGCTCCGTACTTGATGGATGGCCAAGTACTATCTGTGACTCAGCGGGAGAAGGACTTAGGTGTTATTTTGAACACAAAACTGGGAGCATCAGAACAGACCAAAGAAGCCAGGAAGAAGGCACTAAGAATGCTTGGGGCATTAAATAGGAATGTATCATACAAAAGTGAGGAAGTCATCAGGAAGCTTTACTGTGCATATGTCAGGTCACATTTGGAATACTGTGTCCAAGCTTGGTCCCCTAGTTATGAAAAGATTGTTGGCTTTTAGAGAGAGTACAAAAGAGGGCAACAAAAATGGTGAATGGCATAGGCAACCTGGCATATGAGGAAAGATTGAAGAAACTGAATATGTTTTCACTTCGATATAGAAGGCTGAGAGGAGATCTCATCGAGGTCTTTAAATTTGTTCATGGTCAGGAATAGGGTTATCTCAGGGAACTGTTTGAATTTAACAGAAATGATGCAATTAGAGGTCATCAATTCAAAATTAAAGTTAATCACAGCAGGACAAGGTTAAGACAGTCTTTCTTCACCAACAGGGTAGTAGAACACTGGAACCAGCTGCCAGAAACTATTGTCAGTAACAACACATTAAACATCTTTAAAAACAGCATAGACAATCATTATAAGAATAGGGGGCTTGTTTTTCTGTATTCCAGGGAGTTGGATTGGTGCATTTGGTGGAAAACTGGTTCAGTGTACAGAGTGCAGTAAATTTCCAGAAACAGGTAAAATGTGATTTTTGGGAATTTTTTTTTTAATACAGGGTATTTTAACGTAAAAATCATGATGCGACCACTCATTTTCTCTGCAAATGATTACTTTTAAGTCAGCGACGGTTGATGACGTCATAATGATTTGATGACGTCATATGCATTAAGTCGGGGGAAGAAAAAAAAACCTAACCTAACCTAACCTAGACTAAGATAACATAGCATAATATATAAAATATATTATATCATAATATAATCTAACCTAACCGAACCGGAAAACCAGAATCATCCGAAACAAATTTTTCCGCCATGACATCAAATATATTGAAAATAAAATAATACAGCATCGCAAGAAATTTCCGGCCCTCATCGACGGTTGCTGGCGCAACGTGTTGCGAGTATTCATTCTCGGAGATAATGTCGAATTAAGGCAGAAACATAAGGTTTTTCGATGACAGAGTATTAAATCGAGTGCATGAGGTGTTGAATGATTTCTTTATCACGTCTGTGACACACCAGGTACGGATAATTATACGCGATGTGCTATGTTTGCAGTGAAGATTATGGTCCTGTATTTGTTTGCCAACTGAAAAAAAATTATTTGCGGAGAAAATGAGTGGTCGCATCATGATTTTTACATTAAAATACCCTGTATTAAAAAAAAAAATCCGAAAAATCGCATTTTACCTAGATCTGGAATAATACCCAGAGTGCAAAACCAAGAAGGGCCCTTGTGGCTCATAGTTGCACTGATCTTTTATGTCTTTATGTCTATAAGAGCAAGGAAGCAATGCAAATACTGTACTTGGTCTATGTGTAACCCCACTTGATCCATTGCAAACAAATTATATCTCAATTTCAGCATCTTGATTTGGAGATTGACTGGTGCTGTTGGCAATCATCTTCAAGTCGGTGTCAAAGATTCACTGGAATGTGTAAGCTGAGTTTCTGGTCATCAAAAATACAAATAAAAATCACAAATCATTAGGTCAACCGAACACAAATAGAACTCTGCCCAGAACCCCCAATCAGAATTGCTAATCCAGCAATCCAAGTCCCAGCATAGGTATCTACCCTTACCTAGGTAGCCTACCCCAGATGTCGATAGGGTTATCCTTGCGATATTCTTTCACTTGGTTAACTGCACTAAAGGAACACATTTAAACATTTCATGCATTGTTCACATTGTAATTTGTATGTCACAGCAACACCTATATATTGATATGGATAGTTCGGCGGGAGTAATTTCCCAGAATTGTGTATCCAGTGCATACCGCCCAGGCTAGCAAATACTATAGATACAAGGTAAAACCATTCGTTTCTGCGAATCACACTGCGCAGATTCGATTCTGACGTCACGGAAGCTTTATCTGCGGAGACCAGTCTGCACACAGGCAAGCGGTAAGGTAAAGCCTGCCGTTTCTGGGTGAGGTTGAGGATGTTTTCCGGATAATTATAGGTCGCAATGACTTGTTCCTGCTTCCCTCGGGTTCCATGCAATGTCATCGCATACTACTCACGTACCCATACAAAAATATAATGCCGTTTATTCCATTCTGAAGCAACATAGCTGTATGACATCATTCGACGCCGCGCTACGACCAAAACATGAAAGGACGTAGGACTTCTTGAGTCGATTATTTCCATGGAAGGACTACAGAGCTAATATGAGGTATTACATTTTTTTTAATGATGGTAGACGTTTCCCCCTGTACCCCCTGTGACGGACTCTTGCATTTAAGTGATCACACGCCATAACAACACTGCTTAATACAGCGGGACATACAAGAGCGGGCGGAATCAGTGGCTCGAACTCAGAAACACGACGCGAACGGTCTGCCCAGTCTCTAAAAACACAAGAGGTATGCGAAGCCACCAAAGCGTGCAACAGCCCAGCTGTGGCGGTCCCAGGCACCGCCTAATTCGAATTCGAAACCGTCTCAACTTGCCAAAATTAGCAATAGCATCTCAGGCGGGGACAACACGAGATACGGTCTGAAACGTCATGACCGCTGATCGGCGATACAACCCTGGGTACTAATACTAAAGGGTACAACGGAATCTAGTAGGTTTTCTAGTTCCAGCCCTAGTGACGTAAGCAGGAATGTGCGAGAGTTCTAGTAGAATCTACCGGGATTTTGGTATATACTGTGACGTCACGTAAACATTCCAAACACGTTTTAAAACCTGGCTTAGATTCATCTGTGGCGCAGCGAAGACATCAGTGTTGTGGTTGGGCATACGGTGCTTCTGATTGTTGGCATGGGAAATTGAAATATGAGGCTGATAAATATTGTTTGGATTCCTAGGTTATTGAACATGCTCTTAAGTTTGGTGCAGAATTTCTTCAGTTCATGGGATGCAACAACCCTCAACCTGTTATCGTTCATAACTTAAAGTTTCACGAATTGAAATTGAAACCATAGCTGGATTGCCAAATATGAACCTAGGCTTAGCGGTAAATTCATGCTTTAATCTGTTTTATGAATCCTTGGCATTTATCATTCAAATCCAATGTTTATGAAGGTGACTAAGATGATGGGATTACTCACTTTCTGTGCAGATGCTTACTTTTCAGGTTGTGAGCAAAATAACACCAAAAAAGGCTTTCATTTAGGTAGCATGGCATAAAAAGAAATGTTTTCAAAAAATGCAGAATAACCTAACCTATCCTAACCTTTTGATGGAAATATCCTCACTTCCAGCTATGATGCTTTTGTCAAATCAATTTGCTTGTGAATTACCATTCATAATTAATGCCATTTTCTTACTGGAGTGCATATGCATTGGAGCATTCTTTGTGCATGGTCACATCCTAAACTGTAAATCTTAGTAACTTGAGGTGCACTGTGTGAATCAGCTGGTTCACAGAGACCCATGACCCCTAAAGAAAAAGGCACACTGAGTGCACTTGGGATAAAAATTGGACCAACTGCTGTGCAAAAGATGCCATTAAGAAGAGGATTTGTAACCATGCATGCATAAAAAGATGAATAAAGCACTAAGCCACCTCTTTTTATGACAAGTAAGGGTGCATTTTTATGAGATAGCAAATAATTTCCGCATTTGGTATGAATGCCTGGTAGTAATGTTGGAGAACAGTATTAATTATATATGTGATCTTCTCTTATTCCAAAATGGTGTAGAAAAGGGGCTGACACATGGCTGTGTGTATTTATTATAGGCTTCAGTACACTGGACATTCAATGTCAGGTTAATTTCAATTAAAATTTAATCAGTTCAGTTCATCAGTTTCAGTTTCATCAGTTGGTCACCTTGTGGCCTCGCTCTGGGATACACTCATGGTCAGTGCTATGGACAGGCCTTCAAGGCTGGTGCAGGGGAAAAGTCAAGCTTTTTATCCAAATGTCTCCAAATGTTTGCTTGGAAAAAAACGAGGAATCCACAGCTTTAAGCTGCAGTGTTTTGAGGTTGTGTGAGGAACTGCTCCTGCTGTTCACACTACCTTCCCTTCCCCAACAACAGAAACACCTACATATCATGGGCTGGATTTTACATCAGAGATCTAAGCCCCTTTCCGTGATTAATGCTCAAAATTCACACATCCCAGATAGAGTAGCGTGGAGAGTGGCGTACTTCGTATATGCATGTGGGGGCAAACGGATTTTGAGATGGCTCAAGCAACACTCATACAAATAGTCGCCGGATTTGGACCAGTATTTTTAATAAGTACCCATTGTGATTTTATGCTAAGATGAGTAGGAACAACTTAACTTGGCGCTGCAAGGTGCCAAACCTATCACCATCGTAACGAAGTCAGTGGATTTCAACCCCCTTCCTCCTGTTCAAATGCTTCCGTAATGGCCGGCATATGTATATATATATATATATATATATATATATATATATATATAATTATATATGTGTATATATATATATATATATATAATTATATATATATATATATATATATATATATATATATATATATATATATATATATATATATATATATATATCTGAATAATTATTACACTATAGATTATTGGAGTGCAAAATACATGAAGTTAATGAGAAGCCCCACATCGATGGAACGCATGTTCCATGGTACCCCATGTTAAAAGTCTAAATTATTGGAGGACAGAGCCAACACTTAGGGGACATTTGCCCCTCAAAATTATATTGTTTTTGTTTATTGTTTATTGTCCACAATCTCCAACAGCATATTGTGCCCTTTACAGGAGAAGTCATTAGCTAAAAAAAAACGTAAACAGAACAGGTGAACAGATTTCAGGTCAAACAGGTAAACGGCTATCAGAACTACATCGATGCCCGATGGCTCCGCGGCTGAGATGTGAGCGAGTGACGCAGCACAGTATCTGACCACCCGCGTCCTAAAAGCATTCAGCGGGTTCGTAAATATGTCCGCACTTGGTGTCATCGCTAAAAATGTGTTCGTTTCTCTTAATAATCTGTTAAATAAGCCACATCTAATGGTTTCTACACGTGCATACGGTACATGAAATAAAACAGGTTGCCTATTTCTCCTGACTGAGACACATAATCCAAAGTTCTGCAATAACACTGATGAGTCCGCCCCCCCCCAAAAAACGTTTTTTAAAAAAAAAAATGTGGGTTTTAAACGAAAGGGGGAAAAAAACCTTATTTTAAAAAAAAGAAAAAAATGTTATAATATTAAAAATAACGGTCGAGGGGGGGGAAAAAAAATTTTTAAAAAAAAAAAAAAAAAATATTTTTTTAACCACTATAAAAAAAAAAAACCCCCTGTAAAAAAAAAAAAAAAAAAAAAAAGAAAAAAAAAAAAAAAAAAAAAAAAAAAATAAAAATATGAAAAAGAAAAAAAGGGGGGGACCTGACCGGCGACCGGGAAGGTCGCTCCGCCGCCTGCCCGCCGCCGCCCGGTTGCCGCTAGCTTGATACCTAAACCGTCGGACAGACGGTGATGTGTAAAGGAAATATCAGCAGTGAGCGGTGGTGGGTGGCGCACAGACATGGCTGAAGAGGTGAAAAAGGCCATCTTCGACTGCTTTAGGGATCAAGAATTCATCTTGATGCTACGGGAAACAGTTATGGCGCCGATCATTAGAGACGCAGTGAAACAAGCGGTGGCAGAAGCTGTTGCGGACAAAAACAATATGATTGTGACACTGAAGGCGGAACTATCCGAGGTGAGTGAACAGCTGAACCAGCTCGAACAGTACTCCAGGCGTAACTGCCTGGACATTGCTGGTGTCCCCGAAAGTCTCGGAGAGGACATAAACAACCTAGTTATTGAGGTGGCTAGGGGAGCTGGTATCACCTTGACGGAAAATGATATTGATGTTAGCCATCGGGTCGGACGTCCCCGAGAAGGGAAAACACGCAAAATTATAGTCCGACTGAACTCGTATCAAAAACGCCAGGAAGTTCTTCAGGCAAGGAAACGGTTGCGATCCGACAGAGCCTGTGATATTTACATTTCAGAAAACCTAACGAAAAAGAATGCCGAAACGATGTACCACGCACGCCAGCTGAAACAGCGAGGGATAATCGTGGCAGCTTGGACGGACAATGGAAAAATGAAAATACGAGAATGCGAAAATGGGTCGACAAGAGTCATCCGATGCCTGTCAGACCTCCCCTGCCCAGATGGGGTGAGAGTCGATCGTACGACGACACGTCCGACTGAGTCCGCCGCTGCTGATCACGTCCCCACCCAGAGGATTTCGGCTGAGTCCGCCCCTGCGGACCGCGTTCCCGCCAGCGGCGCTGAATTCCAGACCAGGAGGGGCAGGAGCGGCAGAGGCGGAGCTACCCAGCGCCAGTGAGGGTTAAGCCTTGTGTGATGTGAAGCATGGACGGTGGCTCGTTTACTGGGCGCCAGTCTGTGGGATCGGGGCGTTGCCGCCGACCACTGGCACATGCGCCTGCCGGCGATCTGAGCTGACACTGCGAGCACTGGACGCGCTGCGGCGCAGCACCGGCGTGCCCGAGCGCCGCGCGTTTTGGAGCGGTGCAACTGGCACGCCCAGAGCCGAGTACCAGTCCTTGCGTGCTAATCCCACGGTGAGCAACTGTCTGGGCGTTGTCGGAGGCATGTTCTCGCATCTGGGCATAACGAGTTGCATAGTATGACCATAAGGCTGTACGTGCGTTTTTAGCGACATGCATGGTGTGAAGTCTCGTATATATCTTGCTTCTGTGAAATATTCCCAAACTTGCTCCATTCTGAGTACTGTTTTGTGTCGTGATGTTCACGAGCTACGCCTAACCCTCGTATATTAAGGAAGAAAAATGTTGAAAGTGCGCTGCCCACCACCGCTGTTCCTAGGGTATGCACCATTGTCTCATTACTGTGTCTGCACCTGTCCCCACCAACTGGTTTTACTGTGTCTTGTTTTCACATAGTAACATTAAAAAGCTCTTGAACCAACCCATTCTAAATTCACATCGTTCACGACATGTGGCACGAAATCACGTACACGGACACCCCGAACATAAAATGAGGAATCGTGGCACCGGTGCCAATAAAAATGTACTCATTGATCTCTGGAATCAAACACATGATCTCAGGATACTCCTCATTATATCTGGTATTGAGACTAACCCCGGCCCTCCATTCGTCGATCGAGCACGAATAAAAATATGCCATGTAAACATAAACAGTATCACGGCCCCTGCAAGACTTGATGAGGTCGCACAATTTACAACCCAAAATAGTGTAGACATATTATTACTAACTGAGACAAAACTAAGCAACCAGGTCCACCCAAGTCTTTACAGATTAGACCAGTTCCATGATCCACTGACGAGGCACAGGACTCGCCAGGGAGGTGGGGTTGCAATCTATGTAAGCACGGCACTCGCAGTCAAAAGACTCAACCACATGGAACTTGATGATGTGGAATGGATATGGTGTCTGGTGAAAATTAAAGATGCATCGATCATAATATGCTGCACATATCTCCCCCGAATCTGTCATCAGGCGAATATAAGTCATTTATTGACAAATTTAATGATAGCATGTCCTTAGCCCTGATGTCGAATCCATCAATTATCCTTGTTATGGGCGATTTTAATGCTGGCAATATTTTCTTGAACCAGTCGTACGCCAAGGGAAGAGTTACCCCATTTGACTTAGATATTCTGGAAACAATTAACACGCTGGAACTTTTTCAACTTATAGACGAACCGACAAGAGTCGCGAACGAAGTAGAAAATCTTAGAGACTTAATCATTACTTCAAACAAAGAAATGGTTTCTGAATGTGGTATCTTGCCTCCTTTCTCAAATATTGATCATTACCCTATATTTGCAACTTTAAATATCACCAAGTCGACCAGGCAAATCTATAAGAAGAAAATATGGGACTTTGATAGGCTAGACAGCGGCAAAATCATCACATTCCTCCAAAATGTAGACTGGGAAGATGTTTTAGGAAACGACGTTGATGAAGCCGCAAAAATGTTTTCTGATGTTATTATTCAATCCGCAAAAGAGTCTATGCCCACAAAAATAATCAAAATCAACGGGGCAAGCAAACCTTGGGTTAATTCTGAGCTCAAGAGAAATATCAGAAAACGAGACCGATTATTTAGAAGTGCCAAAAGGATACAGACATGGTTTAGTTGGAATAATTGGAAAGATCAACGGAACAGAGTCACCGAACTTAACAAATCACTAAAGAACAGTTACATTAAGAGCCAGGTTAGGAAACTAGGTGAATGTAAACATAGCCCTCGAAAATACCATCAAATCTTAAATGGGATAATTGGTACCACGATGTCCCAAAGCATACCACCCCTAGATGGTCCAAATGGTGCAATTATTGATGATGCAGAGAAGGCAACACTCTTTAACGCGCATTTTGCGGGACAATCCCAATCACCTAACAACTTGCAACTACCCTCCATGGACGCACAATATAATCATAGCTTTCCAAGTTTGGCAGAAATGCAAGTCACTGAAGATGAAGTTCTTCAGCAGCTCAACCATCTTAATCCAAATAAATCAACAGGACCTGACGAAATACCTCCCAGGCTGCTTAAATTAATTGCTATTCTTATCTACGAACCCCTTACTAAATTATTTAACAAATCCTTATCACTCGGACTTTTCCCTAAGGAATGGAAACAAGCTAATGTATCGCCCATATTCAAAAAGAAAGGGTCATGCTCTGATCCCACAAATTATAGGCCAATTAGCCTCTTATCGTGTGTGTCCAAAATTCTAGAAAAGTTAGTTTTTAAACGAATTTATTCACACATAACGGAAAATAATATACTCTCTGAGAAACAAAGTGGTTACCGTCCCTATCATGGGACCCAACTACAGTTGCTCTACTTGACACATACTCTATATTCATCTTTAGATCGAAATCTTGACTTTACATGTATATATTTGGATATACAAAAATATTTTGATACTATATGGCATGCAGGACTTATTTTCAAATGCAAAAATGATTGTGGGATTACCGGTACTGCTTTAAATTGGCTACAATCATACTTAGAAAATAGAGAACAGCGTGTAAGGGTAGGAAACAGCCTATCATCACCAATTACCACAAATGCGGGCTGCCCACAAGGTTCTGTTTTGGGACCTCTTTTGGCATTAATATATTTAAATGACTTGGCGGACATGATTACAAATGAAATACGTTTTTTTCGCTGATGACACGTCGCTTTGCTCTTCGCACACCCAAGGCTCACTAGAAGCACAACAATCAATTCAAAAAGATCTTGATATTATACACGAATTTGGAACAAAATGGGGCATACAATTCAACGCGGCAAAAACGATCCAACAAACATTCACATGTAAGAGAAACAGTACACCCCTAAATCTCAGAATGGGAAGCCAGCCAATACCAAACTTAGAAAATCATAAACACCTCGGCCTAACATTTTCTTCTGACTTGCGCTTCCATAGTCACATAAACGACATTATCCTAAAGGTCAACTGTGCACTAAGCCCTCTTTATCCTATTGCAAGTAAGATTTCAAAGCAAATCCTCCTAAACTTGTACAAAATTTACATTCGGCCTTTGTTTGACTATGCAGACACCATATACGACGGGCATATAACAATATCGGATGCACTGAGACTTGAAAAATTACAAAAAAGAGCAACTAGATTAATCACAGGTGCACTATATAGAACATCATCAGGAAAAATTAGGTCGGAATTGGGATTGGATGAGCTTAAAACACGGCGAGAAATTCATAAACTTCTTTTGTTTCACAAAATCAAGCACGCAGGTACGAGACTCCCAAATTATATTACAAAACTAGTTACTGAACCACGGCAGGCCATTACAGGAAGGCGCCTGAGAAATTCAACTACACTAACAGTCCCGCGAAATAGAATCGCCTCGTTCCAAAAATCGTTTTTCCTGGCCACAACAAAGGTGTGGAATAATCTTCCTGAAAATTTCAGACACCAACCAAACATCAATAAATTCAAGAGTTCAATTATGGGTCGCACAGGTGCCACGATACCACCACAATATTATTCGCTAGGAACAAAAGTAGGCAACGTGCTACATGCAAGATTTAGAATGGGCCTCACTCAACTAAACGCAGACGTATTTGTCATCAATCCTCTACATGACCCATCATGCCCATGTGGCCACTTTAAACAGGATACAATTCACTTCATATTTCACTGTCCTCTTTATGCTTTCCATAGAGATATTCTATTCACTAAACTCCGAAGCACAACAAATATGTTTACTAATTTAACTGAAAAGGAGATCTCGCAAGCACTTATTTTTGGATATGGTATCAGAAAGAACCTTGAGCCGTTTATTGCATTAACATTTCAGACGTTTCTTATCAACACAAAACGCTTTAACACAACAAACTAACATTCAGAACTAACCAGGTGCTACCGGGTGCAGGCATAGTGTTGGGTACCATTCAGACGAGTGCATGCTTTGTGTGGCGATGGGG
Organism: Ashinkailepas kermadecensis; assembly: GCA_034440615.1. Lineage (NCBI taxonomy): Eukaryota > Metazoa > Arthropoda > Thecostraca > Neolepadidae > Ashinkailepas > Ashinkailepas kermadecensis. The sequence goes on from JAOTOM010004212.1 coordinate 186,878, forward strand.
CGTGCTGGCGGGGGGCAGGTAGCGATTGTCGCACCGTGTCGGTGGTCAAGCGTTTTAAAGGTTAAGGACGCTGTTTCAGGAGGCACCTAGATTCAAGACCAGCTTGGTCTTTTGTGCCAATCGCAAAATTGGCCATCTTGTATGCGAGTTGTGATGTGTTAAATAAATAAACAAACAAACAAACAAACAAACATTCCAACCAGTATCGGTACCTCGTCTGGTAGCCCAAAAAAAAAATTTGCCCCTTTTCCCGGCGGGGGGGACAACAAAAAAACGAAGGGAAAAACCCCCCCCCCCCCCCCCCCCCCCTTTCCCCCCCCCCCCGGGGGAGGAAGAAATTTTTTTAAAAAATTAACCCTCCCACCCCCCCCCCCCCCCCCCCCCCCCTTATTTTCCTTTCCTCCCCCCCCCCCACCACCCCCCCCCCCCCCCCCCCCCCCCCCCCCCCCCCCCCCAAAAAAAAAAAAAAAAGAAGCAAAAAAAAAAAAAAAAAATAATTTAAAAAAAAAAAAAAAATTAATTAAAAAAAAAAAATAATAAAAAAAAAAAAAAAAAAACAAATTTTTTAAAATTTTTTAATAAATAAAAAAAAAAAAATAAAAAAAAAAAAAAAAAAAAGGGGGGCTACGGCACTGAGCATTTGTCCAGCCCATGTGACGTCACCGGTTGCCAAACGATATTGGAGGGCCCCGATTGGACCCCCTCGGGTTTCGCACCAGAGGCAACCCGCTGCGCCCGAAGCGAAACAAACAGACTCCTTTAACATGTTCGTTGGGGGCATCAGGCGGTTTTGCAGTGGGTTCTTTCTCCCTGGCGCTATGGTTAAATTAGCAAAGGATGCGGTTATAAGCCAATTTCCCGGGAAAAGTAGATGAAATTACCTTAAAAGTATACTTCATCGATGTTAATCAAGTCTTTGCATCCATACCTGATACTCCCAACATCCTTACACCGCACAAACAATAAATCGTAGTCCCGAAAGCTAGAAGACCAGCTGGAAACAGGCGTGGTTCACGGGTGCTGGAGTGGGTCCATGGTTGGAGAATCCCGTATGGCAAGCATGGCCATGGTCACACCAACTTCAAAGTTGGTGTGACATTGCCACATCAACTTTCTGTGACAACATTATTTTTTTCAAGGCCATTCAATCCGATTATGACCAGTTGGTAAAATTAAAACTGCGGCCTTGAAAGGGACGTGGTCAAGAATGTTCCGAGGAGGGGCACGGATTACTCCGACGATTTTTAAACTCCCCGGATATTGAACACTTACTTCGAAAAAAAAGTTCGCTTGTCCCTCATCAGGGCCCCGGATTGTCGGATTCATTCCCTCCTCAAATTGTAAGTAAACATGGCACTGTTGGACCAGTGCCATAGACCAGGAGTGCAGACCAACTAAGCATGCATTTAGCTACAGAATGTCAAAGCTTCCTTAGAAAGCGTTGATCCAGTATCCTGTACTTGTAGCGGCTTGCCGACTCTGGTACGGGCCCGCACGCATTCGCGCATTCGTACGGACTCGCGCCCGTTCCTAAGCGTCACTATACGCTTATAAGCACCCCCATACACGTTGGTAAGGGCCCGTAGAAGTTCGCAAGGGCCCGTAGACAGTCGAAGGGACGTTTGCGTTCGCCGCCCGTAGACGCCGCCCGTAGACGTTCGCAAGGGCCATTGAACGTTCGTAAGGGTTCGTACGCGCCTGTAAAGTCCCGTAAGCTTCGTAGAAGCTCGTATGCGTGAAGGGCCTGTAGACGTTCATAATGACCAGTACGCGTTCGTAAGAGTGTAGACGTTCTTAGGGACCCGACAGCAACCATAAAAGTGTTCTTTTTGCCGTTCCATCTCCGTATTGGCGATCCAGTAGGGCGTGGCGGATTAGGTACGGCATCTTACCCCACTCTACCCTACGTACGGACCCTTCAGCCCGCGCTGGGGACCCGTTGGAGATGAGGAGGGCAAACCGTCCCGCCGCCCTTCCCCCTTGGCTACATCCCTGTGTTAGGACACCAAATTTTGCTTACCTGGAGGCCACTGATGATGTCACAGGTCAAGTCAAACACAGTATGTTGGAGTCTCAGCTGGATGATTTGCCATGTTTTCGAAGTTACCAAATACAATGACGATGTTTTGCGTAATGATATTGAATGCCCCAGAAGCTCAACTGGAAAAATGCTGAACACAATGTCTAACTAGGTCACGTAAGGAAATGTGAGGTCAAATAAGGCCAAGTCCTATGCGTGGAATGTGATGCACGATTGTGATCCAGAATAACATCTGCAGTACTATAATGCAGCTTTAATAATTATATCTATCATTGTTGGCTAACAAGTGCACAATTTGCATTCCTATATGAGTGCTAGATTCATCGAATTAGTAGCTTCCCAATATCGCCAAGGTCTACTGACATGACCTACGGTGACCCAGATACTTTGGACATTGCGTGTAAAGAAAGCATACGACCTTCAATATACCAGGAGGTGCTGAGTTGACATCAAAAGTAACGTTAAGGATTATACTTTATTACTCAACGTTTCGGCCAGGGGCCATCGTCAGGAGTGATATACAAATGTCAAGTTTAGCAATTGAAAAAAAAGCACGCGAGAAAAAAAGCGTGCAAAAGACACGTGGAATGCAGAAAAGCCTCCTCAGTGGTGCAAACACTTAAAGAAACTTCAAACCAGAAACAAACTATGTCAAGATAGAATCCTCTGAGGAAGCCCGAGCCGATGGTCCACATACATATAGATACATACACTCACGCACATATATAGACATAGATCCAATATAACGCGTAATACATAAATTATAATTTATGTTTATGTAGTTTAAGTGATATACCAAGACGTCGTTTGCGTGTTTAGTTGCGGCCGTAGATTACGTATGTGTAGAGATTCGAGGACCTTTAGATCAGCGTTGTCCCTGGCTGTTGCTAGAATTTCTACTTTGAAGTTTGTGTTAGTGTCGCTGTGTTCCATGTTAGAATGTTTGTCGATCATGTGTTCGCCTAAAGGTGTGTATGCTCTTCGAAGTCTGGCATCTCCCAAGTGCTCATTGTACCTATCCCTGATACTACGTTTGGTTTCACCGACATAAAATATTCCAAGACAGCGGTTGCACGTTATTTTATAAACTACGTTTTTCCGCGTGCATCTACCTTTGAGCCCGTTAATACAGGTGTGGCACGTTCTTCTACCAGCAGGGCATGGCGGAATTTCCAGGGCTGAGCGGACCAGGTAAGATTTCAGCGTAGGTCCGCTAGTCCAGGCTACCCTAACATGGTTTAGATGAGACGAACGGATGGCTGCGTTTACCTGTCGACATAGTTGGTCATCGACAAATGGAAGTCTCATGTAAACATAGTTGGGATTACTACCCGCTCGATGCCGACGTTGCCCACTTATCCTACTCCTGTTGTGAGGGTGAACAGCACGAGCGGCGGAGTGTACCCGATGTGCTGGGTATCCGTTTTCCAGGAAAAGAGTTGTCATCTTCGCAAGGCTCCGCTCGCATGAAATAGTATCGGAGGAGACTCGTGCTGCTCTCCTCATTTGGGATGTTAAAACGGCCCTTTTAGCAGCCATCGGGTGGGCCGAATCATAGTGCAAGATGATGGGGGCTGCCATAGGTTTAAAGTACAGTTCGGTGGTGTAGCTCCCATCAGCCTGAATTACAAACAACGTATCAAGGAAAGGAATCGAACTGCTATGACCAGTGTGCTCTAAGGTGAACTTGATGCTGGAGTGTTGTTGGTTAATTTCTGCAAAGAAGTCGAGCAGAGAGGACAAGCCATGTGTCCAAACACCAAAAATATCGTCTATATACCTCATGTAGAGAGCTGGTTTCAAATCATACGAAGCTAAGAAGATCGACTCAAGGCGGTGCATAAAAGCAATCGCTAAAGGAGGTGCACATCGGTTACCCATAGCCACTCCTTTTGTTTGCTTGTACATGGAGTTACCGAAACGTATGAGGTTATTGCTGAAAATATGTGTTAGTAATTTCACACAGTCCTGTACCCCAATCCCGAAAAGACAAATGTCATCCAGATTGTCCTCGATTAGACGAATCACAGCATCTATTCCCTCCTTTATCGGAATGCTGCCATATAGATTTTTCACGTCCATGGTGAAAACAATACTGCCTTCCGGAAGTTTGGTAGGGAACGTTTCTTTCACCCTCTGTAGGTACGACTCCGTGTTTGTCAGATGGGCGGGAACCAACGCTAGTATCTGGACCAAACGTTGAGTAATAAAGTATAATCCTTAACGTTACTTTTGATGTCAACTCAGCACCTCCTGGTATATTGAAGGTCGTATGCTTTCTTTACACGCAATGTCTAAAACCCAGGAGCATCTAAGAGCCATTCTTCGTTGTATTAAACCAGATACTTTGCACACACCATGTGTAGCTGCAGCGTAAAGGAACTCAATATCATTACCGACCATCCATGGATGAGATAGTCGTTAACATTATAAGAATCCTGTGATTATCCAGGCACATGATTCTGTAACGTCATTTGACCTAATCCAGGCTCGCCGTGCATGGCCAAATTTTCACACAATATATCTGATAATATATCACACTTCACATCCTCAGATGTAGTGTTTCATTGCAATTGTATAAAAAAGCAAGGGGGAAATGACCCCTGTTATTCGTTGGTCGACAAGTGCACTGGAATGGGGGGGGAGCTCCGATTTTTGCCAAATAACTCCAAAACCAAGGAACTTACAAATGTGATTATTGGTGTAACTTCAGATATGGGCCCAGCTCGATGCTAAACAAATACAAATTGGTTGGATATTTTGCAAGTTTCTGACGTACAAAGTCAAGCTTGCCGGACGAAATGGTGTGTAGAAAATGACAGAGGCATGCTAAGCATGTCTCACTTATAAACACGCAACACCTACAAAACTAACGCATGTGTGCTGTGCCATATTCCCCACCAAACGTGCACATTAGTTATGACAATGACGCCAAAACGCACGAAAAATGGCAAAGTGCACGATGGCTGGCTTCATTTGATACAGGACGAATTGACGTAGGATCAAGAAATTTGAACACAGAAATGTTTCCTGCAGCCCTCAGACACTCTGCAGAATTTGCGTTCCCAGCTTTCATAGAATATTTTGGCGTTTTTCACTTTTCATCTCATAAGTGTCCTTCTTGAACGTCTTGAGAACATCTCTTAGACTGATGCTGGATTTAGTTTGTGCACTACCTGCCTGCAGCACTTCTCAGAAGTGATCTGCGGCTCTGGAAGTTCGTCGTACTGGCGCTTCCGCTTGTCAGGTAATTCCTGCTGTGCTTCATTGCTCTTTCATACAGCTACTGATCCACTACGAAGCGGAACGGAGGAGTCCAACTCACACAGAATGATTTACACTGCGCTGTATTGTAAATTCCGAAGTTTATAACATTGTGACACGTGTCCGCGAGCTTTATTTGACATCGGGTGACCAATCGCGAATGCATTCCCACTGCGGGAGTACATCATACTGTTGCATGCGCAGTCGTAGAATCAAAGAATGTCATTGGGCAGTCCATTAAACCCACATTTGTCTTTTGGCATTGTGAGCAAAGATACAGACGTCCCAACTGTGTTGGTGTTAATTTGTATTGCTCGTCCGTTCATTCCCGCAACTTCCGGATGGACACAATCTGTAATTTGTAGTATGCATTTTGTAATTTATCATTTGTATTTGCCTTTCGCCTCTTCCATATTATGTTTTGCTTTGTCTTTCACTGCTTCATTAATTTATTCGCACGTTCATTCAGTTGCCATTCTACTCTCGGGTAGAAGACCACATTTTTAGAGCGCAATTTTGATGAATAAAACATTTTTGTCAGTCAAGCGTCCACGGCAGCGCGGTCAGAGTCCAACAACATCTTGCGATCCCCAACAGCGACTTATACCTAAAATAGTATCCCAATAGAGCATAGGTGTACGGGCAGGGGGGGGGGCATGCCCTTTCCCCACTTTTCATGAAAGTTTAACATTAATGTTATGGCGATGTATGGTAAGAATCAACTACAAAAGGGGTTTTGCCCTCCCCCACACACACTTATTGAGACGTATCAACGACTCTGCAATAGAGGTTTAGCAGCAGCCCAGGTCCCTTCCTCCCACAGACCCAACAGTGGGTTGGCAGGCCTCCATCGACATGAAACGCCCAGCATTGATCCATGAGCTCAGCATAAGTTTGAGCGCACTGACACAGCACACCAGAGCTGCCAACAGCAGCCAAAACGTCCCAACGATCATTCGACACCCTGGTGTACCTATTGAGAGCTACGTCTTCAGTCCCGACTACGACTAAGACTTTGGGTGCTCAGCATTTCAGCCTCTTCGTGAAATTTGATCTCCGGTGGTGAGAAGAATATTAAATTCCAAGCATAGCAGTCATACGTTTGCAACAGCCTTCAGCATTCCAGTCTCGGCAAGTTTCTTTCCTTTAAAGAAATTGTGTTCGAGTACTTCGGCTGGGGCTGCTTTATGGACCAGGGTTTTATTGGTAAGCAGAGTTGGTTGCGTTAACCCTTACCCCATCAACGGATCCGGTAAGTTCAGTTCAACGGCAGGATTCTGGCCGCGAGCATTGGCGTGCCGTCAATGCACCGAAACGTCCGCCCAAGTAGCTCTTCACCAGCCTTCTCATGTCAATTGTAAATTGACCCTTCCAACCGGGAGCTAAATGCAAGCGCGTGAAGCGACTCGAACCCTGTCTTGTCAGGACACGGAGACCAATGTAGGCCAGCGCTCTAACCAGCTGATCTACCCAGGAGACAAATGATCCGCCATCCCGCTCATATATTGCTTTGGATCTGCCCACACCTGTTCAAGCGTTGGTACGTCCATGGTGCCTACATATTTTTGGTGGGGTTGGGGATTGAGCATATCGCCCCAGAAGTAATTACTCCCTCCACTATTGCCGATACGATCCCGGTCGCGTTCCTGGCGGCCAAGCACCTCGTCCCCATCTACAATTTTGTATGTTAATCTCATATACAACAACGTCGAAATGATAGCCTTATGTTGCATAAAGTGATACTCTTTGGGATCACCCTCCCACCTCCCCCTTAAGAAAATCCCGGCTGAGCTTCTGCCTAAATGCTTCACGTCAATACCCCAAATCAGGAACTTCATCGTTGTGAAGACATGCCGTTGAATTCGCTCCAGTCATCTGCAAAATGTGTCCCCCCCCCCAGTTTTGAAAATGAAGTTACACCCATGGGGACCTTGACCCCTAGTCCTGGCCGTCGTCCACAGCCCATGACCATTCGCCGTCGCCGTAGAAGGTATTACTAGGGCGAAGTCTGGTCTCCTCGGATGTGGTATCGCATTCGTCGATTGTCGCGGTACCCCACTCAAAACTCCTCAGAGAAGACCCTGAAAACAAGTGATGGTTCAAACTGGCCTGCCACATCAGAAGAGCAGAAGAGAGCCGTCTGTCGCACACCAAATGCGACCAGGCTACCAGAAACAAGGCAATCGGAAAAGCCGGAATGACGACAGACAGGCTCGAGCATCGCCTTGCTTGCAACAGAAGCGGCCTGGGCAGTCGGACACGAGAAAAGAGCTCAATCATCGCCTCAATCTTCGCCAGAAGCGATGCAATCAGGGTTCTGACATAGCCTGATACGCCGAAGAACGGCGGGCAGGATGGCGATGTTTTCGCTGATCATTACCTGGATTGATTCTATGTTTCGCGAGACTTCGCATCGGCAAGTTGCGCAGATAATCTTAGCGAACAAATGCCATGAAGCATAGAACGTCCAAGGCCAAAGATAAAAAATCGAGTGAGATGTGACCAGAAGTAGAACCGATACTATCTGGGTCGCAATTAAAAGAAACGCAGATCATTGGCGGATCCAGAAAGAGGAGCAACCGAGGGCCGGTGATCCCCACCCCCCAGTTCCCCTTCATATGGAGATGTTGCATACCTTCAGGACATTTTAGTTTACCTCTGGACCCGCCCAACGATTGTTTTTTCAGCCGATGCTGTCACTCTGAGGAGAAAAGGTGTACCTGGGGCACTCAAATTTACTCCCTATCCCTGCACACACTATATGACGTCATGACTTCATAACATTGTCACCGCTATCATCAGGGCTTTCTTATAGGAATAGCTTGGGGTTCACCTAGTGCTCCAGTCTATCCCAAGTGGCCTCAGACCTCGACGATTTGTTTTCACCGAGGGGGGTAAATAGTTAGCAATCACATAGGAAATGTGTGGTCACGTAGTGACCTAAACGAATGTGTCACATTGCGCTTGGCATAAGCAGGTGGGCTTGGCTGGCAATCTGAAAGAGTCTTCCGAATGTTGGCTAGTTCCTGTAAATCTGTATGTAAAAATGCAAGTACGTACGCGGTGGAAATGGTTTGAGCGAAATAGCACGTGTACACTGCACATGGAGGTGCTAACATGTCTGACCAATCGGGCACGTAGCTTCTCCGGAGGGAATTCAAAGAAATTGGGGACGTTTTGAACAGATCGGTGATCTGTTCTCAGTGGGGAACGGGTCACTGATCAGATTGCACATTTCCGTGACCTTTCTCAAGGGCAGTTTCTTTTTCTCATGGTACATATTTGCTTCTCTTTCCCTGAAAATATGCATGCAGCATGCATTCCATCTTACAATCATGTTTCCATCCTCCTTGTCCAGAGAGCCGTAAACTTCTCCTAGACATAAAGACTAGACTTCAACCCAACTAAATATCTAACTATCTCTGAACTATCGTCCTCTATAACTCTTGTTCTCCTTAGCGTCTGACTTCATCACTGTGGCAGCGACCGTGCCCTCCGCTGTAATATTGAAATAGGCGCCGAAGCATTATCATACCTGCCTATCGATCAAAAGAACACAAGGCAGTCGCAATAAGACGTACAACAGCGACATTAATGGCCGTGCCGACAAGCGATGGATACGGATGGACGCTCTCTGGCCGCTTCAGGACACCACCGACCTCCATTTGTGTAAGAGTCTGCTGCACCGCGACCCACTTTCGTAATGACATTATAATTTTATTACGAGCCGGGGTGAAGCTAACGCTAATCTAATGACATGCGCAGTTCCAGCCAAGGCCAGGCGGGAATGAGTCTACTGTCTTTGACCAATATGCTCATGTGCAGGTACATATATATATATATATATATATATATATATATATATATATATATATATATATATATATATATATATATATGCACGCTATGTCCCATAAGTGACACTCAGGTAATCTCTGGGTATTCCTTTGACGTGAAATAGCGTCAAGACTTCACCGTGGCGGTTGACCGCACCGTCTGCTGGAATATTGGAAAATGCGCCGAACGACATGGAAATATATGATATGAAATATAGTACCTGGAAATGAAATGCTTTCAGCATTATTTCCATTTCAGAAGATCGCCATACTACATGTAGATTGCACGATATTTGCATGTTTGCAATGTCTCTTTTTTAATATTCGTATATGAATTGCATGCGCCTTCCATTATTTGCACTAGCTTACTATCTAGCTGGTGGCAACATGAACGCTGAACAAAAAAACTGCTTCATGGCCAGGTAGCCAACGGAACTAGCCAACGCACTGAAAGATCTTTTGAAATCGGTGTAATCAACTAGAAGCTATGTCAACTGATCCGTCTCCGGCATCAGATGTCTGGTCGACAATCACAAAGGTGTGGCATGCGTGTGACTCGCGCACCAGAACTACGTGGCGCTTCCTCCAACTCGGCGATTGCTTCAACATCGTGTATTTGTACATGCGGTTTGGAAGGTCGAGATCGACGCTTTGGCTGGCGTACAAACGTTCTTATGGCAATTTCTTCTCCTGACAATGATCCATAGGATGTCCTAGCAATAGCTCACATGCCTAAAGTTTGTCATGGATAAAGTACGTATGGGATAAAGTTCGCATTGTAAAACGTTCGCAACAAAAATGTTGGCATGGACAAAATATCGAATAGCAAAAATTCGCGAAGAAAAAGTTGGCATGGAAAAAGCTCGCATGAGAAAAGATCGTACCGAAAAAATTGCTCTGTTAGGTTAGGTTAAGTTCAGCTAAGTGAAGTCCAGTTCAGTTAAGCTAAGCTAAATTAAGTTAAGTTTTATTAGGCTAGATTATGCTACATTCGATTAAATTGCATTATATTATATTAGATTATATTGCATTACATAATATTGGACTATACTAGAATAGATTGCATTATATTATATTTTACTGCATTATATTATATTGTTTTAGGCTAGGCTAGGTTAGGTTGGTTAGGTTAGGCTAACATACAAACCACCATACAAAGCATGCAAACCACTTGCAAGTCTAAGTTAGGTTACGTGCGATATTAGGTTACGGTGGTATGCTTCATCCAAGTCAAGTGCATGTCGACTTCTGTGTAAACTAACTTTAATCGTACGAACCCTTGCATGCAAGCTCTTAATGCGAATTTTTGCGTACGAACTTTGGGTACGAACTTTATCCATACGGGACTTTGCAACACGAACTATTGTCCTGACGGATTTCTGTCAATGCGATTTTTTTTACATATGAACTTGATGCCATATGAGCATCTGCATGCGAACTTTTGCGTACGAACTTTCGCGCACACATTTTTGTGAACAAACGTTATCCATATAAACAATTGCGTGCGAAAAATTGTGCACAATCTTTATACATACGATCTTTATCCATGCGAACTTCATCCGTATGAACTTTATCCATACGAACTTTATCCATAGGAACTTCATCCATACGAACTTTATCCATGCGAACTTTAACCATACGAGCTTTATCCACACGAACTTCATACATTTGAACTTTTGTCCTGAAACCCAACGCCTCGCTGTGGCGTTGATCATGCTCCAACAGTTGCGCGGACTTCTCACCACACTATGTCATGGCAATTCCATCCACGATGCGACGCTGCAACCTGTTGTGAAAGGCACCAGCCTTTGAGTTTGTCGGCAACTCCCGGACGTCATAAAATCATAAAGTCATAAAGTCATAAAGTGTTAAGGCTTAATAAGAGCCACAGGAGCCCATCTGGGTAAGCCTAACTAGGAAAGATACTAGAAAAGTACATGCTCTCACCCCAATCAATCCATTATCTCAAGTTCCTAGGGAGCTATATATCCCAGCCTACCTAGCACCATTCACCTGATATTGCATAACACACTCCTCAACAATTACAAACTCCTCCAATCATGCCCATTGTGCTACCATAGCCAATCTCATCAGTATCACATCCCGAAGGAAGGTGCTGAATCCACTGCTAGGTACATCCTATATAAAGTTATAAAGTGTTTAGACTTACCAAGAGACCCAAGGGCTCATCCAGCTAAGTCCGCAAATGGACGATACCATAAGCCTGGTAAAAAGACCCACCACAACCATCACCACATCCTAAAGAAACCATCCACCAACATCCCACACACTTACCAATGCCTATCTACCCTAGCTATCCAGCCCTATTCCCTTGATCCCTCTTAACCCGCGCACGTCCGGGGGGGGGGCAGATATCTGCCCCCCTTCGGTTTTTCCTACTTTGCTGCCATACTAATCGGGTTAGCAAGGCCAAACCTCGCATGGCTGCTCATTTGTCTTTTCCGCATATCCTCCGAAATTTTTGATCCTGGGTCATCTCAAGTCAGGTCACCAGGTCAGGCGAAGTGACCTAACGTCCCTCCGAGTTCTAGGTGGCATCACTCCCACAATAATTGGGCGATTGATTTCAAACTTATATCACGTCATGATATTATCAGGGTCTATAATATGTATATCACGGTTTTTTCGTAGCGTTGACCTGAGGTAGGGTCGTGGCCATGGCTTACCCATTATAGGCCTATGGAAAAATATACAAATGTTTCCTGGTTACATATTTGCTCTCGGAATGACCTGCAACAGTTATGGCGTGTAGTTGGAAGCTATTCGCAATGCTATCGCTGACATTTTTGCTCAGTGGCCCCACCAAGGTCAGCTGAGGTCACCTGAAATCACTAGCACATTTCTGCGCATTATATCGCAATGCATTGAGCTAGAAGGCTGAAATTACCGTCATTGTGCTTGTATCGCCAAGACGTGTCGATTGATATATTACATGACCTCCCTACTCTATCCCATGACCTTGACCTGAGGTCATTGTTTCGGTGACCCATCTGTTGACCTGACCTTAAATTACACAGCGTATGTCGATAGCACATTTCAAGGGCTGTCGAATAACATTTGCAGTTTGTTTCTATCTGTTATAGGTCCTGAGATATGTGCCAATATCTGAGGGTCCCACCCGATCTGGTCGAATTTGACATATGATGACCCAGTGACCTAAATATTGACCTGAGCGATAAAATGACCGAAATACTTTCGATAGAGCTTGTCACCAGCTATCCAAAGCCGTTTTCCGTTGTCGCTACATAGCATAGTTCTCGAGATCTTAGGGGGGCAGACATCTGCCCCCCCCCCGGACATGCGAAGTTGGCGCGGACCACCGGACGTGCCGAGTGTTAACACATGTGGATTGAATGCCTTACCAATAATTTTTCAACTGCATCCATGCCTGCTTAAGGGGGTCTCTGCCGTGCACACTTACCTAGCATAAATCTCACCCCATCCATCACAAATTAGAACTCAAAAACAATATTTTCCTGTCTAAAAAATCTGTCCACCCTACTTTTAAATACATTCAATGAGGAACTCCTCACAAAATCAGCAGGTAGCCTATTCCACTGACCAACAACCCTTTGACTGAGGACCTGTTGTCGCTTAACTGTCCTACACCTCAACTTGTCTAACCTGAATTGATGACCCCTATGTGATACTCTAAACTGAAGAGCGTCATTCAAATTGACCTGATCTAGTCCTTTAACAATTTTGTACATTTCAATCATGTCTCCCCTTAATCTCCTTACTTAAGTGAGTACTATCTAATGCCACAAACCTTTTTCCATTTTCTAAGTTAACTATTCCACTGATGAGTCTAGATGCTCTGCGTTGCACTCTTTCTAACATATCTATATCTTTTTCTAGGTAGGGGCTCCATGCTTGTACATAATATTCCAAGTGGGGTCGCACATACTTGGCTAAGTACAGGCTAAGTACAGTTTTTGTACTACTAACATAGGCTAAGTACAGTTTTTCCATGACTTACTTGCTCTTATATATATCACACTTCTATTAATGAGTACCAGCATTCTGAGTGCCCTGTTCCTGGCTGAGATACCTTGGTTTTCTGCTTTAACCCTTTCTGCTTTAGTGGGAACCAGAAACCTTGGAAATACATCACTGTTTAATTAGTATCAGCAAGTGTTTAGATTATTTTTTTTTTCAAAATCATCGCCTCGGGCTGATATGCTTTAGTAGGGTTCGAATTGTTCCAAGTGTTTTGAGACACAAAATACGCAGATTGAAGCACAGTGCACTAGTATCATGACACTACAACTACCTTAATCCGAATCATAATCTCAGACCACCAAAACCTGCGAACAGTCGTGAGCAGAAATGCTCACCAGCAAAGGCACACCAGCCAACAACTACAAAGGCCCAGTAGCTAAGTTTAACCTGCGCCGTCTCGGGGGGGGGGAGGGGTTGATAGGCGCCCCCTAAGGTTTTCCGCGGATTGTGAAAGAAGAACGCGCGGCAGCGCGCCGAAATTTGGCATACCATTTTCCACATCAATTTGGCATGTCGTGGCAAAATTTTGAGGTCAGGTCGTCTAGGGTCAACGAATTAGTCAAGGTTAAATGAGGTCACCTCCAACAAAGTTCAACCAGTCGTCACGCTTTAACGGATATATATTAATGAAACTTTCAGTGTTTGCTTATCTTTAGAGACGAAACAAAACGCACGAGAGGATTTTTTCCGTTCTTGATCACTTATTAGTCTTGCATATTTGCCCATTAGAGCTAAAATCGAAGATTCTGGTTAAAGTAAGCATTTTATATGAGAACAAGTTGACTTCGAACAACGTTTTTCGGTCCGCTCTACCTATTAGAAAAATAAAAAATAAAGAAAATTGAAAACTCAAAATTGTGAAATTTCCCCCAAAAACAATCTTGATTTTTTGGTAGAAAACAATGTATGGCCATCGTCGATTTCGCCTTCCTTTTCTGATTCCAAATAAATTTTTTCTTCCAATCTCCCCCAAAATGAACTCCCCAGAGCAAAAACATGATTTCCGATGATACCTCTTTCGTTTTCGTGCGACGCTTAGCTTTGAGATTAGAGGAGGGGGGTTGCATCCCCCCCCCCCGAGACGGGGTGTGAGGATATGACCGGACAGACCAGGTTAATAGATCGAAGCGTCTAAGCACCACCGGAATTCCACCAATCCCCACTCTGATAAGTGGGGATTGGTGGTCCATCCACTTCTGCTGTTAGTGCATCCACTTTGACTGATGCGTCTCAAGCTGCCTGGCTAACTGCACGGAGCTCGCATGAGGCCCGACCATTAAGTGGGGTCATGCGAGGCGAATTAAAGTTGTATCGGCAAGGACTCGTAGCAGGCGCGCAAGGCATTTGCCAGAGCCTCTTCGGATCCCTACTCGGCCCTCCTGCAACTCATCGCGATACGATCACGCTGGAAGGTGGCTATTGGACGTGGCGCGACCCTGCTTGACTTGGCAACAACTGCCGAACTTCTGTTTGCCGTAGCCAGCGATCGTGTCAGCTTCAGAGTAGTTTTCCCCGTAGCGATTCGATGCGCTAGCAGGCCGGAAAATGTCGCTGTCCAACAGATCATCATTAAGCGCCGGATGATTGGCAAAGTTTTCCGCCGTGAAGTCGCAAACGTATCAATTTGCCGCAACGCTGCGTAATCGGGCGGAAAATCGAGCGGTTGGCGGGTGGTCCGTCCGAACTCATCACAAAGACGTCACTGGCAAACAGGGGCGCAGCAAGGGATTCCTTCCGAGGGGCCTCACCAAGACAAAAAATCATTTCATCAGACCACTTTCAATTCGCTTCGGTCGCCTAAAATGTCTGGCTTAGCATTGTGCGGATCCCGAATTTTCTAAGTTGATCTAGTGTTGTTCCTTGGGTGAAGGTGCCCCCTGGCTATGTCTCTGTTGACAACATGCAGAGTAATCATTTTACTGATAATCGTACGATCTGCAGATCTTACAGAAAGGTGCATGATGTCGTGATATGCCAAGGTCAATAGATGGGAACTTGGCGATGCTCATCTGATTTGTAGCACACATACATAGATGGCTCCAAGGGTCCATACCCAAGGGTACAAGGGGTTCAAGGGTACTGGGTTCATACCCGTCATTAAAACATTGAGTGCGCTTGACCGATGCGCGAAAATGTATACTTGCCTTTTCTTCTTGTTGAAAACCACGATGGAATAAAATAGCAGAATTATCGTCCAAGACGCCTTTACGAAGACTACCCATTCAGTTATTTTTGCACATAAGCCATGGTCGTGTACAGTACAAATGTTGCCAGCTTAGGTTCTGAAGAAGACAAATTGTCTGCCATGTAACTTAGTCCGATGGCCATGCGCCAGCGCAAAGCCTTCTCGTGAACGCAGAGAAAACGAAAACGTTTAGGAGCCCTCGAACACGAAACACATGGGTTGTCGTTTTTGCATAATTATATGTTATGCTACTCAGCGCCCATCCATGTCATATGCCCGCACTATAGGCTTGTGACTATAGGAGATATCGTTTTTGTGGCACTGTTCTTGAGTCCTGTTTGGCCGTTTAGCATGCACTATTGTTTTATTATCTAAAACTGTCAACCTTTGTATCCAATGAACTGGAACGGTTTCGTTAACATTTGGTACATGGATAATGGATATGTTTTATGAGGGTGTATAACAAGCGGCATCTGAACAGAGGAGTTTCCCCACGGCATGGCTGCCAGACGAAATGTTCCACTTACAAATCAACGTAGGTTTTGGACGAACTGATACATATATTGCACATTTGCCGACGGAAAAAAAAGATTCGAAAGAGGCGAGGAAACTAAAGCGAGTGCACCAAGAAGTAACATAGCGTGTCCTGCATGAATGTCTCACATAGCACGTGGGAATTAGTTTAATTATTTGCACAATACCTCTTCCTGGCCGGTGCATGGTGGATTGATTCCGGGAAACGATGTTATTCTGGAAGCGGAATGCCACTCTCGTGCATTGTAAGGGCTCCCGCTGCAGAGGCAGGCAATTGGATCACGTGGGCACCACTTCCCCAGAGAGGTTCACCTGCAGAGTTTTGAGGCGCGCCTTTTCCTCTCAAATGGGCGTGTTCGTTTGAACATTGCAGGTGGTGAGAGTGTACGTAAACCTTTTCTACCAAGAGGGGCACTTTCGGCTGACAAGTTCGAGGGGGTGCACGAGGTGGTGCATGGGTGTTGTTTTCTATACTTCTGAGGGGGCAGGTGCCCCCTTGATGTTGGCCTTGCCCCCAAATAATGTATACTTTGAACACGGGACCCTATCGAGAGTGCCCCTTCATGCGCTTGGTCCCGTCCATTGCCTTCATATATTGCATCCCCAATGATTTTCAGAAGTCAACGCTCCTGCACTCGAGCCTTCCAAGATGGACACATTTTCCTGTAAAAGGGGCCCTTCCATCTTTTCATGATCGAGGTGTACATGCTCCTGTGTTCCCTTCCCGTGGGACCGGCTTCTAGTGGCTCCACGAGGACAAAAAGTGTAACTACAGCCGTCACGACAGGGCCATCGTCAGGCCGTCACGACAGGGCCATCGTCAGGGCGTCACGACAGGGCCATCGTCAGGGCGTCACGACAGGGCCATCGTCAGGGCGTCACGACAGGGCCATCGTCAGGCCGTCACGACAGGGCCATCGTCAGGCCGTCACGACAGGGCCATCGTCAGGCCGTCACGACAGGGCCATCGTCAGGGCGTCACGACAGGGCCATCGTCAGGCCGTCACGACAGGGCCATCGTCAGGGCGTCACGACAGGGCCATCGTCAGGGCGTCACGACAGGGCCATCGTCAGGCCGTCACGACAGGGCCATCGTCAGGGCGTCACGACAGGGCCATCGTCAGGGCGTCACGACAGGGCCATCGTCAGGCCGTCACGACAGGGCCATCGTCAGGCCGTCACGACAGGGCCATCGTCAGGGTGTCACGACAGGGCCATCGTCGGGGCGGACACGACAGGGCATCGTCAGGGCGTCACGACAGGGCGTCACGACAGGGCCATCGTCGGGGCGGACACGACCCTCCCATATTTGTCTGAAATTGAACATGTCCATGTATTGCTGTCGCCAGGTCTTCCAATTCGGGAGGGAATGGCGCAAAGCAAGCTTTTCGCCCGAATATCTTCTACCTTTTGCTCGAAAACAGAAAAATGGATTTAAGCTTGTGTTTTGAGGTTCACGGCAACTGTCCCCAGCCACCCCCCCCGCCCCCACAAACACACCCTGTGGCGACATCTATACGCCTATGGCAGTGCATGAAGATAATTACCCGAAATGTTTGCTGTTTCCTTCCACTAGCAGTGGCGCACTCATAATTTCCGTGTTTAGGTGTACGTTCCAGAGGCGACCATAAGCCAAGCCATGGGGCCCGCATAGGTACGCAGGAACTGGTTCTGAATCTTTCTCTCTCTCTCTCTCTCTCTCTCGCTCTCTCTCTCTCTCTCTCTCTCTCTCTCTCTCTCTCTCTCTCTCTCTCTCTCTCTCTCTCTCTCTCTCTCTCTCTCTCTCTCTCTCTCTCTCTCTCTCGCTCTCTCTCTCTCTCTCGCTCTCTCTCTCATTCTCTCTCTCTCTCTCTCTCTCTCTCTCTCTCTCTCTCTCTCTCTCTCTCTCTCTCTCTCTCTCTCTCTCTCTCTCTCTCTCTCTCTCTCTCTCTCTCTCTCTCTCTCTCTCTCTCTCTCTCTCTCTCTGTCTCTCTCTCTCTCTCTCTCTCTCTCTCTCTCTCTCTCTCTCTCTCTCTCTCTCTCTCTCTCTCTCTCTCTCTCTCTCTCTCTCTCTCTCTCTCTCTCTCTCTCGCTCTCGTTCTCGCTCACTCTCTCTCTCTCTCTCTATTTCTCTCTCTCTCGCTCTATTTATATATATGTATATATATATATAAATATATATATATATATAAATATATATATATATATATATATATATACATATACATATAATGTGTATACATATCATATATATATATATATATACATCTATATATATATATATATATATATATATATAAATATGTATACACATATGTATATATATGTGGATAGGGGGGTATAAGTAGTCATACGGCGTGGGCCCGTTAATCAGCGTGACACCACCGACATGAAAATGCTTGAGGGATCATACTTGAAGATTCGCGAGGTGCCGGGTCCCCACGCGAGGTTTCTTTGGATAATTTTTCTGATTCTTTTCGGAGCCCGGGTCGTGTTTCGAGTTTCCGAGATAATTTTTGTGGGGTCAGGAGCGATTTCGTTTTCGGGCCCAGGCGTTTCTGGTAAAACGTGGCACAAATGGCTTGCTAAGTTTCTGACGAACACCATGCTATCACTAAAGTCCAACTAACAAGTTTAGGCAGTTAAGGCAGCAGTCGGAAGCAGCATAGTTTTCCCGCGTTCGAACGTAATTGCACAGTAAGTCCAAACTACGAACGATAAAGCGGTGACAAATGTCACCTTGCAGTTGTGTCGTCGCAGAAGTCTCGTTCGTAGTTACTGCAGTCGATGTCATGTCGTGACACCGAAGGGGTGGTCGGGAGGGGGAGATAGCGCAGGCACGGATGTAGGTGAAGCACTGTGTGGACGCGCGTATGAATCTGGCTATGGTTATTTTGAATGGATGGATCATGTTTTAGTTAGCATCATGTTTTAGTTATTTTGGATGGATCAACCCACGACTGATTATTGCACATTCACATGGAATTAATTGAACTCATGTAGAAGTGAGTCGATAGGAAAGAACACTCTGCACATAATTTTGATCGGATGATGGAATGGATAGCGCAAAAGCATGAGAAAACGCTGATACTGCTGCTGATAATTATGCTCGTGTCACCTTTCAATGCTGTGGACGATGCAGTGGGCAATGCTGTGGACGATGCAGTGGGCAATGCTGTGGACGATGCAGTTGACGATGCAGTTGATGCAGTGGTCGCTATGGCGTGAAGTTGTTTTAAAATGTTTCATTGATCCTGAGCCAAGCTCTAGCCTGTGAACGGGTGAGGCCACTGGCACATGGGCACCTCCTGCTCGCATCATAGCTGTGGCGTCAGAGAAGTCTTGCCGTACACATCGCACCTCCTGCTCCCGTCATAGCTGTACAGTCAGAGCAGTCTTGCCGTACACATCACACCTCCTCCTCCTTTAATAAGTTAAATTCATGCTGTACTCAAGCAGTCTTCCACATCGCACCTCCTGCTCCCGTCATAGCTGTACAGTCAGAGCAGTCTTGCTGTACACATCGCACCTCCTGCTCCCGTATAGCTGTACAGTCAGAGCAGTTTTGCTGTAAAAAACCCCCACTCCTGCTCCCGTCAGTACAGTAGGAGTTTGAACCCCCCCCCCCCAGTCAAGCATCTGCTCCGGTCAAAGTGTACAGTCAGAGCAGTCTTGCCGCATCGCACCTCCTGCTCCCGTCATAGCTGTACAGTAATATTTGGTTACATCGCACCTCCTGCTCCCGTCATAGCTGTACAGTCAGAGCAGTCTTGCCGTACACATCGCACCTCCTGCTCCCGTCATAGCTGTACAGTCAGAGCAGTCTTGCCGTACACATCGCACCTCCTGCTCCCGTCATAGCTGTACAGTCAGAGCAGTCTTGCCGTACACATCGCAGACCCCTGTGAAGCGCACCATTACTCCGCTGGGTTGGTGTTGCCACGAGAGTGCCGCGGGGAGCCCCGCGGAGGCCACGGGAACTCCACGGGGATTACGGGAGGTCTGAGGAACTATCAATATCCGGTTGCGATTCCCCCGCGCAGTTGGCCACCACTCCGAGAGCCATACATCGTGCTCGGAGCCCGCTATCGGAGCGCGCTCGGCCCATTCGTCACGCAACACCGCCGCAGGGGTGGAGTGTGCGATGATTGCGTCATCAGACAGTGACGCAACCATCGCACACTCCAGAAAGCTCGTAGAGCGATAATTTTAGTCTGGAGAATTACTCTGGAGTATTTCCTAAGTGAGGGCGGCGATCCAGGAAAAATCCAATGAAGCAGAGACAGCTTTCGAAACGCGAAACACGCCGACAATTTTGGGTTTTGGTTGCCGAAAATCTTACAATTTGTTGTTTTATCTAATATATGTTTGTTGCCTTAGGGACAGGGCAGGGGGTCCCAGGGCCCCTCCTTCGCCGCGCCTCTGTCTCTGGCTCACAGACGATCGGCCTGGTGTGTCAGACACGATGGTAGACAGTGGAGGAGCCGGTGTCATTTTGTCAAAGCCAACGCTCGCATAGAAGGATTAGCGATGTAACGGAGCCTCTGACGCGCCGGGAAGTAGTCAATGGGTGTGTGTGTATGTGTGTGGGGGGGGGCATAGTCCCCCACATTTCAAAACGATTGGAATCCCATGTGCAATTCAATGTTGGATAACATCAACAGGTTTTAGGAAGACCAATCGGAGCGCTCAAAGACTACACACAAAACGAACCACAAGGTGGGACAAGTCGCCCCTCCCCTCCCCTCTCTCCTCCTCCCGCTCTGTAATATGCTTGAGATCGTGAAAATAAGGACGGTCATCATCCCGCAACCAGGAGCGGATACAGGCGGAGGAGAGGGGGGGGCAAAAGGGGAATGTGCCCACAACATCTCTCAACACTAGGTATTGCGGCTGACTTGATGCCAGGACCTATCACTACAACGTGGACTCCGCACTAAATATTGTGGCTGAATCGCTACTGCGGTCTAGCACTACAGCATCAGGCTATCCCTTCCAATTCCCATCCATAGTTCAACGTCCTAGCTCACGAAACCTCAGGATATCTTTTTATCGCAGGTGATAAGTGCAGTGTAGTGGAGTAACACCTTTACTGTTCCTAACTTATCTGAATCATTTACACCCATAAACTAAATGCAAGACAACTTCACAAGGAAATCACTATATATATATATATATAGATATAGATATATATATATATATATACATATATATATATATATATAATTATATATATATATACATATACATAAATATATATATATTTATATAAATATATATATATATATATATAAATATACATATATATATACGTATATATATATATATATATATATATATATATATATATATATATATATATATATATATATATATATATATATATATATATATATATATATATATATATATATATATATATATATATATATATATATATATGGGCTACTGTTGCAAAGGCTAGTGATGCGTATTTTTTCCATGCCCGATACCTCCTAAACCGTGTACGATAAATTCTCCCAGTCGTTCCGATCTGGATGTGGGCTGAGCTGTCTACCGATCTGCAGCTCTGGTGATACATGGAGCCAGATAAATATATCCTGTGCTGGCTGTGATGCTCGCCTGGTCTCCATTCCACAGCGCCTTCCACGACGCGGAGATGCTTCTTTGTAATCTACGGCCGGGTGCGGGGTGCGGAAGGCAATTTGTTTTTGGTTTGTGGTTGGGTGATAGGGCATGCTGCTGACGTGGTGATGGCAAGACGTGGTGACGACGACGCTGACGTGGTGATGACGCTGACGTGGTGATGACGCTGACGTGACGACGACGCTGACGTGGTGATGACGACGCTGACGTGGTGATGACGCTGACGTGGTGATGACGCTGACGTGGTGATGACGCTGACGTGGTGACGACGACGCTGACGTGGTGATGACGCTGACGTGGTGACGATGACGCTGACGTGGTGATAACGCTGACGTGGTGATGGCAAGACATGGCGCCGATATAACAGCAGCGCTGACATTCTGCCGACGATCATTTAGCATGGAACACATCGCGAGCGAGTACGTGTGGAGCAGATGACCCAGTACGGATGGGCGACACTCCCACTTGTCATATCCCCATTGGTAGCTTTGAAGCCATCGTTTCTATTCCCCATCTCCGTCTTTGAGTTTCCATATTCATCGTTGCGTCCTCGTATATATATATATATATATATATATATATATATATATATATATATATATATATATATATATATATATATATATATATATTTCCATATTCCTGGTGATGGATTGCACATCTTGATATCTTATAACAGGACTAGCTATAGTTGACATGAATATATGTGTTACATTACCTAAATCCACATTTCATGCAAAACACAACAAAACCAACGGCCATGTACTTCAAAACATTTCATAGCAGTTACAATACATGCTCCAGGTGGCCGCCCTTTCGCTTGACGCACAGAGTCGCGCGCATGGCCACCTCCTGCATCACCCGGGCGCACGTGTCTGCCGAGACGCCCTGACCTCGTACTGTATGGCCTGCTTGAACTCTTGGATGCTTCTGGGGCTTCTCTGGTAGATCTTGCTCTTGAGGTAGCCTCACAGGAAGAAGTACAAAGGTGTCACGTCGGGGGAATTAGCCGGCCAGGGGTGGTGCGCTTTGTGCCTGATGAAGCGCTCTCCGAAGCATCGCTCCAGCCACTCAATCGCCATGTCGATGGTGTGGGTGTGGCTTCATGTTGCTGGAACCACATGCTCTGGGATGATCCGCATTGCTTGCAGACGCTGCTCCAGAAACGATTGAGCATCTCGACGTAGCGCTACTTGTTGATGGTGATTGTGGAGCCGCTGCAATCCTGGAACCACACAAAATGGACCGATGAACCCTTTTGCGATGAAGGCGCACCATACAGCAACCTTCTCGGAATGCGGGGGCTTCTTCATCACTGTATCTGGGATGCCGTTTGCCCAGATCCTGCAATTTTGTGTATTCGCACCCCATCGAGCAGAAAATGCGCCTCGTCACTGAACCAAATGTTATTGATGAAGTTGGCGTCAACGGTGCACACGCCACAGAACAGGCTTGCAAAGGCAACTCCTCCAGTCTTGTCGCCTTCAGACACTGTTCGATTGATCGATATTTTGCGTGGTGTTAGTCCGAGATCTTTTGTGATAATTATTTGTGCCGTGCTGCAGCTGGCGTCACTTTGGCTTACAATTTTCCTGATTGATCTCGTGCGGGTTTCGACGATGATGTCTTCAAACCTCTCAACGCCGTCTGCCGAGCGTTTGAACATTTTTCGTCCGCTGCTACCCTTGCTGAGGTTTGCAACGCTGCTCTCAGGAAATCACTGCTCAAAAAGTATTTCGATAGTCTTGTGATCGGGTGCGGACGCTAAACGTGGACCGGAAAGCGCGCCCAGCTGCTGTTATTGCCGCTGTTTTGCAGTACTTCTGCTGTTTAGCAAGACTTTTTTAGCTTTGTCCTCCTTGCTCAGAGGGTGCATTTCGACGAAAATGCAAAACCACAGATAATTTTCCATTCAACGTGTTTTCAAAAGTATAATTTACTTCATAATCTCGTGATTTTTGGGCTCTCAGTGAAAAATGAAAGTAAGGACTCCTCTGAGAATCATCCGGGTATATATTTATATATATATATTTTTATATATATATATATATATATATGTATATATATATATACTTGTCACGGCGCCAGATGCCGGCTGAGTATCGCAAGCGCCAGTGATAATGAAGCGCCGTTATATAATGAAAACACCTGTACAACCGTCTCGTCACCACAGCAAGGGCGGCGCAAGGCTCGCGAGGCCTTCGTTAGGAGAAGTGATCAGACGCCACCTGGCTCGCTGCTTAGCGCCCCCCCTCCCTGCCATCCATCCCTAATACAGCGGGTGACAGCGGTGGTAACGACGTCCGTTTGTCGGACGAAACCTTTTCGGCTTCAGGTGGAAGAGTGCGCCCGACGGTCGCCGTCCGGCCGCTGGGCATTGCCAGGTCGACCAGTTCTCAACTGTTCCTTGTCTGTCAGCAGCATTACTGGGGGAGAGAAAGAGAGCTAGGTGTCGAGCATTGTGACAGTGCCGGGCCGAACCGTGACGACATCTGCTATCTGCTGACAGGTCGTAGCACGTGGAGTGTGCTTTGTTTGGATATCCTCCGCTTAATAACGGTCACTGAGAGGTGGAGCTCCCTTACTGAAGCTTAGAAGATGATGTGCGGTGCCTCTGGGAATAGTGACAACAATCCGACGAGCTCGTTTATGAGTGGGGGCTTCGAGAAAAGATGCCGTGCCCACCCGTCATGAGCTTCCGGCTGGGTGTCTGACTGTTGTGACTTGGCAGTTGACATTACATTAGCAGATGTGGTAGGTTCTGATCATAAGGCGGTAAAAAAAAGTTATGCCCCCCCCGTCACGCTCAAAGGCACTCATCCTGGCCTCATCCTGGGATCGTCAGCTGACTTAGTGCTTAGTTGGGCGTGGCTGATGACGTCTCGCATGGTTCACGTGGACTAACGGAAAACAAACGTGCCAGCGTGTGCAGCCCACACCTGGATTGTTCCTAAGGATAACCATGTCAGGGCGTAGAGGCTGCTACTTCACATCTCTCTGTCTCTCGTACAAGGGGCAGCAACACGTAGCCTCCACAAAGAGCTGAGAGATGTATTCACCAGTCGAGTCAGTTTTGCCACGCGTCGTCGTAGCATGCTGATTTTGATCGAGGATGACGGCCCGTGGCTACCCATGACCAGGGTCGGCGGAACGTATCGCGGCAAGGGAGATATTTCCCTTAATGCGAATATTAATCAGCAGGTGTCGCAGCCAGAATTTTCTTCAGGGAGCCCAATGACAAATAATTATTATGGAGACCACGCGTCCGAAGCGCGGGAACATTTTTGGTAAGCCGTGGTGAAAATCCCTAAATTTCGTTGGCCTAGTGTTATTGTTTGGGAAAAAGAGGGGATTGCGGGGCGGTGCAATACTCACAGTGCGGGATTGGGGGGCGGTGCGGCTACGTCTCTGATTGCGCATCTTGTGATAGCAATTTACAGCTCTTATATATTTTAGCTAACTCCACAAAGGTCACACGACGTCAGGTTATGTCGTTGATCCAAGATAACTTTGGATAAATCACTGACAGTTATTTGAGTTGCCGATCACCCCACCACATCAGTCATTGATAATTTGGGGCAGTAAGCTAGATTAATTGGTGGTAACTCGCGGTTTGAGCGGAAAAACTAGCCGCGATGGTCACTCTTCCTGTGTCGTAAACCAACGGCCTGACGCAATATTTTCAACTTTGCACATGATAGGGTCGGCAAAGGAAGCGCCGTAGCCCATGCCAAGCGCCGCCCGTGCTTCGATGGTTTGAGGACACATGAACGCTAACAATGATTGTGGATGCACGAGTCTTCTGCCGCCACTCAGGGGTGGCGCCCGGGGCCATATGCGTTCTGGGTTCCGTCCGTTCCGATTGCGAGGGACAATGGCTGAGATAACCGCTCCCCGAGGGTAAAGTTAGTACCGACAGTACTGGTACAGGGACCCTTCTGTGCGCCATGCTTTAGAATGTATGCGCCTTTCTGGTTCAGGCGAGCGCCCTCGTGAACATGCAGGCACACCTTTCGCAACATGGTGCAATATCTGGCGCAGCATGGCCAAAATGATCATTGGTGCAGCTGGATAACACAACAAGGGCATGTCGTCTGTCGTGCTTGGCACATGTTTATCAGATCGTTTCCTCCAGATATTTTCCTGGTTCAGATAGAGAAAACACCTGTGTAAGTTATCATTCACGAAAAGAAACAAAACAACTATTTTCAAATTATGACTCCATAGGCCAAGCCTGTGCAACCATAAAGTATTCTGCCCCCATCCAATGTTATGAATTACCTGACAGATGCAAGGAAAGGCCAAGGAATTTGCATGCGGAGCAATGATCTGGTCCGCCGGGCACCATCTCCCGAGAAGAGAAGAGGGTGCAGTCGACCGGTCCTGGGGAACGCCGTTCTGAGAGACATACGATTAGTGACCCAAGTTGGATCCCAGGGTATGTAAGAAATTTTCATCGGTGGTGAGACGACGATGACAAAATAGGCCGAAGATGAAGAACTTGGCTGGATTTGCGAATTTAACCCTACAATTGCTTATCTGTTAGATGCTAGATGCATTTTCGTTCCCAGTTAGCAGTAGACATGGGCTACGCTGAATCCACCACTGGGTCCAGTTACCCGGATGAAGTGGCCGTAACGTCAGCTTACAATATAGCAGACAGGATCAGTGCTAGTAAATGTTAGCAGTGGTGCCGAGCAAAGCTCGCTGTGCACCCGGACAATGCTTTCCTTTCTATTATTAGACGTACCAAAACATCACCAGAACAATTTCGAAAACGTGTTCCAGCTGTACCTAAAAGCTAGTTGTCAGGATCCAGCGCTTAACTGTGAATTGAAAAAATAAACATGGAATATGTAAGGGAGAGAGTAAGCAGTTTTAGGGAGCTCACTAAATGGTGGGTGGTGCAAAGATGCGCAGCGCCAGAGCGCCCCATACGTTCCGCCGATAGAGAGAGAGAGAGAGAGAGAGAGAGAGAGCGCCCCCTTCGCGCAGAGATGCGAGCGCCAGAGCGCCCCAGACGTTCCGCCGAGAGAGAGAGAGAGAGAGAGAGAGAGAGAGAGAGAGAGAGAGAGAGAGAGAGAGAGAGAGAGAGAGAGAGAGAGAGAGAGAGAGAGAGAGAAAGAAGCCAGAAACCGATATTCTAATATAGTAACTGTGACCTTCGCAAACTCTACACAATTCTGCCCTAATCTTAATTGAACAAGTCATTCACCTTGTGCGCCATCATAACCCAGCTCATCTTTCGTGTGTTTTTTTTTGTAAAACGTTTCCTCTGCGTGGCAGCGGCAAGCTTCAGGCCTGCGCGGCGGTAGTCCATAATCTGGGAGCCGACTCGGTACCGCTGCACCGGTGTCGGCAGTCGGCGGCACCAGCTCGATGCCGGCGATGAATTTAATTAACATCTCCAGATGGGATGCGGTCCGATGCGCAAATGACGGCGGCTTAAATCATCCAACAGGATTCGCTGCCGGGCCGAAACTCCCGGCGATAAGGCCGGCCGGCGGCCGGTCGGAAGCGCGCCGCTACAGACCGCCGCCGCATTCTGCCAAACACACCGTCGACGCGGCTGACGGTAGCAGCACTGCGGTTTTAATGCATGAAACTTGATTACGCCTGGTGCTGAATCATGGAATTGGCGTTCCAGCGCTCCAAAAGCACGCAGAGATTATCGGCGGACATGCAGCATGTGCTGCAGATGGTCGGTACTGGAAATGCGTGTCAGTAACGCCCTTGCGTGGGAAGTGTACACCAAGCAAGCATGTTATGATGCATTGACGCATGCATTATATACTATACTTGGCATAATACAACGCTATTAATACAGAATGTATCAAGTGCTGACGTGTTGTAGAAGTGTTAGTGCGACATGGTGTCATTCAGGTGATCTTGGGAGATAAATAACGGGTTGTTTGTAAGTCATGACTA
Source organism: Ashinkailepas kermadecensis (assembly GCA_034440615.1). Classification (NCBI taxonomy): domain Eukaryota; kingdom Metazoa; phylum Arthropoda; class Thecostraca; family Neolepadidae; genus Ashinkailepas; species Ashinkailepas kermadecensis. Next base: position 214,314 of record JAOTOM010004212.1, read on the forward strand.
ACGACTCTGACGCCGACCCCTTGCTAGTCTTTAATGATCTTTCTTAGTGGGACGTTAGTAGCCACAAAACTCGCATGAATTGGAGACAAATTCGTATCTTGCAACCGATTGTGCCGAAATCGATTGAAATGAACAAAAGCCCGTAATTTTGTTCGAAACACCTCAGCGTTGGGTGACGGAGGAGGGAGCATCAACGCACCACACCGATAGTCATGGATGCCAGCGTCATGAATCAAACAGCTGAATATTCGCCGGAGTTGTTGTACAGAACTGGGTTTGCCGCGTGTTGCCTGTCGTCAGACAATCCCGGCTGAACGGCAGAACTTCAGCCGCAGTTCGGCACATCCCCGATGCTTCAGCACCGCCGCTCGGCCACGTCCCAGATCGCACCGAGCCAGTTGCCACATCCCGGAGGGCGCTGAGTGTGACGCGCGCCCAGCGCTGGCCTGTGCACATCAATGCAGTGCTGTAACTGCAGCGGTGGGAATTCCTGCGGCCCGTGCTGTAGTTCAGCAGGGTCTTGTCTGGAACGCGGTAACTCAGTTCCACCGAACTGCGGCTGGCTGAGTTCTCGGAGAGCCGGCGGGTGTGGTGTCGTTCGACGTATGCAGAGGCGGTCGGGACCGTTGACCAGCGTGCCGCAGAGCTCCGTGTCGTATGGCCATCTGGTGTTAATCCCAAGAGCAGCTGGCGGCTCTAAGAAGAGACCTGCAGAGCTGAAGACGTTTGGACCATGGGCGCGCGTCAGTCCCGATTGCGGCTGGCTTGATTCAAAAGACGCTGCTGCTGCGTTACATTGCTGGATTTTCAACTGGCAACTCACTGACCGGCGGTAGTGCCACGTGACCGGTGGTCGTGCCACGTGACCGGCGGTCGTGCCACGTGACCGGTGGTCGTGCCACGTGACCGGCGGTCGTGCCACGTGACCGGCGGTCGTGCCACGTGACCGGCGGTCGTGCCACGTGACCGGCGGTCGTACCACGTGACCGGCGGTAGTGCCACGTGACCGGCGGTCGTGCCACGTGACCGGTGGTCGTGCCACGTGACCGGTGGTCGTGCCACGTGACCGGCGGTCGTGCCACGTGACCGGCGGTCGTACCACGTGACTCGCCACGCCCGGCGGAAGTCACGAGGGGCCATCGGTACACAGACGCTGGCTCAGCAGCTCAGCGCGCCGTGCCAGCTGATGCGATGCGGCGGTGCGGCGGCTGCCAGGTTGGAACGTATACCAGCGGTGCTTTGGCTACCTAATTTGGCACTAAATCAGCGGCCTGAAGCTAGTTCCGCCACAATTTCTGAGACACGGAATTCTGGTCAGATCAGAGCATTACAGCCACCGCCAGCTGAGTTGTGGAGGCGGCACGACGGCGATCGCCACAGTCGTGCAAGTCGGCTCACAATTTCTCAAAGTTCGCCACACACAGTATGCAAAATACACGTGCAAACACCTCGCCACCACCATCTCAACTTTCCGTGAGCACAAACGGCATGGAAGAACATGCGATGCTTAGTTAAACAACAGGAACTCTCCATCTGGGGCGATTCCACAGCAAAGCACCAAGAGAGACCCCAATTTGTTCACCAACCCCCTCCGAATTTGACAAAAACTGGTGCACTAGGTTCAACGGTCCAGAATACGATTCTGCGATGTTTTGGTCTTTGGGTCAAAGGGATCACGAGGTACATGTTAGAAACTTCTTGAGGTCACGGATAAAGTTCACATAGAACATTATTTTTATATTTTTAGTGGCAGCAATTAGCTAAGGAAACGTTTATATCACTTGCAAGCGGAAGATATTCCCAATGCATTGCAAACAAGTGTGGCCTTGCCAATTCGACAATTCACCTCGTGACCTCGTGACGTTTCTTTGAACTTTAAAAGTCATATTTTGATATCTTTTGTTTCTTGCTGCTGGGTGCCCACTCAATTGTCTATCTGATGACGTATTGTTTTCCTTGTAAAGCCGAATCCGCAGTGGGTCACAGAGGTCACATGTAGAGCCTGACATGAGCCCCAGATAATAGTATTTTACGTGACTAGTAGCATAGACGATTTGGATGCCATCTAAACTATACTCGGCCGTAGATTACGACGATAATATTGTCATGTACGCTATAAATCAAAAAGGTCACATGTTTGTCAGTGACCTGACCTCGATATAGTGGAATTGTATGTGTTGTAGAAGTGGTCAACATGGGTCTGAGTTTAAAGCCATTCGCTGATGCAACACGATTATAGCAGGCTTAATTGCATCAGAGGTCACGGTGGTCACATATGAGTCAGCGGCCTGTACTTAACTCGAAGCTTAAGGTGTTCATTATAGGTGTTCGATATGGGAGCGTTTGGGATCACTTGCTTGGAGAAAACAACAAGGCCCTAAACGTGCATGTAAAGTCACATGGGCTTCATTTGGGTGACTTGTTTGTTTTTAGCGACGTCGCGGTTTATGACGACTCGTAGGATTTGGTCACGGTATGGCCTGTTTCCACATGAAGCGCAATCTGCGTAAGGATCAGGAATAACATCCAGCTTTACTCAAAATACCATACTATCATTTATTAACATGATGAGCGTATGCATATACGCATATATGCAACGACTACTGACCTCTTTTTATACCACTGAGTTAGAACCGTAATAGCCACAAGTCGATTGTGCATGGTTTTAATAATATGTCTGAGTCTGAGTCCGAGGCTGAGTCTTCTAGTGTCGCTGGGGCCTGCTGACGCGTGGGCCACGAATGTCTGAGTCTGAGTCTTCTTGTGTCGCTGGGACCTGCTGACGCGTGGGCCACGAATGCGTGGGACTCTGTCGTCACCATCTTGTGACGTTTTTTGGAGATGTTGGTGGATGCCGCCGCAACCACGCACGTCCCTGAACAGAAATTGAACAGGAATGTGGTTTAATTTTACGAGTTCGACGACATTAGTAGGTTGTGCCTGGGCAGGGGCACGCTAAAACCGTTGGAGATGCAGAGGGCACGAAATGTGCAGCGCAAAAGCCTTTGTCTACTTACAGCTATGTTCTGTGCAATCTTTGCGAATTGTACACTGCTTCTTAGGAAGAAAATTACAGTTTGTTTGATTCGGTACAGTGCTGCGTTGAGCACGATTATGAGTGAGAAAAACGCGTAAAATATCCTTACGTTCATATTGAAAGAAAGAAATATATACAGCGCGAATTTTGATCTATTTCGTTGCTTCAATATGAGCATAAGGTTATTCTACGCGTTTTTTCTTAGAAAATGACAGCCATACAAATTTATTTACATATTGTATGAATTTCTATCGAATTTATTTTCAACCTTTGCGAGTCTCAGACATCACCATTGCCTGTTGACCGACGGCGGGGCACTCATAGCGTTTGTGTGTGATCCGTCGATCGCTGCTGATGCTGTCGTCAAGCATCAGCTGATGCTGATGCTGTCGATCGCTGCACTTTGATTGATGTTGTGCTTCCGGCCGACGAGCATGTATTAACGCTTAGTGATGCAGCATTGCAGCTGACGTGTCACCATGTCACCATGTCACCATCTCATCACGTGTCACCATGTCACCATGTCATCATGTCACCATGTCACCATGTCATTCAATGTCTCATGTCATCATGTCACCATGTCACCATGTCATCATGTCACCATGTCATCATGTCATCATGTCACCATGTCACCATGTCACCATGTCACCATGTCATTCATCATGTCATCATGTCACCATGTCACCATGTCACCATGTCACCATCTCATCACGTGTCACCATGTCACCATGTCACCATGTCACCATGTCACCATGTCACCATGTCATCATGTCATCATGTCACCATGTCACCATGTCACCATGTCACCATGTCACCATCTCATCACGTGTCACCATGTCACCATGTCACCATCTCATCACGTGTCACCATGTCACCATGTCACCATGTCACCATCTCATCACGTGTCACCATGTCGTCGCTCAGGCGCAATCGCAGTACTTTAGGCAGCTGCGTGACTATCTCTGGCAGTAAGGCTGCTGTGGTCAGTGCTCTATTTTCGAATCTGTTCATTCGCCATCCAGAGTGCGGCTGAAAGTTTTCATTGGGGTAACTTCCAATGTACTCATCATCCGCTAGCGCTATGCACCAGCGATTCATACAAAAGCTTTTGCGTGGTCTAACTCCCCAGCACAAAACACGGCTGCGGTGGTAGCGTTCCAATCTGTTTCGATTCCTTACATACGGCAGATGCATTCAGAACCGGACAAAGTTCACTTCTTCTCCAATGGTTCCGCTGCGAAATATCAAAGGAACAACAACCTTGTAAATATTTGAAGCCAACATCAAAATTGGAGTATCAGATATTAGTGGAATGTGCATGGTAAGAATGCATGGGATGGCATTGGTGGGTCGGCTAAGCATGCGGCATATCGTGCTATCCTCCAACGGCCATTATATGAGTAAATCGTAACACTTCAGCATTCCTTTAAAAAAAACTTTGAGTCGGTCCTCAGCACTAAGATGCAGTCTTTCCTTGTTTCAGCGTCCGAAATGTGTAGTGTGCCCGACAAACCAGCAGCTCGGCTACGTGACTCGCTTCTCTCGTAGCATAAAGAGACTTCACCGCTTTGAGGAGTGAGATGATAGTAGAGAAAGTGATATATGTCTGCGGATGTCGACCACTGTGTACGCGGCGTCCGTAACTGACATGAATGGCTCCGCCTCCAATAGTGCTGTGGTGAACCATGGATAAGCATGCACATCATGTACATATCACCTGTTATGTGCATGATTCGCTTTTAGCGAAATGTGTTTGCAACTGAAATGCGTTTTGTGATGTCGAGTATTTATTGAAGAAATGGAAGGAATCTACTTACTTCTTTCTCAGAAGGCAAACGCGTTTTTCCTCTTAATTTCACGCAAATGTTCATTTCAAAGTTAGGTCAGCGTGCGTACCTATGTGACCGCTGTGAACCCACACAACGGGTTTGGCACTGTCGTGCTCTCTGGATATAATGCTTTCAATGACACCCATACTGGATACCTCCTGTAATGCAGATACAGCCTTCACTTTGAGGTCATACCACTGGCCCGTGTGTGACTTCTGCGACTCTGAAGTAGTTGCATGTGTGACTACCATGGTCTATGAGAAAGGTGCTTAAAATGAGACCCATATCGGTCATATTCTGCAAAGCATTCACAGCCATTATTTGAAGGTCAGGTCGCTGGGCAAGATGTGATCTGTCTGGCCTCTGACCTCTGAGTTATTTAGGAATATCACCACCGTACTCTATCAGCGAACACATTTGAAACAACACCCATATCGGCTATCTTCATAGTCACACACAATAGCAATATCTGAAGGCCAGGTCAGGTCCTGACATTTCACCTCAGTGACCCATTATGTAGTCAGCATTGCAAAGCGAATATTGACACCAACAGTTAGACAACTGATGGAACAATTTTCAGTGAAGAAAGAAAACAATGCAAAATAGGGCTTCTTTAAAAGGTCACGATGTCAATAAACTGTCAAAACTTAAAGTAACTTAAAGCTGAACTGAGCAAATCACAACTATCTGTGCCGTTTGATTCGCTTCCAGCCGCGCAGCGCCTTGTAGCTATCCTCCTCGGCGCCAGCACAAATAGAGCTGTGACCCGAGTGTTTTCGAAGCGACCAGCTTTATGTTCGATGAGGTGTTTTTTTTTTATCATCAGATTGAGTACGATACGGATTCCTGTGCAGCAGTCAGCAGTCGGTTTGGCGATTAGGTTAGCCTGTGTTTTCGCGAGCCACGAAGCTGCCGACACCGGCAGAACTCACCGCTAAGAGAACTGTCTGCCTTAGTTGGCTTACAGACGGAGAAAAACAACTAGTGACGTCATATTAAAAGAGCGCATTGATGTGAGCAGATTTGTGATCACTTTGTCGTTGTTCAGTGGGCAGCAGCTTTTGAGACATTTGCTCCACGTTTTCGCAATACTGTTAGCATTATCTGACATTTTGGTACGTTCGCTTTAAATATATTGTGCCAAAACATTAAAAATCGCCCTTGAAAAAATGCGTAAGGCATCACGTGCTAAAACAGCCAAAAAGGAAACGTGATGCTTATGATCCAATCAGCTTTTAGAAAATCTACAATCCAACTACGTAAATGCTTGCTCAAGTGACAGAAACAGCAGGCAAGGCTTTGAGAAAACAACCGGTAAGTGCATCTCATATTAGTGCCAATGACAACGCAACCTGACTGATTCAGTAATGATGCAATCTGCCAATCCACACTGCTTTTGTATTGAATACCATACTACGTATCTTTAAAATAGCCTGTTGCTGGGGCGTGGAAACCCAAGCCTTGAAACCCCTGGTGGGCATTGCACAAATTGCTTGAACAATGACAAATACTCCAATTTTCCATGGTTTGCACCCGGGACACGGTCCACGGCTTGCCTGTCACCATGGTTGCTATGAGTACGTGTGGTGGTGTCGGCGTAGCTATGCTCCGCTTAGTTTCAGAACAGTTTGGGGACGTTTAGTCTGAGAACAGTATGGGAACGCTTAGGGTATTTTAAACTGTAATATATATATATAACTGTCTGATATATGCTGAGTCTGAGAACAGTCTGAGAACGCTGAGTCTGAGAACAGTCTAAGTACGCTGAGTCTGAGAACGCTGAGTCTGAGAACAGTCTGAGAACGCTCAATCTGAGTCTGAGAGAGCCCAGCCGCACTAAGTGTTCTGCCACAACCCGGGCCAATTATCCTGACGCGGCGAGTTCCCAACATCTCTCCCACTGCAACGAAGTTAACTTCGGACCCCTCTTTCGAAATGCGTTTGGCAGCCAAATCACCGCTGCTGCCAAATGTTCAGACTTGACGGAACCGGCGTCGGTCGGCCGGCGCCTGCCGACGCCGACGTCGACACTCGCGCCCCGGCTGCGTCTGCCGCGGCGGAATGTTGTGCCTTGGTCAGATCCGGTGCCGGCGCGGCGACGGCCGGCCGGCAGGTGTTGTGACCACGTGGCAGGGAAGTCACTGCGTCAGATCCGGTGCCGGCGCCGCGACGGCCGGCCGGCAGGTGTTGTGACCACGTGGCAGGGAAGTCACTGCGTCAGATCCGGTGCCGGCGCCGCGACGGCCGGCCGGCAGGTGTTGTGACCACGTGGCAGGGAAGTCACTGCGCCATGTCACCACTATTCCATGTCACCATTGCACATGTAGGGCAGTGGGCTGGGCGGAGTCGACGACCGAGCGCCTCCCTCCGATACGGAGTTCCAACACGTGATTGACCCGCGACAGGTGTGGCCGAGCGGTGCGCGACAGGCCCTGGCCAGGCAGTCGGGTCTGGACGGTCGGCGAGGTGAGACGGAGGTGAGCGGTAACACGCTGGGACGGTTGGTGTCATTGCTGTTGAAACCGTTGCACAAGTTGGCGCCGCGTGGTTTACTTGGCAGCCCGGTCAATACCAGGGTATTCGCGGCTGTTAGATTTGAAGACTTGTTGGATTTGAGAACTTGTCGAAAATGAGAATCAGTTATCGCACACGTGAGGAAAACCCTGGACTGTCAATGCCAGGTCAAACGAACTTGCCCACACTGCGTTGGTGGTCTGGTGAGCAGTGTTACCGGCGGGGGGGGGGGGTCGCCACATCGGCGCTGACGCGTCACCACGGCGGGACGGGACGGTAATGGGCGCGGAACCGCCCGCACTAGCAGCATTACGCCGCGCCCACGGGGAGTTCGCGCTGCTGCAGCTGTCGAGACCGGCTCTGGAACGGCTCTGTCGAGACTGGAGCTGGCGCGGCTCTGTCGAGACTGGATCTGGAGCGGCTCTGTCGAGACCGGAGCTGGCGCGGATCTGTCGGGACTGGATCCACGACCCCCGCCGGCAGCGTATATATATATATATATATATATATATATATATATATATATATATATATATATATATATATTTTTCGTTGGCACAAGTGGCACGGATGGAGAAAACGCGAACAATCTAGAGACAAAGTATGTTTCAGTGATAGGTATTTGTTGAATGCTACTAGTGAGAATACATCCAACTGAATCAGAAATATCCCGATATCTCATGTCGATGTACCTATGTCACGTGGGTATGTATAGTTACACTGACAGCACCCCTCGACACCCTTCTCACAAAGTTATCGTTTTACACTCGTCACGAGTCTCCGAGAATGACACGAGAACTTTGTAATACAATTTTATGTTCTTCGAGCTCATGGTGCATACTTATGTCTATTAGCGGGAGTGCTCGATAATCATAGCAATGTTGGATATGGTTCTCGATGTTACAGAATTGGTGCGAGAGCCAGGAAAGGTATCCATACTGGTTCTCACAGTTCTCAACCGCGCGTCTCCTGCAGTGCAATTCGACGCCATCTTCCTTTTTCGACCGCTTGATGGAATAGCCGTGCATGGTGAGTATCAGTCCATTTATCTAGCATTTATAAATTACCAGTAAATAGAGAGAGGATGTCAGTGAAATGAAAAGAATGTAGTGGACGTCTTCTTTAGTTTGCAATTTTACCAAGCTGAAAGTATCACCAAGTGGGAAATGTGCATGGCTGGGATAGGTGCCACACATTTAGTAACCTAGATCCATGGAGAACAAATTTGATGATATACAAGTTTTTTTTAGCTGCCACTGGCATCCAATGGGCAGTGATGTGCATCTCTGAAGCATGACTTAAGAAGGGTACCAAACAATTCTTTGAAATTAATAATTAGGGGAAGAGAGGGGGGGGGGGTTATCTGAACACGTTCCGTTTCCTGAACACTTACCTTTGGACGTCTTCCGCGTCATGTTCGGAGGGTAAATAACAACCAGATGGCCGTATTCATGAACGATTAACTTTTTTTTATACTGAAATACAAAGGTCTGACTGCATAGTTCTACAGATTCTTTGTGTACGGAGCTAACGAAGTCCGCAGGTGCCATTTTAGGCTTCACAGAGCCGTCAGCTTGAGAAAATCAAAAGGAAGCAACCTACAATATTTTGTGTGCGATTACACCAGTATGTGTTTAGTAGCTACTAATATCTTGTACCAGAACACCTACAGTGAAGTAATCCTGCACAACCACATTTTCGTGTTCGGAATACGCCACACCACTACAAAATAATTCTTTGTTTTATAGTTGCTCTTTGCAAGTGGTTAGAGGATTTTCATTGAAAGGAACTGTTTGAATATGGATAGCTTGTTCATTTTCGTGTTCGGTAAACACAGTACAATTACTGGTTCTGCCATGCAGAAGCAGCAGTAGAGCTATTTGTTCCATGATGTCTTAAGTGTTCGGACCCCCCCCTGTTCCCCTACACTATGTTTGCATCTAGTCGATGCTACAGGGAGGGTGGGGGATCAGCAATTTATGCATGCAAAAGCTATGTAACAAGAAGTATGAATATCATAGAACGCAGCCTCATTGAAGCCTCATTTGTGGAAGTAAACCTTGGAATTGAAAACAATAAGAAATCTGTAATAGTATGTCAGATATACCATTTCCCATGTTTCACCCATTGTGATTTCCAAAACATGTTGGATAGGTTACTAGACAGCATAGAAAGCATAGGAAAACTTATGTAAGAGAGTTAGTTTTTGAGCGTCTTGATCCCATATAATTCAGCAATGCCCCTTCGTCATGGCGCGACAAATACCCGGCTCCGAGACGGCCGTCTGCCGGACATTGGACATTGTACCTCCCCTCCCCTCTCCAGCATCCCAGCGCGCCCGACGTCGCGTCTGCAGAGGTGACCTCGAACCCCTCCCCATGTCTGAGCGGCGTACCCGCCCGCCAGCCCGTACCGCCGCCGTCGTTAATGCTAGATGTAACTGTGTTCACATAAAGTTATACGTTTGGCCGTCCCGTAACCGTAATTGATATAATACCGTAAATGTAACGCATTGTCACCGCCACTAGAAATAGGCTATTTCCCCTTCTAGAAGGCCGTCGACATGGATGTAAGGTCATGGTGTGCTTCTGTGGCCCTTGACCAATCCGTGAGCGGGGTCTTCCGGCCGCTAGCGCTCGTGCGCCCCCAAGGCAGTTCAGCTTGAATACTCTTACAGGTCGGACCGCTGCTCCGCGCGCGCGCTTCCCAACTAAATTCAGCTTATAAATTCATAGGAAAGGCAGTATCACGGCTTACCTTTCGAGGAGAACGTACTGTACGGTGTCTGTAGTTCTCGTGTGATCGTGGAGTGCTGCAGTGCAATACAGGGCAGCAAAAGGTGCTGGTACTTTTGTAACTGGAGTTATCGCGAACAAGAGGTCGCTAGACTTTCACGTGCCAATAAGGACTTTCCTACAAGTGTGCCGTGACCCGGATTTTTGGCAAAACATTTTTTTTGCAAACATTTTTTGCGAAACCTTTTTTCTTCGACCTTCTGCAAGCCCAACTAGACCAACACCAACTGGACCTTCAATCACGCCGTTTCAGCACGGACGAGCAAGAGAACGTCTTCCGCTTCATTTACGTAAGTCCGAGCAAAATCCATCATCCTTTTAAAAATACTAATTTTGGATTTTGACCACCTAAAACGGTTTTAAAAATTGCATAATTGTGCTGTATACCTACCGTGTTCTGAATACTGTGTGTGGGAACTACTGTGTGAACATCGAGCCGAATTTGAAACATAGAAATCTCCACAAAAGTGAGCGAATAATTTTGAAAAAAAACATAGCGTAACGTAACGTAATTCAATATGACTGAGATTTTTACTGATAGATTCGCGGAGTGCTACAACAAAATTCGCTTAGAGATGCGCGCACAAGGGATGACGCAGAATATTAAACCTTTTTCTGGAGAAGGTCATAATAAATTAATTGAATGGCTAAGGCATCTTGACCAAATTAACTTCAGCATGGATGACGAACAGATGCAGATTATTTGCATCAAAACTCTCACTGGACCTGCAGCCGAGTTCATGCAGCGCGTATTCGCGGAACAACCACTTATGACGTGGGCTCAAATAAAACAAGTCATGCGGGAAAGGTATTCGGACCTTTCGGACAACAAATGCGCCCAGGAGGGTTTGCGAAAACTACGTCAGATTCGCAATGAACTGGTACAGAACTACGGGGAGAAATTAATCGCACTGGCACGGGAAGCTTACTCAGATGTCGAAAATCCCACGGTTCAGGAAACTCTCATTGATATTTTCAACAAAGGTGTCCAAAGTAGCTCATTGGCAAACAAGCTGTACAGACAGAACTTCCGGACCCTGGAGGAAGCCATCCAGTTTGCAGTAAAGGAACAGAAGGTTGACAGAGTAATAGAGGTATGCAGAGGCGTACAAAGGCAGGAGCCGATGGAAGTCGACTCAAATCAGCCAGACACAGGAGAGGACAAGGTGGAGAAACTGGAAAAACTTATTTTGGCAATAGGCCAATCTGTGGAAAAATTAGCGGCAACCAAGCCAGAAACTCCGAAGCCACCCAGGGAGAACCAACCCCAGCCTGGACCACGGGTGTTCCATCCCACCTACCCACGTTACCCACGTCCGCCACGAAACTTCCCTTCAGGACCGCACTATGGACCACCTCAGTCAGGACCACAATATGGACCACCTCAGCCAGGACCACACTTTGGACCACCTCAGTCAGGACCCCACTATGGACCACAGCAGCCACGATCTCCTATGGGCCCCAGAGTATGGAGAGCACCACCTAACACCGACCAGCACCCAGCTTACCGCTGGACTCCCGATGGTAGACCCATCTGTATCAGATGTGCAAAAATTGGCCACATTGGAAGGCGATGCCGCTCTCAGCCAATTAGCCAGGCGGAAAACTAATGAGCTCTGTCGCGACTGACCACCGTGATGGAGCTGAGCAAATTCAGACAGAGGATATACCGAGAAAAATGAGGAAGAATATCAGGAAAAAGCGCGACCCCGAAAAACGTAAACAAAGGTTGGCACGCGTCCAACAAGTCCACATCAAGGCAAACACGCCCATGGCATGGCTTCACATCGGAGACCAGAAAGCCTATTCTCTAGTGGACACGGGAGCCGATATATCGTTGATTTCGAAAAAATTATTTGATAAAATCGCGGAGAAAAATATTATAAATTTCTCACAGGACCCACGAGATTGCATACCACTGATATCCGCCAGTGGCCATCGCCTGAAAAACATTGGAGTTGGAACCTTCATGGTGGAGATGAGCAAATTCCGAAAATCTTTCGAATTTCAAATTGTGCAGGACCTAAAACAGGAGTGCATGTTGGGGAATGATTTTTTGACGAAGTTTGGAGCGAAGCTAGACTTTGAAAAGAAAGCCCTCTGCATCGATGGAAACATGATTCCTCTCAGACCACAAAAACAGAACAGTGAACCAACGAGCTCACTCGTGCGAGTCAAGGAAAGAGTTCACATTCCCGCCAACACTGTCGTGGAATGCCCAGCCTTCATCAACCGTGTCCAACTAGTCGATCAAAACTGTCATGTACACTCGTTGGATAACATGCCGCTGATCTCTGAGGAACCTGGCTTGTACATAGCCGAAATAATAGCGAAGCCTGACCAACACAAACGCGTACCAGTGCGAATTGTCAACACTACAACTCGTGATTTCTCCTTGCACCCAGAGCAGGTGATTGCATTCGCTGAGACTATTGACGATTCTGACTTGGAAAACCTGATTGACATGACACAGGACATTGAACTGACACCGCCAACCGCTCCCTCTGACCCGCTTGATCAAGCCAAGCTGGCTCACCTGACTGGTGCAGACAAGGACAGACTCGAACAACTGTTACGTGCTAACACTGACTTATTTGCCGAGACTGACGCAGATCTTGGAACGACTGATGTCATCAAAATGGACATTGACACTGGAGACAACCCGCCGATCCGACAAGCTCCTTACAAAACCCCATTCTCTCAGCGAAAATACGTAGAGGAACAAATTAAAGTAATGTTAGACGCTGGTATCATTGAGGATTCAGACAGTCCTTGGGCCGCCCCAATCGTGATCGTTCGCAAGAAGGATGGAGGTAACAGATTCGCGATTGACTTCAGAAAACTAAACAAGGTGACCAAAAAAAATAGCTACCCACTCCCGCTAATTGAGGACATTCTTGCCTCTCTGGGAGGTGCGAACTTCTTTTCGTCTTTGGACCTGAAAGCTGGATATTGGCAGATCCCGATGTCCGAGGAGAGTATTCCCAAAACATCCTTCACATGCTTTATGGGACTCTGGAACTTTCGCAAAATGCCATTCGGAATTTGCAATGCACCCTCCAAGTTCGCAGAATTGATGAACAAAGTGCTGTCTGGAATTCAAAATCAGTTTGCAACCGCCTACATCGATGATATAATCGTCTACTCCAAAACATTTGACGAACATTTGGCCCATCTGGAAGAAGTTGTTCGCAGACTGCGAAAAGCGAAATTGAAACTAAAACTGTCGAAATGTGACTTCTTGAAGGAAAGAGTACAGTACTTGGGACACCTAGTGTCAGCCTCTGGCATCAAGCCAAACCCCGAGAAAGTGGAAGCGATTCAACATATGGCAGCCCCGACCAATGTCAAGGAGTCCGCTCATTTATCGGTATGTGTTCATACTACCGTCGCTTCATTCCCAGCTTCAGCAAAATCTCCACGCCACTTATAAACCTCACGAAGAAACATGCCCGATTTGATTGGACAGACGAGTGTGAGATTGCTTTTGAAACTCTGAAACAGAAATTAGCTACCGCACCCGTGCTGGCATATCCCGACATCACGAAAGAGTACAAATTATACACGGATGCCTCCCAGGAAGCAGTTGGAGCCGTGTTAGTGCAGGAACACGGAGAAGGTGAAAGAGTGGTACAGTACCTGTCGAAACAGTTGAATGAGACACAACGGAAGTGGCCCGTGGTGCAGAAAGAAGCCTATGCCTGCGTGTGGAGTGTGCAAAAATTACGCCAATATTTTCTTGGATCGAAATTCACCATTCTGACCGATCACCGTCCACTTACTTTTTTGAACCTGTCCGAAATGAAAAATCCCATGTTGCAGAGATGGGCGATCATGCTTTCAGAGCACGACTGCGAAATCATATACATTAAAGGAAGCAAAAATATCGTGGCTGACCACCTCAGTCGAATGCACGAAACTGACCAGGACGTGAACGTCATAGATTCAGACCATGTACCAATGGGCGATCTCCGTCACACTGAATTCAGAAAACCAGAGGAAGACCTGAGCAGAGAGGTAAAATTTAAGGAAGTACTAGTGAAATGGGAGAATATAGTGGAACTGCAGAGTGCCGATGAGGAAATAGCAACTATTCGGAAAATCATGAATGACAAAAATCACTCAGATTATCGGGACATTGTTTTACGTTACATGGAATTGGACAAACTGATCTACAAAATTAGCGATGGACCTCGCTGTGGACCATTTCCAGGCTTACAACTATGCGTGCCAAAATCCCTGAGACAGGAAGTATTGAAGGAGATGCACGATGGTTTCTTTGCAGGACACATGGGACTCACCAAAACATACGAAAAGCTTAAATTCAGGTATTATTGGAACGGAATGTGGAGAGACACAGTGGCCTACCTCAAAGCTTGCGTGCCTTGCACAGGACGCAAAGCCAAAGCAGCCCCAGCTCCGATGCAGGAGATGCCAGTACCTCACTATCCCTTTGAAATGATTGCGATTGACACTTGTGGACCATACCCAGAAACACAACAAGGTAACCGTTACGTCATCACGATCATCGACTTGTTTTCTTCTTGGCCGGAAAGTTTCTGCACTAAGCGAAAGGATGCCCATACTGTCGCGAAAATCCTTATGGAAGAAATCATCCCACGCCACTCATGTCCACGCGTGATACTTTCGGACTTAGGAACAGAATTCAGAAATGCCGTTGTAGACGAGCTGGAAACTTGTTTGAATATTCGCCATATCACCACCAGTGCATATAGGCCACAAAGTAATGGAAGATGCGAAAGGTACCATAGGTGCCAAAACGACATATTGGCAAAAACAATCAACAAAAATCAGGATGATTGGGACACAAAAATTCCCGCTACTCTTGCCGCCTATCGGACCGCTAACATTGGAAGCTCTGGAACCATCTCGCCATTCTTCACATTGTACGGCAGAGACCCCATTCTCCCCCTGGACAATTTGCTCCAGCCCAAAATGAAATATTACGGTGAAGACTATGTCCCAAAAATGTTGCCAAATTTACATGAAGCGTACAGCCATGTAAAGACTCACATTGTGGAGAGCCATGAACGTAACCGTGAGTACGCGGACCGCAAAGCCAAGCCGCGAAATTTCAAAATTGGGGATCCCGTGTATTATTATGACACAACTGTGCACCCTGGCACGTCGTCAAAGTTCTCGTTGCCGTGGAAACCGTACTTTCGGATTGTGAAGCAAACGAGCCCAGTCAATTATGTGATCAGAAATCAGACCTCCGGTAAGACCCGGTTGGTGCATGCACAGAAGCTACGGCTAGCCGACCCGAACACAGCATGGGAACCCACCAAGGACCACGACGAACCAGTGAACCAGAAGTATCTAGAGAAAACGTCCAAGGTAGATGGTGCTGTCCCTGAACGAGTGCAGCCTTTTAGGTCAGCCAAACGGGCCGAGGTCGGCCCTGACTACAGTCCCTGTGAGGATTGGCCCATGGATGTATGCAGCCCACAAAGAACAAAGGATGACGCTGAGTTGACAGAGTCCGTGCCTGGCTCGGTGCAGCCGCCGCCGGTCGAGTCTGACCGGGCAGAGAGATCGCCTTTCACACAGTCTGCAGATGTAGCTGGGCCCCCACCGGTATCGAGTGACACTGAGACAGACGTTCCTCTGTCTGAACCCGTCCAGACAAACAAAAGGCCGTTGCCGTCGACCAGTGAGTCAGACGACGACGCCCCATTTCCGGAACCAGCGGAACGAAACCAAAGACCACTTCCCTCTTCGAGTGATTCAGAAGACAATTTACCCCTTGCAGAATTAGCAGAGCGCTTAAAACGACCCTTACCTGTGTCCAGTGATTCAGACCCTGAAACTTCACAATCGCAATTGGCGAAACGTCCGAAACCTCCAATTAGCGAATCGGAAGATGAAATTCCGCTTTCAGAATTAGCAAAACGCGTGCAGGACACGACTGAAAGCCCAGTGAGGCCAGTCCCTGAAAACGACTTTTGGTGGAATCATCTGACGACGATCGTCCTCTATGCAAACTTCAAATTCACGATGACTCCGCTACTTCCACTGATTACGAAGCTGATGTCGACCGAGTCGCCGTCACGCCTAATGTCAACGCCTTTGCAAGCTTAGTGGAGATGCAAAATGATTCAATGATGAAGCAGTTCAAATTACAAATGATGATGTTCCAATCGATACTTAAATAACGGCTCTAGTAGATATGTCGTCGAAGCGTACTCGTGAGTCGCTTCATGTGAACATGTAACTGTGTTGTTGACGCAGTGGCGCCACCAACGGTGACGAGTAACGCCACCTACCGGCCGGATTGCCGATGTGATGGACGTGGTGCGTGTAGCACCTTGTGATGGAACCCCATATGGACATAATGATGTTGAAGTGATGTTGTGATGTCACCTATCCTGATGTCTTGTGTGACATATTGTCAACTGTTAGTAACGTGTATTTGTGGTCAAAATCCAACCCCAGACCTATGCCTCCGCATCTTGGAACCGAGTTTTGTACCTGGAACCCACAATGCAATCCAAACCATCCAACCCTTCCCGCTCGGTGAAGACATCATCATCATCCGTCCTGGACCTGGACCTGGGCCAACATCAACACGACCTGACAATCGGGCGTGACGAGTCCGTCACGCCAGTTCCCGCAGGACCGTCGACCGTGTACCCGCCGCCTCACGCCGACACCGCAGCTGACAGCATGGACCTGAGCTGACGACCGGACGTGATGAGACAGTCACGCCGGCTGCCACAGGACACCACAGGTGGACCACCTGCGGCCACCTCGTGCAGAGATACACAGGATGTACCTGCAACACGACCCACCAGCGGCCGTTATACACGGCCAGTTCGACGACTGGGCCGTTGGCACGGCGCCAGTGAGCGCCGCCGAGAGGCCGATTGGGCCGCTGCAACCTGAGCACCCCGCTGCGGATGCGAGCGTCGCCGTTGCGGGCGCTGATCAGCGCCACCACGGAGCGATGCTGACGAGCACCGTCCCCGAGCACCGCCACTGCCGGTGCAGTGGACGGTCATACGGATGACTCAGCCGAACTAGCGCGTGGTAGACCGGAAGCTACCGCGGTGATATGGATGAATCACCGTCCGCTCTTGCAGTTGGACATGATCGAACTCGACATAATCTTCCATAAGTCTATGGAGAG
Organism: Ashinkailepas kermadecensis; assembly: GCA_034440615.1. NCBI lineage: Eukaryota > Metazoa > Arthropoda > Thecostraca > Neolepadidae > Ashinkailepas > Ashinkailepas kermadecensis. Next base: position 231,639 of record JAOTOM010004212.1, read on the forward strand.
ACGTCGCAGTTGACAGGGTTGTGTCCCTGACCAGTGACTCAGAGTGATACAGTGACATGCGGTAACTACCGCATGGCCGTCAGTTAACGCGGCATACCGTCTGAGATGGCAAGGTCGGCCATGCTCAGCTACTTCCCCTTCCCGAACCGGACTGAACTTTCACCAGTGTGCGCGCGACAGTGATCGCCAAAATGTTTACGAAAAATTGAATTTGTGTTTAGCTATTAGGAACATTGTTTATTTACTACCATGGATCAGGGAGCGGATAACCCTTACAAACCTCCTAGACTAACCCACGTAGAACTGTATGTCATCTGACATGTATTAAATTGTTGTCGTATCGTAAGTGTTTGTTGATTCGTATGTGATTGTAGAAGGCCGTGATATGTCTGAGTGGAAGTTCAGGATCAATCTGTGAAATGATCCGACCTTTCGGACCTCTAGCTGTGTTGTAAGAGAGTTAGTTTTTGAGCGTCTTGATCCCATATAATTCAGCAATGCCCCTTCGTCATGGCGCGACAAATACCCGGCTCCGAGACGGCCGTCTGCCGGACATTGGACATTGTACCTCCCCTCCCCTCTCCAGCATCCCAGCGCGCCCGACGTCGCGTCTGCAGAGGTGACCTCGAACCCCTCCCCATGTCTGAGCGGCGTACCCGCCCGCCAGCCCGTACCGCCGCCGTCGTTAATGCTAGATGTAACTGTGTTCACATAAAGTTATACGTTTGGCCGTCCCGTAACCGTAATTGATATAATACCGTAAATGTAACGCATTGTCACCGCCACTAGAAATAGGCTATTTCCCCTTCTAGAAGGCCGTCGACATGGATGTAAGGTCATGGTGTGCTTCTGCGGCCCTTGACCAATCCGTGAGCGGGGGTCTTCCGGCCGCTAGCGCTCGTGCGCCCCCAAGGCAGTTCAGCTTGAATACTCTTACAGGTCGGACCGCTGCTCCGCGCGCGCGCTTCCCAACTAAATTCAGCTTATAAATTCATAGGAAAGGCAGTATCACGGCTTACCTTTCGAGGAGAACGTACTGTACGGTGTCTGGAGTTCTCGTGTGATCGTGGAGTGCTGCAGTGCAATACAGGGCAGCAAAAGGTGCTGGTACTTTTGTAACTGGAGTTATCGCGAACAAGAGGTCGCTAGACTTTCACGTGCCAATAAGGACTTTCCTACACTTACAATCATAACAGGAGATTTCAACTATGACTGACTAAATATTAGAAATGATAGAAATAGCAGAGCCTTTCTAAACTTGCTCACCTCATATAAATTTTGGCCCACTATAACAAGAGCCACTCATGCACATAGTGCTGGAATATCATTGCTAGACAATATATTTATGAATGATCTCTCCTTTATCTGCTCTTCTGGATATTGCTGGAGGACTTATCTGGTCATCTTCCCATTTGTGTGACTTTAACTTTTGATGAAAATCAAAGCTCAACAAAAGCTAATAGAACAGTATTTGATTATAATCAAGTGACAAAATCGAATGATTATTTGGTATTAGCACTGCAAAATTTTCACAACAACACTGATGCAAACATTGCATGTTCTCAACTGAATAAAGTATACATAGATGGTATGAAGCTTTGGACTAAAACACTTGCATACAGCAGAAAGAGAGCCCCTATGAAACCATGGATAACTTCAGGAATATTATATTCCATAAATAAAAAATTGTACAAAAAGTACATAAAAAATGAAACCATACAATATGAACATGAGTATAAACGATATAGAAACATTTTATTTCATATTTTGAGACATGGAAAAATATGTATTATCAAACAGCACTCTATCACAATCAGCAGGATGGACAAAATACTTGGAGAATCCTAAAAGAACTGACAAATAAGAAAACAAAAACTAGATCCAAACTTCCTGATGCATTAGTAGGTGAAGATAAAGTTCATAAAGTGCTAAGCCTTAATGAGGGCTACAGGGGCCATCTAGGTTAAGCCAAACTAGAAAAGATACTAGAAATGTACATGCTCACACCCCAATCAATGCATTATCTCAAGTTCCAAGGGAACTTGAGGATGTGATACTGATGAGATTGTCTATGGTAGCACAATGGGAGTGTGTTATGCAATAGCAAGTGAATTGGTGCTAGATAGGCTGCGATATATAGCTTCCTAGGAACTTGAGGTAAGGGATTGATTGGGCTGAGAGTATGTACATTTCTAGTACCTTTTCCAGATAGGCTTAACCCAGATGGGCCCCTATGGCTCTTATTAAGCCTTAACACTTTATGACTTTATGACTTATGCGTCAGTTATCTGTGATCAGTCTTATGTGTGTGTGGGTTGTCGGTGTATGGTTTCTTTAGGATGTGGTGATGGTTGGGGTGTGTATTTTACCGGGCTTATGGTATCTTCCATTTACAGACTTAACTGGATGGGCTCTTGTGGCTCTTATTAAGTCTAAACACTTTATGACTTTATTTATGACTTTTATGGAACTATATATCCCAGCATATCTAGGACAATTCACCTGATATTGCATAACACACTCCTGAACAATTTCAAACTCCTCTAATCATGCCCAATTGTGTTACCATAGCCAAACTCATCAGTATCACATACCCGGAGGTCGGTGCCGAATCGACTGCTAGGTACACCCTATATAGTACAATATAATACTAGAAGTATTATAATACTAGAAGCCTATGGTAGCACAATGGGGTGTGATTGGGAGATTTTGGAATTGTTGAGGTTGTTATGCAATATCAGGTGAATGGTCCTAGATAGGCTGGGATATATAGTTCCCTAGGAACCGGAGATAATGGATTGATTGGAGTGTGAGCTGGTACTTATCTAGTATCTTTTCTAGAGAGGCTTAACCCAGATGGCCCCTGTGGCTCTTATTAAGCCTTAACACTTTATGACTTTATGACTTTATAGCCTCGTAGCATTGCCTGCTGAACATTCACGAGTTAATTTGATTTCAGCCAGTCTTTTAGATGCCTTAACACACCTAACGTTATTTCTAGCTATTCTATATGATTCTAGATTTTCCTCAGAGTTAAAATATTTTAGTTTCTTAAATGCCTGCTTCTTTGACTCCAGTAGGTGTTTAATTCCTTGGTCAGCCATGAAGGGTGCTTAATCTTGTTTAATCTAATTTGCCTATTGGGAATGAACCTAACTTGACCTTGGAACAGTTTGTCTTTTATCATTTTCCACAATTCATAGGCATCTAATCCCCTCAATAACTCTTCCCAGTTAATTTCATTGAGGTAGTTCCTGAACTCATTGTAATTTCCCTTAGCAAAATTTGGAATCAATGCTTTAGAGCAATGAAGATTCAAGATGGCAATGAATATGAAGGGAATTGTGTACCTAATGCATTTAACAATTTCTTTGTCTCTATTGGATAAAGGCTAGAACAAAAATAGCATCTACAGAAAATTATCCAACTGAATACATAGCTGAATCTACCTATGCAAAGTTTTCTGATATTAGTACCAATGAAGCTCAAGTAGAATCAATTATTAAGAAATTGAAATATGTTGGATGTGGCATAAATGGAACCAACTCAAACATTTTGATGCTGGAGGAACATGAACGTGAACTGATGAAAGGAACATGAATTGATTACCAATCATCATTAATTGAACCATTGAAACAGATTACCCATCTACTTAATCTTTGTCTGCATAGTGGAATATTTTCTGATGATTTTAAGAAAGCATTGACCCGCCCCACTGTTGGGTTCATCCACCTAATAATTTCAACTTTTAACAACTTTGGTCATTTGGAGTGAGACCTCCAATCCGTTTGGCCCCGTTTGGCCCCGTTTGGCCCCGCCCATTGCCTCCATGCATTTCCCCATGTCTTTCAGAAATGAGCATACCTGGTGCAATTCCTGTCCCCTTCCCCGCCCGACATGTTTAGCCTGGTAATTGTCAGTTTTAAAAATAAAATGTTTGCACGCACAATGCAGCCAATATTGTTTTTCGTAGGTGGGGGTGCCAGAAGAGTATTTACCTTCTCCCCTGGACTGCCCTCTTCTTTCTGTCAAGATGCTGTCTACCTAGGTGTACATGAAACCTTTGCATAGTATATTTTTTTGGAGAACAGGTCCTACAACTGCCGGGATGCCCCTATGCAAACTGCAGGGGGACCCACCGAATCCCATTCTGCTATCTTAAGCCTGTATCAAGCAGATGAAACAGATATGGCGTGGGAATACAGCAGTCAAATATGTCTTTGTCCATAGGTGTAGGTTTCTGAAAACTATTTCGAGGGCACAATACATGAAGGCAATGGGCGAGCCCGGAAGGATGGGGGGGGGGGATGCCACATTAGATTCCACGTCGGAATTTGAAATCATTGGGAGGGCAAAGCCAACATTGGGGGCGAGGGAGCAAGTTCCCCAGCAAAAGCATACAAAGCTACACCTTGTCGATGAAGCTTAGACTCTTTTGCTGGCTTATGTAGGAAAGGAAGCAAATTTTGGATATGCTGATAAATTACGACGCCTGGACATTCTGTCGCGGCAGGGGTAGAAGTTTCCCAAAATGATTTGGGGGTTTTCATGCCATTCTTTCCAGCCAACGCCACGACTATCAAACCAACGCCCATAATTATCCGCGTTGGCATGACACATCCAGCAAACGCCTTAATGCGTTGCCCGTAAGAATGGATGGGAATGGAGGTCTAGCATGGGGCCATATAGGTCCCATGCTATACTACAGTAGCATTCGGGAGGGGGAGTGCCTCACAAAAGTATAGAAAGTTCCACCTCTGTGTCGCGGTGTACCGTTATGCCACAATGACCAACAGCGAAGAAACTGGTGACAGGACGTACAATTGCAAAACATCTCATAAATTAACGTGGGGCATTGGAGGTTTTGGACATTCTATCGTATATGACATTCTGCAATCTGCGCCTTGAACATTCTGTCACATCCGAGTGCCCTTGGCTGCTGGACATTCTACCGCTTGGACATTTTGACCCTGTGCCAGGCTCAAGGCCTAGATTGGCCGGGGCGATCAAAACCTCTGGTCATGATCGTTGCCGCCTAGTATCTTGATAGCCTTGGTAGTCGCCGTCAATCGTCCAGAATTCGACGACGTTGCGCCGGCCTTTCCCCTCTCCCTTCCCGCGGTTCTGTGCCAATAGTCGTGGTAACGAGTGTAGCTTTGTACACTTTTTGGGAGGGCACTTGCCCCCCCCCCGTCCATGTTGATTGTGCCCCCCCCCCCCATATTGGCTATGCTTCCGCCACAATAATTTCAACTTTTAACATGGAACCCAATGTGTTATGCCCTCAATCAATTTGGCCCCTCCCATATTGATTTGGGGCCTTCATGTATTGTGCCCCCCCCCCCATAATTTTCAGGATACTGCGCCCATGGTCGTGGTGCTGCGTGCAAGGCCACATAGCATTACTTTTCTGTTGATGGGTGTGCTACTTGTATTGATAGTTCCTGTTATCTAACAGGCTTTCAAGCATTGGGATTTTGAGACACTGGAAAACTTAATTCCAATGGAGGTTCCTATCGTCATTCCATCGGTTTTGTTTTGAGGACACCTTCAATTCGAAATTTGGGATACTAGGAGTGGGGCAGGGAGGGTGTTCTAATCATAGGTGTAGGCTTTATATAATTATTGGTGTTGGCAACATGTGATTCAACCACATTGCGGTCACGTAAGTATTGGCATACACTGAATGCTGAAGTGTGAAAATTATTGGTGTTGCATTGGCAGAACCAAATCGATAAGCATTCCCACCAATGAGGAAGGCCTGTTGTACTTTGGTATGTTAAGCTACATTTTGATTTGTCTTTGTAACAAGAGTTTGGTGCCCTTTCCAAATTCAGGAAGTGAATACCAGTATAGGGTGACCATGAGGAGGATATTTTAGTTTTACAGTAAGTAAGGCGTGGTTGTCTGGGCTCATCCGCTGAAACAGCGGGGAAGTGAGTTTGCACTGTTAAAAGTGATTATATGTGTTCAGTGATTGTTTTCTGTGCATTACTTAATTTAGCAAAAATAGCCCTTTTTTGCAAATTTTGTTCCTTGACCTGACCTAAGATAAAATCTTTGGTTGGCCTCGAAAGTCCACATATCAAATTTATGTATTAGTTTATTTATGCATTGGCTTCCAAATTGGTCTTAGCACAATTATGGCCAAAATAGTGAAATTGGAAAATTTTACATTTTAAAGTTATTTGTGCACATGTAATTTCAGCAATATGCACCGAACTTATCAAGGGATACCGAAAGGAAAACCTTGGAACAGGATGGAGTATGAACCGAACTTATCAAGGGATACCGACAGGAAAACCTTGGAACTAAAAAACCTAAACTAGCCTGATCTAACCAAACCTAACCCATTTGTTTGCTTTATGGAGGGAAATATGTGTAAAAACTTGTCGTGTTACCACCTTGAAACACAATAATACCAACTTGACATGGTACGAGTCGGCAGAAATTCCTTACAAAAACTCCTGATTTCTTATCGGAATATATCCATATCCATATCGGTACAGTCAGAATATCCAAGCGTCATAATGTCCAGACATCAGAATGTCGAACAGGCAAGAAGATTCGGGTGTGACAGAATGTCCAAGGCGTAGAATGTCCAATGCAACAGAATAATTTCTTGAATAATTTCAACAATTTCCCATGTTAAAATCATGGGAAATTAAATAAATGAGCAACACGTGTTCAAACCATATGGAGTGAACCCCAATACAATTTGGGCCCGCCCATTGCCTTCATTTATTGTGCCCCATAATAATTTTCAGAAATTAATTCACGTATGCACGAGCATATACATACATTCATATATATATATATATATATATATATATATATATATATATATATATATATATATATATATATATATATATATATATATATATATATATGTGTGTGTGTGTGTGTGTGTGTGTGTGTGTGTGTGTGTGTGTGTGTGTGTGTGTGTGTGTGTGTGTGTGTGTGTGTGTGTGTGTGTGTGTGTGTGTGTGTGTGTATGTGGATGTGTATGTGTCATACACATACACATACACATACACGTACACGCACACGCCACACGCACACGCACACGCTCACGCACGCGCACGCGTGTGTCCGTGTGTGTCTGTGTGTGTGTGCGGGGCGTGCGTGCGTGCGTGCGTGCGTGCGTGCGTGCGCGTGTGCGTGCGTGTGCGTGTGCGTGCGTGTGTGTGTGTGTGTGTGTGTGTGTGCGTGCGTGCGTGCGTGCGTGCGTGCGTGTGTGTGTGTACACCCTACAACAGAACATTTACTATTTGTACCTCTTGAGGTTTGCAGCCTGTCATATTTAACAATAGCCAAGTGAATATCAAAATTAAGCAATTGCCCTGAGCCTAGAAAACCAAAATATTTTAGTTTTGCGTGTCTAGTGCTGCAATACGGGTGTCGATTTGCATACTATTCATGGAGCTTTGCCCTGCCCCCACTGTCGGCTTCACCCCCTCCCTCCTCCCCCAATAACAGGTCGGTTTATATTGTCCGTGCTGGATGTGTGTGCTGACCGGTTTCAGGTCGCTCCGTTTCCGCGTGCCTGCTTTCGGCGCCTGGCTTCTGCACCTGTTGACAGGCAATCCTCGCTTCTTGGCCACCAGCGTGATTCGTCTGATGAACAAACAGGTGAGCTCCAGCAGCGGCCAGGCCAGTCCACCCAGTTCATTGCAGCCGCCTGGTGTGTGCAGGCAACACGCTGAGCTACAACCCAACGCCGAGTCACCACTGACACTGTACATACACTGCCAGTAACTGACGTGCGCTTGAATGAGACTGAAATGATGGAGGTACACAAGTTGCGGCTGTGGCGCTCCCCACATGGCTGATGATGGCCAAGATATACAAGTGAGGACTATATCACTCCCCACATGACCGGACTGACTGAGGTACACAAGTGGCTTGTCTGGCGCTGCAGGTGACGATGAGGCGAGTCCGGTAGTGCATGCAAACCAACAGCGCGTCTGACCTGTCCGCAGTGACGATGAGGCTGCTCTGGCGGTACTAGGCAAACCAACAGCGCGTCTGACCTGTCCCCCAGGAGGGGCGGGGGTGACGATGAGGCTGCTCTGGCGGCATGCAAACCAACAGCGCGTCTGACCTGTCCGCAGGTGACGATGAGGCTGCTCTGGCGGTACATGCAAACCAACAGCGCGTCTGACCTGTCCGCAGGTGACGATGAGGCTGCTCTGGCGGTACATGCAAACCAACAGCGAGTCTGACCTGTCCGCAGGTGACGATGAGGCTGCTCTGGTGGTACATGCAAACCAACAGCGAGTCTGACCTGTCCGCAGGTGCGATGAGGCTGCTCTGGCTGCATGCAGAACGTGCTGGCTCTGAAGGCGAACATCGCGCGCGGCCAGGCGCTGTTCGGCACCATCGACAATTTCCTGCTGTACAGGCTGACCGGCGGCCGGCTGCACATGAGCTACGTCGTCAACGCCACCGCCATCGGCTTCTTCGACCCGTACCTGATGTGCTGGTCGGGCCACACCCGCGCGCTGTTCGGTGTGCCACCGGTCAGCTTGCTGCCGCGCTAAGTGTCCAATGCGTACTTGTTCGGCACGACGGCGCCGTCGCTGCTGGGCGCGGCCGTGACGATCGGCTGCGTGATCGGCGACCAGAGCGCGTCGCTGTACGGCTCTGACTTTCTGCAACGCGGCGTCGTCACCGTCACGCTCGGCACCGGCCCCTTCCTGGACATGAACACCGGCGACCGACCGCACGCGTCCCCGAACAGCGTGTGCCCGTGTGTGGGCGGGCAGCGCGGCGACCAGCTGGTGTTCATGGCCGAGGGCTCGCCCGGCGACACGGCCTCCAGCGTGCTGTGGGGCTGCCAGGTGGGTCTGTACGCCAGCGTCGAGGAGACCGCCGCGCTGGCCGCCTCCGTGCCGGACTCGGCCGGCTTCCGGTTCGTGCCGGCCTTCTCCGGCCTGGCGGCGCCCGTCAACGACTTCAAGGCATCGGCCGGCTTCGTCGGTGTGACGACAGCCACCACGCGCGCACACAAGACTCTGGCGCTGCTGCAGGCCATCGTGATCCGGCTGTGCCAGCTGCAGACCAGTCTACAGGCGGAGGTGGCCTTTCCGCTGCGGCACGTGCGCGTGGCCGGCGGCGTCGCCAACAACGACGTGGTGTGTCAGATGGCTGCCGACGTGCTAGGCGTGCGGCTGGAGCGTGTCCAGGACGTCGAGACGTCGGCGTGGGGCGCCGCTGCGCTGGCCGACATCGCCGCCGGCGTACGGCAGGACGACCAGGAGGTGGCCGCGCTGCGCACTGTCGAGCGTGTGTTCGAGCCGGATCCGGAGCGGAGCGCACACCTTCGCCGAGAGATGGAAGACTGGGAGAAGGTGGTGAACCGCTTCAGCAAGTGGTACCCGAAAGATGTCAGTGACGAATGACTGCTGGCGTCCGGGCCGACACTCAAAGCCGACCACAGGTGTCCGACAGTCGGGCGCAGCTGGCATGCCGCGCCCATTGGCAGCCTCTGCACGAGAGTTTCATCCGGCCACGCCGGTCGTCTGGGGAGTGAGGGGAGTCAGAGCCACTGGCCTGGACAGGGTCCGTCTCTGGCAGCATCATGCTCCGGGTCATTGGACGGTCGCATTCGATTATGACTGCTGGGCGGTTCAGTCACAGGGGCGGGCTTCACTGAGCAGGATCGCGTAGCAGGTCGCATGAGAGCAGGCATGCTCAGCTGACTGACGCCGAGTCGAAGATCCCAGCAAGTGGCAGCTCGCTGGCAAGCCAGCTTCGGTATCTACTCCCTGAACTGTCGTTGCTCACCGCCGTTCACGAACCAGCAGCATTCTCTGGCCAGCAGCTCCCGTCTCAGCAGCTGGAGTATTCCAGCAGCCTGGCGTCCCAGCGGCGTCACGCCCGCTTCAGCAGCTGCGACCCCGGGATGTCAGTGACGTCCAACGGTCCTTCGTACCGCGATTTTTGCAATGCTCCCGGAGCACATCTGTTGTTGGCCCGTCGGTGATGCGAGCGTGCCAGTTTTGCAGCGAGTGAGTAGTGGTTTTAAAGGCCGTGTAGCAGTCGATATTGTGCAATTGGGCGGACGTTGTGCAGCTGGAAGAGTGAATGGCATCTCAAACTGTGGGATGGCGAAATGGCAGGGAATTTAGGAATCGTACAAATGGTATCTAGTGTGACTTACCTTTCTAAGCAGGGCCTCCTCTAAGGAGTTTTCACTAGGTGATTTCCTGTTCATAACTAATCAGCATAATATGGCGTCACTGGCGGATCTAGCCCACCTGTATAGGGAAGGTCAGTCTCGGGCGCGTGCCCAACCCTCAGCCTTCCCCCGCGCCGTACCTAGGGTTTGCGTCATGGGAGGGAAAACAGATTTTGAAGGGTGCCCAACCAACCACTATTCTTGTTTTAATGACAACGGATTTCATTTTCGACCACTATTTTTCTCAAAAGGAACCTTTTTTATTTTGTTAAAACGAAAATAATTAGCGACCAACTTAATTGTCATGTGGAGGGAGCCCAATATCTATCACCATCGTTTCTGGGTCACCGGATTTCAACCCTAACTCCTCCACCCTGTTCGATTTGTTTTGGTATCCCTTATAAGTCACTTCAGAATGATGAAGTTACATATGTGCAAAATCATTTAAAAATGCAATATTTTTCAATTTCAGGCATTCCAGTTCATAACGCCCGGTCGCCACCACGCCAACGTTCGTACATGTGTATGCCCGACTTGCACATTCGGCGTATCCACTGCACTTCGTGCGATTCTATGGTTTCTGCTCGGCCTCTGATGATTTGCTAATTGTTGCTACATAATAGT
>JAOTOM010004213.1:0-242570 GCA_034440615.1 Ashinkailepas kermadecensis
GTCAGCACCCGCCGGCCAGGGTATGTGACAGGTCAGCACTCGCCGACCAGGTGTGACAGGTCAGCACTCGCCGGCCATGGCATGTGACAGGTCAGCACTCGCCGGCGAGGGTATGTGACAGGTCAGCACCGCCGGGCCAGGTATGTGACAGGTCAGCACTCGCCGGCCAGGGCATGTGACAGGTCAGCACTCGCTGGCCAGGGTATGAGACAGGTCAGCACTCGCCGGCCAGGGTATGTGACAGGTCAGCACTCGCCGGCCAGGGTATGTGACAGGTCAGCACTCGCTGGCCAGGGTATGTGACAGGTCAGCACTCGCCGGCCAGGGTATGTGACAGGTCAGCACTCGCTGGCCAGGGTATGTGACAGGTCAGCACTCGCCGGCCAGGGTATGTGACAGGTCAGCACTCGCTGGCCAGGGTATGAGGCAGCGATCAGCGATAGCACACCAATCACGGTCTTCTGCGACATACTGATGCGAACAAACTGAAAACCTTCCTTATATTTCAAGCACAATTTTCGTCTCTAAGTTGTGATACCCTCGTGGCTGCGAAAAGCGGTGGATTCTGCATACTATATTTGTTTTTACTGTTGGGACAAGTATGCAAGCCACAAGATTCTGCTCAAACAATGAATGACGTCATGAATGTTAAAGAACGTTACAAAATTGGCCATAATTTTTTATTAGGAAAATATAGCTTTCGTACTTGAGCTATTGCTACTTTGCAAAATCACCATGATATATAGTTCATCCATAATAATCTTCCTATACGTTTGGACAGCAAATTCAAATTGTACTTAATGTTTGTTCGTGGCGCGTCCTTTCAGTTGGGCCTGGTGAAGTCGAGCGGCGACTATATACCACTGTTTTACTTAGTCGATTAATTTTGGCCGCTGTACGCTGTCGAGGTAAAGAAGTCGTTCATGATACCACCCTCATGGTAAACGAGATATATCGGCAAGACATCGATATCGATATCGGCATCGCGAATTTTCCGTAAAACGAAAACGAATATTAATTTGGAAGCCACTGGAGCATCGTGGCGACCTTATCCATGGATCAGATGAGCTTTGCAGCTGGGCCCAGAGGAGGTGACATCGCTTGGTTCGCGGGAGGGGGGTAGAGGGCAACTGTCAATTTTTAACCCATGATTTTACATGCAATGTCATTTAGGTAGTGTTAGAATTATTGGATCGGGGAGGGGATACTTCCCTTCCCGAAGCCGGTGGCTGTCACCAATAGCCGGTCAGCAATTGCATTTGCTTATTGAAATTGCAATATTTCTTGATAATAATCGGAAGGTATTTCAAGGTAAGAAAAGCAAGGCTGTAGTGGTTAGCTTGAAGCAGTGCTCTACTATCTACGGCTATAGAATACTGGTATTGTTGGTTCAGGGTCAGCTACCACCACAGTTATTGTCATCAACAAGATGGCCAGCTGACTGCGACATCGCGCCAGCTGACTGTGATCTCTCACCAGCCGTGTGCACCGGAGCAAGTCAAGAAGGTTTAGCCAGGGATTTATGCAGAGAGGTAGGTAATGGAAGCTCATATTCAGGTATCAGGAACCGACCCCGAGGAGACTGCGGAGCCAGGGTGTTGAGGAGAATTGTTGACGACCCAGCAATGTCACAAGGACGTTTGCTTCATATCTTTGGAGGTTATGTACTGTTACCGCACCTATATATACTGCACCTGTTATCGCGGAACAGGTGCGGTTTCTGCAGAGTCCTGCATGTGCTCCCGCAAAGTTCGCGCAACCACGTAACAGATTCATATTGATTCCTTACAGTATGCGACAGCTCAGGGACATTTTGCTGCTCTGAACAGTCCTGACCGAGATGTTTAACGGGCACCGAGATGGATTTTGGGAACACACATGAAGGCTACCGGGAATGACAGCCGTAGCCTTACCAACATTCATACCCTAACAAAGCGCCATCTTATTAGCCGCACCATCGGTACCAATGCCAAACATATTCTTATCTTATGATGTTTTCGTTTGCTTATTTGCTTATCATTGGTTTACAACATCTCCCACCTCTTGACGAACATGTTTTCGCCCATCGGATCAGGGCAAATTCCTTGCCAACCATTCGTCAGCAAATTCCTGCTAACCACTCGCTAGCATCCTCTGGTCGTCTTCTGGTGCACGTGCGGCATTTCCCGCTACTGGGAACAGCGCCATATCACGTCCACCGCTGCCGTCTCTGGGACTTCAGCCGCAACCTGTCGAACTCTCATCATATTCAGAAGGGTGCTTGTGTGGAGCTTCTTAGCAGTCAACCTTCCTCAACGTTCCCGCAATGGCTTCAGAGCGCCTGTATCACCCCAGAGCTCTCCGAGCAAATGGCGTAACAGTGTGAGGTACACAGAGTGCACACGGGAAATTAGCCACATCTTAATATATATATATATATATATATATATATATATATATATATATACATATATATATATATATACATATATATATATATATATATATATATATATATATATATATGTATATATATATATATATATATATATATATATATATATATATATATATATGTATATATGTGTGTGTGTGTGTGTGTGTGTGTGTGTGTGTGTGTGTGTGTGTGTGTGTGTGTGTGTGTGTGTGGGTATGTGTGTATCACCTAATAGCCATCTTATCATGCATACATATATGTCGCCATCTTCCGTTCCGATAAAAATTAACTCAGGCTGCAATGGCAAACAAGCCACAAATTGGCAAACATCGGACATAATCCAAACGTGCAACGAAGCGCGAACCTTTGAAGTGGGTAGGACAGAAGCCGCTTTGAAGATATTTCAGAACCTCAAGCGCCACGGGGCTAACGTTGTAAATGTCAATCGTTGGTAGGACTGGTACTATGGGTTGCTACATCAACAAACTCTTATGTCAAGGCATTTTTAACTCGAACATGCGACTTCACAGATGACTCTTCCCTCGCACTGTTCTCCTTGCTTCTGCCTCGATCTTGCTTTCGTTGGTGCTTTGTTGAGGATTGTTTCTCGTATCCTTCTTCATCTGCCTCTTGATTTCCTCCGACATCCATGGGTATGTAATTACTGGTATATGTCAGTATTAACTATTATGTATAAACAACCACAGATTAAAGATATGCATAGGTGAAAAATGGTAGATAGAGATACTGAGTTTGAGACTAGTTCCACCGTTGTCACAAGATGCATCCAGCCGTCTGGAAATTTGTTCTGGGCACAATTGTGGAAATGCACATGTGGAAATACCTGTGAATAGATTATTCCTCTTTCAGCTATTTTGCTTTAAAATTGGCAGCTTTCTCGCGTGCCGCATGAATCTCAGTGGCAATGTCGCATAGATAGTTACAGTTAGTACAGTTAGATAAGCATCTTAACACGCGCACTGGAGGGGGGCGAAATCCGCCCACCCCTCCGGTTTTTCACAAATAACTGCAAACTTTACCGGTCGATATACGCGATTTTCGGCGTACCTGCTTAGAAATGAACGGCGCGTCGTTTAAAGCAAGAAAAATGGAAATCGGCCAAACATTTTTCAAGTTAGAGGACGCTAAATTCAAAAAATGTTATAGCGCCAGACCACAAAAATCGGCGCTGATGCGCTTCCAGTATACTGACAAAACGGAAGTGTTCTAGGCAACACTAGCGACTTATTTGATGCATATTGATATGCTGTATAGTTTCAAGGTCATGTTAGGTCACCAAGGTCAAGTCAGGTCAAGTTCATGACAGGTTAATGGAACCAAACTTGATCAACTGGAATGTTGCCATAAATGCACTGCTGGTTGTCATTTGTACTGTTTGTCATTGCGTTTCCATACTTTATTCATGTACTTCACTCCCTTCTTCACGAAGCCGATTGCTCCGAGCTGTCCGACGGAGCAGTCGGGCGGGCGGCCGGTTCCGGTAACTGGAACAGGTAACTGACCTGATAAAGTGGCGCTATATAGATGACTTGAGGTCAAATGTTGGATCTAGCATCTGCATTGCATCATTAGTAATGTCGAAAACATCACTGATGCCCATTATTGAGCATTTAAACACAATCACAGCGCTCCATAACGATGACAAGCCAAGCCACGCAAAACCGGAAAATGTTTCCAATCTGACCTCATTTGACCTTGAAGATATTGACCTAAGGTCACGAAAATTGCACACAATAGAGTTAACTACCGTGCCCATCCACCCTGCGAATTTCGTTCCTCCAGCTTTACTAGGAGCCGAGATCTTAGGGGGAGGCGGAATCCGCCCCCCTCCAGTGCGCGTAATTCTCAGAGGCCCTCCAGGGCGCGTGTTAAAACGCGAGCCTGATACCAGACTTTACAACCAGTTCCCGAGCAAGGACGGTAGTTCCATGTAAGTGGCACGCACGTGACAGAGGTGACGGAAGAGACTGTGATGAAAAGCCAGGCGTTTGTGATGTTTTAAGAACGGATAGTGTAGTCCGTTGCTCCGCATAGTGTTGGACAGCTTAGGGAGTGATGCAGTGTGGAAAACGTAGGATAATCTTGTTGGCTTTATGTCTCCAATCTTGGTGCTTGGTGTAAAAGCGTTGTAGAGTATCACGTAATTCAAATTTGCATACTTTTTCAATTGTGTTTACTTTGCATAATAAAACATCGCCAATTCGTGTATTCAAAACTGAACCATCCAGTCAAGAGTTCCACGACGGAGAATAACAAAAGTGCATCAATATTTCGCCAAACTTAGTTACTTGTACAATATATCAGCAAACCTAGTTCCTAAGTACAATATTTCGCCAAACTTATTTACTTCTTGCAATACTTCAGTGGTGAGCTTAATTGGTTATTACATTATTTTACCACGTCAATTTACTGGTGCATCAGCTGCTGTAAAACAGCGTACATGTGAGCCATAGGAATCTCAGGATTAGTATTCATGAGCTTCTCTAACCTCGTCTAAGCGATGGAAATCCTTCGGCAATCGTCTTTTACTCCAGCTGGTTTCATATGCCAGAATTTCGACGCCTCCCCAAGAGATAATGTGCCCCGTTTCGAACACGTGCTATGAAAGTTCAGAATGGTTTCCATACATGTTTCTGATTGCCTTCTTATGTTCCTCCTCCCGTGTTCTCAGCTTCTAAGCGTGTCCCCCGCATACACTTTTTAACTCTGACGATAAAGACGCATGGGTTTTGGCTCTTGTCCCGCCCGTCCATGGTCCGTACCAGGAAGCTGCAAAGATTGTTCCCTGGTTTTGTGCGTACCTGTGCGTGTGGTCGAAGTATTCTAGTTACCCTTCACGTCACTCCCTTTCCGTATGGTGTAACCACCATCCCTTTGCGTAGGGTTTGTGGTCCCTGAGGGCGTCCTGACTCCTGCTTTCGCCGTCTCATATTGTGACGTGTTCTTTTGAGGAACTGTTTTGGGTCAATGCTTAGCAAACTATTTCAAATCTTTGACATGTCACACTAACGGTGATAAGACTCAGGCTAAATGTGTTGATGAGTCGTGCGCTGCCGACTCGGTCCGCCATCCACCATGTATTGATTAACGGCACCTCGAACAAGTACAGCACGTCACCAGAATGAAGGTGATAAGTCAGTGGAAGTATGACAAGTGTGAACACTTGTCAACATAAAGCATGCGGCAAAGCACATCAACGCGCGCGTGGAGCGATGAACACGGTCACAAGTCTCTCGTGTGACCGTGGCTGGAGATGCCGGGTGGGTCGGAGGGGCCCGCGCCCCTGGTTAGGCACCCTGCTAACGTTAGTTTGTCATTTTCCTGTTCAATCTGAAAATATGTTCTAAAATACGGACCTGGACCCGCTGGCTTGGTGAGGGATCTCCAGCCTTGCATGTGACACTTGTGGCCGCATACCTGACGCACCACCATATTTTCCGAACTTCAGATCCCTTTCCTTCCTGATAGGATAAGGTTTTCCATGTTGCCGTTTCCTTTCACCTCGCACATCGGGTTCAATTTGTGAACAAGCCCCCTAAGACCCAGGTTGCTATTTCGGGGCGGACTGCATGTCGGTCCACACGAGAAACAATCCAACCCGTGAACGTTGCATGATGTACTTGCAGGAGTATCAATGCGACAATACGCTTGCCCACCACCGTCATCGTCGGTAGCCATCACACGGGTATTTGTGGTATTTATGTGTTCATTCACCAAACTATGTGCCCCGGAGTATAACAACGAAACTGCTTCCCAAATCGTCCAGGTCTAGTGGACATTAGGCCCCTGACATTGACATATACCCACTCTCTTTCCTTCCTTCTTCCTTCCTCCTTGCCTCCTCCACCAGACCTTCCTTCACTCCTCTTCTATTTTGTTCTCTCTCTCTTTCTCTTTCTCTTTCTCTTTCTCTTTCTCCTTCTCCTTCTCCTTCTCCTTCTCCTTCTCCTTCTCCTTCTCCTTCTCCTTCTCCTTCTCCTTCTCCTTCTCCTTCTCCTTCTCCTTCTCCTTCTCCTTCTCCTTCTCCTTCTCCTTCTCCTTCTCCTTCTCCTTCTCCTTCTCCTTCTCCTTCTCCTTCTCCTTCTCCTTCTCCTTCTCCTTCTCCTTCTCCTTCTCCTTCTCCTTCTCCTTCTCCTTCTCCTTCTCCTTCTCCTTCTCTTTCTCTTTCTCTTTCTCTTTCTCTTTCTCTTTCTCTTTCTCTTTCTCTTTCTCTTTCTCTTTATCTTTATCTTTATCTTTATCTTTATCTTTATCTTTATCTTTATCTTTATCTTTATCTTTATCTTTATCTTTATCTTTATCTTTATCTTTATCTTTATCTTTATCTTTATCTTTATCTTTATCTTTATCTTTATCTTTATCTTTATCTTTATCTTTATCTTTATCTTTATCTTTATCTTTATCTTTATCTTTATCTTTATCTTTATCTTTATCTTTATCTTTATCTTTATCTTTATCTTTATCTTTATCTTTATCTTTATCTTTATCTTTATCTTTCTCTTTCTCTTTCTCTTTATCTTTATCTTTATCTTTATCTTTATCTTTATCTTTATCTTTATCTTTATCTTTATCTTTATCTTTATCTTTATCTTTATCTTTATCTTTATCTTTATCTTTATCTTTATCTTTATCTTTATCTTTATCTTTATCTTTATCTTTATCTTTATCTTTATCTTTATCTTTATCTTTATCTTTATCTTTATCTTTATCTTTATCTTTATCTTTATCTTTATCTTTATCTTTATCTTTATCTTTATCTTTATCTTTATCTTTATCTTTATCTTTATCTTTATCTTTATCTTTATCTTTATCTTTATCTTTATCTTTATCTTTATCTTTATCTTTATCTTTATCTTTATCTTTCCCTCTTCTCTCTCTCTCTCTCTCTCTCTCTCTCTCTCTCTCTCTCTCTCTCTCTCCAAGATTTTAACATGTTTATTGTGCTCGTGGGCAAAGCTAAAGCTGGAGTCCCTGGAGTCCCTGCGTCCCGAGCCACTTGCATTTTTTTTGGTGGGGTCCTACCCCACCTGGAAATTTGGTAAGCTTCGGGAAAATGGGGTACCTTCCTGAAGCTTTCCAGTGTCTGTATCAGGATCGGGTAGATGGACTCGCCCGACGTTCTGGCCACGGTCTCGTCTGGCGGGTCTCCGTCGCTGTCCATGCCACCATGGTCCGCGGCGTGCCTGACGAGTGGGCCCGACTGCCTGTCTGACCTGTCCTTAAATATGTGTTACTTTTTAAATGGTCGTGCAGCCATTGCAATTTGCATGGCATTGTCGATTACAAAACGGAAAGCAGGATTTCCCCTTCATCCAAGCCAGTGGCGGAATGACCATTTTCATCGCGGCTCTGGTCGTCAACTGTTGAATAAAATGCTTTATCTACAGCAATGACCAGCAAAAGCCATTGGTACGGCAGGAAAGCAAACCTCCAATGCTCTAAGCGTATGGGACCTGCGTATAATAACCTACCATTGTATGCCCTCGAAAAAAGTTTCCTCTCTTCGACAGTCGGCTGTTTCTATTTACGCTAGACAGGATCATAGGAGCACGGGAAGGGCAGAGGCCGAGCTTTCCATCAGCTGAACGAAAAATTTTGACCGCCAAGATAAAAACCAAAAGAATGTCGGGGCTAAAGAACCGAAGTTCCAGAAATCCAAGCTTTTGCGCTAAGTGGGGAGCGGGGGAGAGAGGAGCGGAGGGGATTGGGACGGAAAGCAATCACAGTCTTACCCCTCTAGCTTGAAGGTCGCCATTGCGCCCCTGGAGTTGGACCCCACCTGGAGACTGAAAGCGGCGGCGTATTTGATTGCGTTCGCATAGCCGCATGTACTCCGCACGGACAGCATACCACGAAGCGACAACGTCGCACGAGCCGGCATACCACAATGGGAGCACGTGGCGCACGACGCTGCGTCGCCAAAGGTCACGGCACGGACCCGGCTCGATTGCGGCGCCGCAGGTCGGTAAATTTGCCGTCGCCCGCCGCGCCAATTCCGGCGACAGGCAACGCTTCGACCGCGTCAGGATCGTCGACGCGGCCGGCGCGCCACCGACCGACTGACGCGGCGGCATCGCGCCGCAGCTGGCCGGCAGCAATCGCCTGGACGCCGTCAGGATCGTCGACGCGGCCGGCGCGCCACCGACCGACTGACGCGGCGGCATCGCGCCGCAGCTGGCCGGCAGCGATCAGCTGACGGAGTCCAGGCGATCAGCTGACCGCGCCAGCGGCACCCAGCTGATATCGGCTGAGTCACCAAACGGCAGCCGACCATGCAAGCAGTGGGCGGGCGTCTCCGATAACGAGTCATCGACTTCAATTCCTAGTTCATATGGACAGATCAAGCAAACTGGAGTTAGAATCGAATCGAACTTCAGCGGTGCAATGCGTTCGTTCAGAGCGCTTGCAAGAGTAATCAATTCAGGTAATCTGTTCAAGCAAAGGCGTGCAAAGTTGTCACGCGTTCACGGATTGATGAGAATGCTGCGCATGTCAGACTATTTACAAGTTGTGTGGCAATGGTCGTTTATTGGAGTGGTTTTCAGTGGTTCAATGGTTCAACGACTAGTGGTTGGAAGTGCTTATTCAGTGGTTCAAGAAGGGTTTTGGGGTCGATTGAGATAGGATGGGACCTTGGTTAGCGCCGTAGTAGTCGATGTTATTTATGTAATGTTCTAGTGATAGCCACAAAATAAACCGTTTTATATCACCTAGTTCTCAATATTTCGAGCGCAAAATAAATGGATACAACGTTCCTGGATTCAGCAATCTTATTATTCAACGGAAATCCAAGTGAAATTCGCTCCCGCTACGCCAATCCTTCTTCCGGGAGGATTTCGCTCCCTGATGAATTCGAATTTATGGGGCGGGTGCGAAGTGTTTACGCGGCTCTGGTGATTCGACTGCGCGCCGTTTAGGAAGGAAATGTGAATTACCGCTGCCATTGTAAACTGGGAGAACGCGAGTCGGACAAGCTGGCGACTACTCCACCACCGCTAGGTCCAGACAACCCTCACAGTCGGTGACTGCCCCACCACCGCTAGGTCCAGACGACCCTGACAGTTGGCGACTACTCCACCGCCGCTAGGTCCAGACAACCCTCACAGTCGGTGACTGCCCCACCACCGCTAGGTCCAGACGACCCTGACAGTTGGCGACTACTCCACCACCGCTAGGTCCAGACAACCCTCACAGTCGGTGACTGCCCCACCACCGCTAGGTCCAGACGACCCTGACAGTTGGCGACTACTCCACCACCGCTAGGTCCAGACAACCCTGACAGTCGGTGACTGCCCCACCACCGCTAGGTCCAGACGACCCTGACAGTTGGCGACTACTCCACCGCCGCTAGGTCCAGACAACCCTCACAGTCGGTGACTGCCCCACCACCGCTAGGTCCAGACGACCCTGACAGTCGGTGACTGCCCCACCACCGCTAGGTCCAGACGACCCTGACAGTCGGTGACTGCCCCACCACCGCTAGGTCCAGACGACCCTGACAGTTGGCGACTACTCCACCACCGCTAGGTCCAGACGACCCTGACAGTCGGTGACTGCCCCACCACCGCTAGGTCCAGACGACCCTGACAGTCGGTGACTGCCCCACCACCGCTAGGTCCAGACGACCCTGACAGTCGGTGACTGCCCCACCACCGCTAGGTCCAGACGACCCTGACAGTCGGTGACTGCCCCACCACCGCTAGGTCCAGACGACCCTGACAGTCGGTGACTGCCCCACCACCGCTAGGTCCAGACGACCCTGACAGTCGGTGACTGCCCCACCACCGCTAGGTCCAGACGACCCTGACAGTCGGTGACTGCCCCACCACCGCTAGGTCCAGACGACCCTGACAGTCGGTGACTGCCCCACCACCGCTAGGTCCAGACGACCCTGACAGTCGGTGACTGCCCCACCACCGCCAGGTCCAGACGACCCTGACAGTCGGTGACTGCTCACCGCCGCTAGGTCCAGACGACCCTGACAGTCGGTGACTGCCCCACCACCGCTAGGTCCAGACAACCCTGACAGTCGGTGACTGCCCCACCACCGCTAGGTCCAGACGACCCTGACAGTCGGTGACTGCTCACCGCGCAAGGTCCAGACGACCCTGACAGTCGGTGACTGCCCCACCACCGCTAGGTCCAGACAACCCTGACAGTCGGTGACTGCCCCACCACCGCTAAGTCCAGACGACCCTGACAGTCGGTGACTGCCCCACCACCGCTAGGTCCAGACGACCCTGACAGTCGGTGACTGCCCCACCACCGCTAGGTCCAGACGACCCTGACAGTCGGTGACTGCCCCACCACCGCTAGGTCCAGACGACCCTGACAGTCGGTGACTGCCCCACCACCGCTAGGTCCAGACGACCCTGACAGTCGGTGACTGCCCCACCACCGCTAGGTCCAGACGACCCTGACAGTCGGTGACTGCCCCACCACCGCTAGGTCCAGACGACCCTGACAGTCGGTGACTGCCCCACCACCGCTAGGTCCAGACGACCCTGACAGTCGGTGACTGCTCACCGCCGCTAGGTCCAGACGACCCTGACAGTCGGTGACTGCCCCACCACCGCTAGGTCCAGACAACCCTGACAGTCGGTGACTGCCCCACCACCGCTAAGTCCAGACGACCCTGACAGTCGGTGACTGCCCCACCACCGCTAGGTCCAGACGACCCTGACAGTCGGTGACTGCCCCACCACCGCTAGGTCCAGACGACCCTGACAGTCGGTGACTGCCCCACCACCGCTAGGTCCAGACGACCCTGACAGTCGGTGACTGCCCCACCACCGCTAGGTCCAGACGACCCTGACAGTCGGTGACTGCCCCACCACCGCTAGGTCCAGACGACCCTGACAGTCGGTGACTGCCCCACCACCGCTAGGTCCAGACGACCCTGACAGTCGGTGACTGCTCACCGCCGCTAGGTCCAGACGACCCTGACAGTCGGTGACTGCCCCACCACCGCTAGGTCCAGACGACCCTGACAGTCGGTGACTGCTCACCGCCGCTAGGTCCAGACGACCCTCACAGTCGGTGACTGCTCACCGCCGCCAGGTCCAGACGAATGTCAACTGTGTCATCGGTGTTGCGTGTGGGCGGATCAGGGTCAAACTCGGACGTGGAACGCGTCGAAATCTAAATAACCAACTCCGAAAGCGGCGGGAGAAGCCGTCACAAACCTCAATATGGGTCATCAAATTAGGATGAGAGGGATGGAAGAGACAAGTTTCGTTGCAAAAACCACCATTCAATCCGCAGGGTACAACCTCGCGTGGACCGCCTTGCTGTATGCGTCAGCACTCCATTCAGCGATGAGTCTGGAAATTAAATATAAATGCATGTTCATATTCGCGTAATAAATACCAATCTGAGAGGATAGTGCATGGTGATTCACCTAGGTCATCGCAATGGCCCGTCAATCGATCGTAACAATGTGTTTGAACAGAAACGATTGAGGATCGTTCGCCCACTTAGCTCGTGACAAAAACGCGTCATCCGCTGCAGCTGTCATCACACAGCTGTCATCAC
Organism: Ashinkailepas kermadecensis; assembly: GCA_034440615.1. Lineage (NCBI taxonomy): Eukaryota > Metazoa > Arthropoda > Thecostraca > Neolepadidae > Ashinkailepas > Ashinkailepas kermadecensis. The sequence continues at coordinate 11,972 of JAOTOM010004213.1, forward strand.
ACAGCTGTCATCACACAGCTGTCATCCGCTGCAGCTGTCATCACACAGCTGTCATCACACAGCTGTCATCACACAGCTGTCATCACACAGCTATCATCCGCTGCAGCAATCAACCATTTTGAATGGAAACAACGGAGCCAGTTATCAGACGTTTGAGAGCTCGGAATAGCCGGTAATTCCCAGCATAGCAGCTTAGAAGTGTCCCTCAAGCTGGACGAATATAAATAAAGCATGTTAACCTTCAATTCCTCTAGCTTCCTGTCACAACTCTGGTTACTTTTACTTATTTTCCATAATAAATCGACGAGGTTTGGATTGTAGATGGTCCATACGCGAATCACCTGACCGAAAGCCCAAACATCTACTGTATTGATCCACAAAGGGCTCACATATCTATCCACGCATATATCTGGATTCCAGATGTCGATCTGGATCCTAGGTTCTAGGATCCGATGCTCCTCAACATCAAGATCCGTAGTGCTGTTGAAACATTGGACATCCGTATCCAAGATCCAGTCCTACTCGCAGCAAACGATCCTCCCAGATGCATGACTGCCTTGCGGTTTGTCGATGCCCAGCTGTGCCGTAGAGTGCGTTATCTGACGAGCATTATGTCCCGAAGGATCCCACTGGCCTCAGGTACGTTTTTTTCGAAAGATACCATGACATAGAGGACCGTGCTGTCCTTCACGAATAAATGGCATGATCCTGGATTAAAATGCCAGTTATTTTGAAGAATGATTAGCAATGCATAACCTCGCAATGGTATCAGCGGAAGAACCTTCCCAGGATTGAAGATGTTGGAGATTATGGCATGCATATTTTAAAGAAGCATGCTCGGCAGGTCTGGCACCGAAGCTATGTCCTTCTATTTAAACCCAAGGCACTTTTTATGAAATTTACCTTGACATTGAATTTGGAATATTGAATGAATTTGGAATGAAATTGACAATTGACATTGAAATTGAAACCTCCATGAATTTACCATGACAGCTCTGATTAAACATGAATTTGAAGCTAAGATTAGGACAACGGGAGTTACATAGTTCATCACGACGCATGCTAATTCGTCGAGTTTACTTTACTTGGAAAGGTACTTATCCTTTATATTTTGCTTTATACATTCTTCTTTTATAAGTTTTCATGGTTTCTTTCGTGCTCTTTGCCAAGCATATGTGGAGTAATGTTGGACATGCATGTGAATGTCTGCATCGGCTTTGCATGTGTGCACATGCAGACATGTTCGGTGGATATACCAGTATGTGCGTATGCGAGTGTATGTATAGATGTATGTGTAGGTGTATATATACGTGTGTGTGTGTATGTCTAGGTGTACGGGTATGTGCTTGTGTGTATGTGTAGGTGTGTGTATGTGTGTGTTTGTGTGTGTGTTTGTGTGTGTGTGTGCATGTGTGTGTGTGTATGTGTGTGTGTGTTTGTGTGTGTGTGTGTGTGTGCTGTACATATGCATGTGCATCTGTATGTGTTGAGCTATGGAAGGCTGTATTTGTGCATGTCCATCAGAAATATGTGACCAACGAATAACCACTCAACCAGAACTTCCCAACATTCCGTCTGACAGCAATTCCATCCTTATAATGTATATCCTCATATGGTGTAATATTTGTAATATTGGTGCATGAATATTACACCCGGAATGCCCACTACCATTGTATTAACCAGCCGCTAGCATTGATGATTTTGGCCTTAAGTTTTTATGAATCTATTGCCAGTCATACGCTTCCTTTGGACACGACCACCTTCAGCATTTTATGTTATTAGTATCATTTCCGCTAATATTGGATGCTTCCATGCGTATGTTTACTTGCTTTCCATCTCTTAACTGGGAGTGCTCCGACCTCTGTTTGTTTTGTGTGTCAGAGCAAGGTTTCTTTCAGTCGTTGGATAAGAGAAGGGCACTCCTGGTTACCTTGTCATGGAAGGCGGCCTTAGAAAAGAGGAAAAACATAGAGAATAGTGGGTCTATTTTGATATACGCTGAATACGCCACTCCACAAGTATTATCTCCAGCATGTTGTGATATCTGTTGTACGCGTTGATATCCTGATTCTTCGCATCATATGGACAACAACTGTATGGTTGGAAATGTACGCATCTACGTGGTTCTAACCGATTTAAGACGTGATCAAAGCAGACTGGCTGAAATTAGTCTTAGCCAGTTGACTGGTTGAAAGTAAGCAAGGAGATTTTGGCATCCTTGAATTTAAGTAGAAAACCGACAAATTAATTCACAGATTTAAACGCCACGGGAATCACATATGTTTTTACTCTAACAAATTTACAACCTTGCAAACTTCTCATTTGTTTTCAACTTACTTTATCCTGCACCTCAATCCGACGGAACATTGACCGTTGCTAATTTTGGTGACCTAGCATCGTCGAACGCAACAGACATGAGGGTGTGCATGTACCGTTTCCAAAACAACGCTCCCGGCAATACACAGAATACAGAAAATTTACCGGCAATACACGTGTCTTATTCGCCCATTCGGCGTCAAAGCTGGTAAGGGCATGAACACTTTTGAAATATCCCACCTTCGAGCAGAAGGGCTACAATCGGACAAAACTCAAATCGCTTGCCATGCTGACACTGAGACTTCTGAAACGCACGGTAGCAGCCGCTCATGACCCGAGCCCATCGTCACATTTGGAGTCACACGAAAAGCGAGGCCAGAGCGGTTTCGGGGCGGGACAAACGATTGTTAAAGTGCGAATTGTTCGCACCAAACAGTTTTCGAAGAGAAAATCGGCCTAATGGGAGAAAATTTCCCTCCGTGACCTTCCCCCCCCTGATTCCGTTCCTGTGCTACCATAAAAAATGGCCTGTCGAGACTAACGAAACTGGACTTCTCCCATCAGGCCACGGCTGCACACACTAGGCCATACATATCACGGCTGCACGAACCATAGTCATACAGACCACTGCTAATCATATCACAGCTACTCGAACTATGGCTATGCGGACCACTGCTATGCATATTACGGCAACACGAGCCATGGCTCTACAGCTTCGGATTGCAGCTCTACGGCTACAGTGATATTCCAGTCGATATTTAATTACTGGGCGAGAGTGTATTGCGCTACTTGTTTTGCTTGCTAGGCATGTACATTCGGGTAGTTCCGCCGCATGAGATGAAACCCATCCTAGGCGGAACTTGCCGCCTAGATGCTGAATCCGCCGCCTCATCAGGAAGTTCTAATTCAACGGCATAATTAAATCAGCAGTGTGACGACATGCCGCCAAGATGCCCGCCCGGCCGCCTTTGTGTGGCTTTACGACGCACCAGCGGAGGCTATGTGGCGTCACCAGCCTCTCACTGGTAGAAAGGGCGGACTTCGCGGGGAAGCGAACCGCGTAACTCTGGTTTCCCAGGCGCTCAGCTTTACCACTGAGCTACCCAAGTGGCACATAGCACTTCCGGCCCAAGGGGTAGCCAACACTGTGGACTTTCACGTGGTGTGACACATCCCTCATTCCCTGCGATGTGAGCCGAGCCGGACACCAATATGAAGGCGGTGGCGTTTTTCGTCGGGATGAGTCTCAGCCCCATGTTAAACAGGAGTGGAGGTGTCGCTCGAATATTAGCGCATGGCACGCGCTACGCTTCGCCCACCCATTTTACATTGCCGGATAGCTCATGTGACGGGCTATCCGTCCACCAAATTTGATGGCTCTAGTACGCGCCGCTCTCAGCTCGTAGGTGCCCAACTCAAAACAGACGCACGCGCCCGACGGTCAAACGGTAGGGTGCACCCGGCCGCCGACTACAAAATCACGCAGTTCCCTATGGTGTGCGTGTTTACACAAAGTTTCATATTTGTGCGACCTGTGGCATATGCTGTGGCCCTGGCTAACTGATCTCGACATGACCTCAGTTGACGGCACGTGGCGCGTGCCCACGTGGCACGCGCAAGCTGAAACCACCGTCATAATCTGTCCCCCGTACCGGCGAATCACGTGTGAAAATTTGAGCGAAATCTTCCCTGCCGTTTTCGCACAGCATGCGTCGAAGCGGCACGTACACACAGACACACAGACACACAGACACACAGACACACACACACACACACACACACACACACACACAGACACACAGACACACAGACACACACGCACACACAGACACACACACACAGACACACAGACACACAAACACACAGACACACAGACACACAGACACACACACAGACACACACACACAGACACACAGACAGACAGACACACACACACACACAGACACACAGACACACAGACACACAGACACACAGACACACAGGCGGACAGACAAACATTTCTCGACAACTTTAGAAAACCGACCGCCATGTATTAAATATCCGATAGAGATTTATCGTGACATAGTCACTCTAAATCCCATCTACGATTTTGAACTAGATGCATACCAACCCCACTACCATGTTGGTGTGTTCAAAATCGACCCACGCCATTACGCTCTCCATCGGGTTTGAACTGAGTTCACCCAATGCACTGAGCTACCTGCCGGAAGTGCTATGTGCCACCAAGGCGTGGCCCCGGCCACCCTGGTTAGTTCGGTAGTTACTTTGGCTTTTGGGCGCATCGACTTCTTCGGTCATGTAGCGCCCATAACAGTAAGTTATTTACGCTTCGATATTTTGCATATGCTTGCTAAACTTCGCAGAATACTGCTATTCCGTAATCATAGCAACAAACGGTACGTAAAATACGTCATGGCATAATTAAACGGTTTCAGCGTGGTGCATATATTACTGATAATGATACTTAGGTGAGGTAATCAAAAAGTCTCCCCGATTCAACAATACCCGAGCCGTCGCCTAAAACTTCACTGAGTGACAGTGAGTGAACGCGCCCAAAGTGACGTCTACACTCCTCTTCATAACCGGGGCAGGAGAGCAGGACAGGACGCACAGATTGGCGTGCGTGACATTTCGGGCAGCGTGGTAATTCATTACCAGCTAGCAAGTACGAGTGAGTGGCATATGTGTGCCCTATTCTGAAACGGCACAACGCTACTTCGTGTCGCCTATTCATGCACAAGCACGAACTCCACTTTTTCGAGACGATGCTTGATCTCTCTCAACTTATTATCAGGTAGTGCGTTCCAAGAAGCTTGCCACTTTGCGAGCACAAACGTAAAATTGGTTCGGAAGTGATCCTGGGCAGGGAGCGGTAGGGTTCGCAAGCATGGAGCTAGCGACGCACATTTTGCAGCAGCATCCGCTAGGTCGTTCCAAGAGATGTCCACGTGGCTCGGGATCCATCACAACACTACTCTTTTACCTGCCTGATGCACAACGGTAAGACGAGATATAACATCCTGTAAAATGGGATTAGATGGGTCGAGCGTCCTCATCGCTAAAAGGCTACTTAAGGAACTCGTTAAAATAAGGTGTGGTGGATCATCTGACACTTCAATGAAACATAGAGCTTTCAGAATTGCAATAAGCTCCGAAGATTACACAGACGCATGCGATGGAAGTGGCGAGGGGAGGGATACGTCCACTTCAGGTGTCATGAGTTTCCACGGCGGAGTCGGAATGCGTTCAGTGCGCCGAATACCCCGTAGCCGGAGACCGCTCTCATGAAACAGACGCCGCATTTGTACACCATACGGGACGGCATTCATAGGCCGTTCATCTGAGAACAGCGCCGGTATGCGGTGGGAAAATGCGTGGGCATAAGCTGGGTCACCCTGGTGTCGTGTCGCGCTACCGGAAGTGCTATGTGCCGCCAATGTGTGGCCCCGGCCACCCTGATGCCGTGTCGCCGCCCTGTTCGGGCCAGTTGACGGCTGGCACGCTCCGCCAGCGGTCACACACGAGCGGGTGAAGCGACTCGAATCCCACCCTGCCACGCCAGCGTCAACTATGATAACCGGCACTCCTCCAACCGTCACTGCCAAATATATACACAGCATGCCTTGTATTATAACATAACGTTTTCATTGGCTTTTTACCCACAGTCAAGAGCTTGTTTTGCTTAAATCGAAGTTAACCGCTACTTCCAACACAACTGCCGCTGTTGTGCATGTCGTCCAAATATGGCTAAATATTACCACTTCTCTCATCCACAGTCTTGACCATTTCTGTCAAAGGGTGATATTTTAAATGTAAAAAGAATATGTCATGCTCTTATTTACAGTATTCACTAAAGTTACAACCCTTCCCAAAAATATACATGTTCTGCAAATAATATGTGCAGTCGTAGTTCTGAGTCCCTCTTCAGAGGAACGAATCCTGGATGCAACGGGACGACTCCTCTCACGGCTTGTAAAATAACCGATTATAAGCAAAACTAATTTCCTGTGATTCTCTCGAACGACTGTCTCTTTCAACTGCGCCACTGTCTCCACACAAATAGCTTTGTGATGGTGCACGGCAACCACGAGATCCGGTTCGATACAAGTGAATTTGAACTGGCGACCCAGAAGTGCTGCATCGGGTCCAGGACGGGCAGACATGGTCGCTTCCGCTGCCACTATGGCACTGAAGACTCCCGCACGGCCCTCGGGTACAAAGTAGGCGACTACCCAGACCACGAACACGCAGATCACGGCTACACAGACCATAGCTACAGAGGCCACGGCTGCACACACTGGGCCATACATATCACGACTGCACGAACCATGGCTATACAAACCATGAGTACACAGATCACGGCAACACATATCACGGCCACACAAACTACAGCTACACAGATCACGGCAACACATATCACGGGCACACAAACCACAGCTACACAGATCACGGCAACACACATCACGGCCACACAAACCACAGCTACACATATCACGGCCACCAATTTCGCGGCCACACAAACCACAGCTGCATAGATCACGGCTGCACATGCTGGGGTAAAGAGACGACGGCTATGCAGAGTGCGGCCACGCAGATCACGACTGCAAATATCTCGACTACACTGACCACAGCTAAAATAGACCATGGCTACGCAAGCCACAGGTAAGCGAACCACAGGTAAGTCAGCCATGGTTACACCAGCCGTAGTGGCTACGGCTACACAGACGACGCCTGCACATATCACGACTACACAGACGACGCCTGCACATATCACGGCTACACAGATGACGCTTGCATATATCACGGCTGCACATATCACGGCCCCACATATCACGGCTGCGCATATCACGGCTGCACATACCGCGGCTGCACATAACACGGTTGCACATATCACGGCTGCGCATATCACGGCTCAACATACCACGGCTGCGCATATTACGGCTGCACATACCGCGGCTGCACATATCACGGCTGCACATATCACGGCTGCGCATATCACGGCTCCACATACCACGGCTGCGCATATAACGGCTGCACATACCTCGGCTGCACATATCACGGCTGCGCATATCACGGCTGCACATATCACGGCTGCGCATATCACGGCTCCACATACCACGGCTGCGCATATTACGGCTGCACATATCACGGCTGCACATATCACGGCTCCACATACCACCGCTGCTCATATTACGGCTGCACATATCACGGCTGCACATACCACGGCCTCACATATCACGACTATTCAGAACACACGCACAGACCACGGCTACACCGACTACCGCTACATACACGACGGCCACCGGCCACGGCCGTGTGGGTGTCGCGCCACGTACCCAGACCACGGCTACACCGACTACCGCTACATACACGACGGCCACCGGCCACGGCCGTGTGGGTGTCGCGCCACGTACCCAGACCACGGCTACACCGACTACCGCTACATACACGACGGCCACCGGCCACGGCCGGGTGGGTGTCGCGCCACGTACCCAGACCACGGCTACACCGACTACCGCTACATACACGACGGCCACCGGCCACGGCCGTGTGGGTGTCGCGCCACGTACCCAGACCACGGCTACACCGACTACCGCTACATACACGACGGCCACCGGCCACGGCCTGTGGGTGTCGCGCCACGTACCCAGACCACGGCTACACCGACTACCGCTACATCACGACGGCCACCGGCCACGGCCGGGTGGGTGTCGCGCCACGTACCCAGACCACGGCTACACCGACTACCGCTACATACACGACGGCCACCGGCCACGGCCGTGTGGGTGTCGCGCCACGTACCCAGACCACGGCTACACCGACTACCGCTACATACACGACGGCCACCGGCCACGGCCGTGTGGGTGTCGCGCCACGTACCCAGACCACGGCTACACCGACTACCGCTACATACACGACGGCCACCGGCCACGGCCGTGTGGGTGTCGCGCCACGTACCCAGACCACGGCTACACCGACTACCGCTACATACACGACGGCCACCGGCCACGGCCGTGTGGGTGTCGCGCCACGTACCCAGACCACGGCTACACCGACTACCGCTACATACACGACGGCCACCGGCCACGGCCGGGTGGGTGTCGCGCCACGTACCCAGACCACGGCTACACCGACTACCGCTACATACACGACGGCCACCGGCCACGGCCGTGTGGGTGTCGCGCCACGTACCGGCGGCGGCCAGGTTCGGCGACAACGTTGCAGGGAGACGGTGGCGAGCACTGTCGAGGCCCGCCTCGTCGGCGGGTGGCCACGCGTCGACTGTGACTATCGCCGTCGACCGCGTCCGCCACAGCGATCGATCGTCAATAGGACGTCCCTGACCGGCGGTCACGCATAGGTCAGGTCAGGTCAGGGCAGTTGTCAGAGTATGGCAGATCAAGTCAGGTCAGGCCAAGTCGCTAAATCAGGTGAGTTCAAGTCAGGTCAGGTCAAGCCATGACAACTTAAGTCCAAGTTGCTTATGTCACCTTAAGTCAAGTTAACCAAAGTTACGTCGGGTCGGGTCAAATCAGACACATCGGTTTGTATCAGATCTTCGTCAGGTTAGATTATGTCAGTTCGGGCTAAGCCAGGATCACTTCAGGTCAATATATTCAGGTTATCGGACCAGGAAGGGTTATCGCACCAAGGTCCGGATCCGGTCATGTCCCGAGTAGGAGTACGGTGCGCAAACTCGACATGTGCGATGTTACCAGTGAGACACAAACGGTGGTGGAGACCCGACAGACATCCCCATCTATCACCGGGAGTCAAGTGCAGTGGTTCTCAACAGAGGAAACCCCCGGGTATGCGCGGCTCTCAATTTGGTGTACGAGGGTAAGAACGTGGAAGCCCCGCAGGGCGTAGCGTGTAATTCGCTCTGAATTATGTAGGGAGGTCAATAGGCCAATGTTTGCTGGAAGGGGCCACACTGGTGGCAGCTGCTGGTCTGAGCGCAACTTGGTACCCAACTGTGCACGCCGTACGCAGCTACAGCTTCGTAATTTCAGTTTGGTGGCAACATGGATTGGTAATTTCCAGTTGGGGTGTGATAACTGGGAAATTATTTAGTGATGCATCTATTTGTCTGCCCATTTGTTCACTTAACACGAATATTCTGGAGGTAATTTGTGTTTCATTGGAAGATGGAGTTCTGATAATTGGAAGATTGCTGACATAATATTCCGAGATAAAGCTTGCACAAACCAATGTAAGTGAACAAATACCTAATGAAAGGAATATTTCGTATTTTTATGTAGACACTGAGCTAGAAGAAAGACAGCCGTTCCTCAGACAACGGCCACTTGGTTCTCAACTTTCATATCATAGCATTGCAATGCTGGGAATGGTGTTCATACCAATGCATTGGTATGAACACCATTCACACCAATCCTACTAAAATTAAAACAATCGTGGAGTCATTGAAGAGAGGTGGTGAGGTGACAATAGCAACATCGTGAGAGGTGGTGCAGATGACAATAGCAACAAACATTTAGCTGTCACTGACCATATTGTATGCCATCTTACATCCTTGTATAGCGTTTGCCATACAACAGCAGTGTTCCTGTTCAGGACGAGCAACACAATTTATACACTTTCCTAGTTCTTATATCCAACCGATAAAATTGTTCCTGGTTTTATGGAATACTCCAGAACAAAAACTGTTTGATTCAACCCTGTTCCAGTGCTATAATATATCCGATCGCATCGTGCTTTTGGAAAATGATATAGCAGCCATATGCTACTGACGCACACACACACACACACATACATATATATATATATATATATATATATATATATATATATATGTATATATATATATATATATATATATATATATATATATATATATATATATATATGTATATATATATATATATATATATATATATGTATATATATATATATATATATATATATATATATATATATATATATATATATATATATATATATATATATATATATATATATATATATATATATATATATATATATATATATATATATATATATATATATATATATATATATATATATGTATATATATATATATATATATATATATATATATATATATATATATATATATGTATGTATATATATAAATGTATATATATATATATATATATATATATATATATATATATATATATATATATATATATATATATATGTATATATATATATATATATATATATATATATATATATATATATATATATATATATATATATATATATATATATATATATATATATATATATATGTATGTATGTATATATATATATATATATATATATATATATATATATATATATATATATATGACAAACTAACAAAACAACTTCGGACGCATTTGCTCGCAGCTTCGTTTTTGTTCTGAAAAGCAACTTATAATATTGATATATATATATTCTACTACAGCAACTTGCATTTCCTTCGAATTACACGAAGTATCTACAGAGTCCCAGATTTTTACCGTCCGAACCGGTTGAAAGGAGCCAAGGTACATTAAATTACTATGAGCTGATACCAATGGAAATAGGAGGCCCAAGGGCTTCAATTATTGGCCAATTATCGTGTTTTCTCTCTCTATGTAAATGTTGTGTACTATGCTTCGAAATTTGGCAACTTTGCTCTTTTTGCTGATGATTTTGCCACTCCCTATGCAAATAACACCATTCAAGAATTGCAGACATTCCTTGAGTAAAGAAGTTCCCTGTATATGTAATGAATTGGCTTCATGCTAATCGTTTACAAATGAATCCCTCGAATACGAGTTATCAAATATATTCGAAAGACCATTGTAATAACCTAAACAGGTAAGCCAAAGACAACCCAATACGCAAGCGAGTGTTTCTACAAATACAATACCACTGTTCTTTTTTACTTATGCGAGGTTGTGGAATGTTTGCAAAACCGAACATCTTATTTTACCTTTTTTCTTCGTGAAATGTCATTATTTCGGGACTGCGATATGTGACCGTTTCTCATGCAAATATATGAACCTTATTCTAGTTTCCGAGCAGAAGAAATGCTGGTCATAGAGGAGAAAAAAGTGGTGAGGGAGCTTTATTGATGGTTATTCTATGTCTACGGCTAATAAAAAAAAGATATTTCAACGATTTATGTGTCACCGATCCAGCCTCAAACGGCAAAACATTGACCAGAACACCCATGGAGGGCTCGTGTTTGCCCAGTGTAGTCGTTTAGGCCCGTAAGCTGAGACGTCGGTGGCTCCTGGAATAGCTACGTCCACCAGCGACCAATCGACAAAACGTCGGGACGGATCCTGGCAGTCGAGGTGCAGCAACAAAGGCCAACGCACCTGAAAGCAACAGGAAGTCTTTGCACTTGTTCTGCAGACACTGGCTGTAGGCACGCCCATCAAACCACAGCCATTGTTTGTGTCACTCAATCAGTCAAGATCACTCAATCAGATACGTGTCTAGCATCAAGGGTAAGGATTTATCATAAAGGACAATGGTCTATGATGAAGGGCAAGGGTCTATCACCAGGAGCAAGAGTCTAGCATCAAGGACAAGGGTTTATCGTAAAGGACAACGGCTTATTATCAAGGACACGGTCTAGCATCATGGACAAGGGTCTATAATCAAGGAAAATGGTCTACGTACCCCACTCTTAGGCTTCCAGACTGTCACACAGCCGGCAGTCTGTCAATTGACTACCAGATCTATGCCAGATCCACGAAAGACAGAGACGAACCCACGATTTGTTTGGCGAGAAGCCGTGAATGCGAATTATGTTTTTTCCTCATCTCCTAGCTTCAAGTACCGCTGGGCTTAATCTTTCACTTCCAGTACAGATGACTAGCGGGCTTCTTCGACCATCAGGGATTTGCTCACGTTTTCCAAAAGGTAAGTGTCCTCCGTAAATCTGGAGGAGCGTCGGTTTTTTCATTAGAGTTAATGGAACTGAAATCGGTTTTCACAGTCAGCTATTGTGTGTCAGAATGCACAAGTATGTCGCAGGGATGACAAAATTCACGCCAATGTATTTTGCCTGCCATTATTCCGGTAGGTCCTCGCACGGCGGATCGAAACCAAGGTTTTCTCATCCCTTTCACTACGTTCTGAATATAAAACGGCAATTTCTTTACCCCTGTTCCACCACCACCACACCCTGTGCCAAAAACGATGTATAAAACAAGTAACCGCAAAAACGCATTTCGCTAAAAAAAAGTATGGGTCTAAAAAGCAATGGCATGACGTGAAAGGTAGCACACCCACGCATCAACCACCTGCAGTTTCCCGTCCCCACCCACCTCCCTCAAGCAGTCGTGTCAAACTAATACTATGACATGACTGAGAATGACTCATCCATCAGGTCACTTCCAACGGAACCAAAGGCAAGGCGGTGCGGGAATGGTCGAGTGGTTGTGGATACTCTGGGTACCAAAGGTTCCGGGTTCAACACTCGCACCATTCGGTACATTTCCCAATCCTCAGCCCACCGGCGAAACAGTGTGGGCGGCGCCACCAGCCGTGATCGTGCTTAAAGTGCGTCGAGAACCACCCAATAAACAAACAAGCAAACCAGAGGCAATGCGATGGCCTCGCGGTTTCTCCGGTGAAACGGACCTTCGCCACCGCTGGCGTCACGCTCACTGCTTAGTCGCCCTTAAAGCGTCGCCACATCCTGAGTCCCGACCCGAACGCCACATTCGCCGACCTGGTCACGTCGCAGGGTGCACTCGGCGTCGAGCCACGTGCCCCACGCGGCCAATGAGCGCCACGTGGGGCTGTGACGACAGGTCTGAATGACGAGTGATGGCGGAGTTGGCGGGTTGGGGGGTGGGGGCAGTAATAGCCGGCCGGCTGGGCCGAGACGAGGGCCGATATTGGCCTCGCGCTCTCCATTTCCTGCCTCATAGCGGGTGTCACGGTACGGAGAATACGAGTACGTGGTAGCGAAATGTAGTTGTATCTCTAAAATGTCGCCAGCGATTTCAAAGGCAGGGTAAAACAAAGCCACCGTTTCACTTGAATAGCTCTCAGCGGCGTTTCTAATTGAAAAAACAGCTTGGCATAATGCGCTATAAACTGACAAAAAGCGATATATTCAGAGTACGATCGAGAGGACATATATTCAGAGTACGATCGAGAGGACATGTATTCAGAGTACGACACAGTCACCTAGAGAACGATCAACCGCGCACCATTCTGGAAGAACGAGGCTAGTTGGGGGGAAATATTCCTGGGCGGAAATATTGCTCCAGTCACCCAAGCCCACATCGCCACATTGACACTTGATCGGCGCAGTAAGTGGCCGTTTGACATATTCCGTCACGAGCACGCAGGCTTCTCCTATGCAGTGCCTATGAGCCCTGCCTACAACAGGAACGCTACCTCGGGTATCCACTCAACACAGATGTGACAGGCTTCCCGGAATGCTCCTCGAGAACTAGTTCCTAGTTTACGAGTTCGGGACTGCGCGCGTGACACCCATTGGAAGATGTGACGTAAGCACGGCTACAACGTGGCGTGTTCCAGGGAGCCTGTGTGTATAAGCGTGTCCAGCATCATGTCCTGCTGATCTATGTGCCGGCAGACGAGCAGCAATCAGCCACGCATAGTTTTTTGTTGGCAGAGATCCAACAACAGCCAGAATGTCTCCTTTTCTGACGGACGTCTGACGGGACATGGCAGGGACGGGACATTCCCTGCTTGTCTGACGGGACAAGCAGGGAAGATTCTGACCAAGCAACGGCAGGGGGCGCTTATCGTTACACCAGTCACGGGATACCATTGCACCCGCCCCATAGTTATTTCTGGAAAACAAAATATCGAAAAAGAACGATCTTGAAATTGAAAACTCTTGGATTCAAGAGCTTTCACGTTCAGTGATTTCTGCAGTAAAAGGCACAGGCCAAGATAGCGAAAAACATTCGACACCATAAGAACCAGGGAAATGTAACGAAAAACGGTCGATGTCGTAAGCACCTGCTGAGAGCAATGACATTCGCTTACAATGTTTGCATGTATTTTGAGACTGACCAGATATTCACGGCCGATTTGATCGAAAGTATAAATGCACCACAGTCCATCCACTTCAGTTCATATAGGGATAGATTGAACAGAGATCAATTTCTTTGCTGGACTAATGACACTAAAAACTATATTTGTTGGATCAAATTTAGTCGCACAATCTGAATGTTGGCGCAGGCGTTTCTGTACTTAATAGTATACGTTTAGCCAATCGTAATACATAGCAACCTTTAACATTAAAGTATACAATGGAAAACATAAACATTTACGTTGCTCTAACGCGCTGCAATGCAGATTATGACCATGCTTACTTTACCCAGTGATATAATGTGCAATATATTGAAGCATATGGACATACCAGATGCACACGCATTACAGCTCATCTGAATCTGGAAAAATACAATGAATTGAATTGTGGACGCCATTGCCAACGAAGGTGAGCCTGAGCGGTTCTACTCCCGTGGACATGGTAAAAAAACTTTGCTGAGTGGTCCTGTCCAATCGATGAACATTTCAAGCAGTAATAACTTTTGTTCAGCATTTCGCGTTCTAATTTCTGCACCCAGCGTCAGGTGAGCTCTTTTAAAATAATTTTTACCAATTTGATTCCTCCACAATGGCTTCCAAACCGTGTTTTCAATTAGTACACACGGAAAATCGCTTGCGCATCGTTTCCACTGGCGGCCAACTTCCACAGCGTTACACGTCACATTACAACACATCACCTGATTGTGTCCTCGCTCAGAGCCGGATCTGCTCTTTTCATTTTAACATTCACCACTTGTAGCAATATTTCTCCGGAAGTACTCTCAATCAGTTCAAAGACAGGTGTCTGCGGCGACATTGTTCAGCACGGCCAGCTTCCAATGTGCACCAGGCTGTAGCGGACACCGACCGTCCATCCCAGCCAATGCCGAATTATTGCGGAAAATACCTCGTGACGTCATGTACCACGTGCCCCCACACGCCCATAGCCTCGGATGCGGGCTGTATGCGGCATAGACTGAGCGGGATGACTGTGAGACGTGAGGACAGTGACGTAGCATGGTAGTCTGTTCCAGTACGACAATTTGGCACGGTACATGCCAAACTGCTTCACACAGCTTGACACCGTCTGACCTATGATGAACGTGTTCACGGGCTGTTGTGAGAGTGCAGTTACAGTCAGCTCACCAACTGCCTTCCGCAGTGTGGTAGCCGATCCTGTACCTGCAGCAGGCGAGCCGCGCAGCCGGTCGGTCTGTTGGCCGCGCTCGTCAGGCGTCTCTGGTGGCGCAGTATACTGGCTACGGTATGGCCCAGACTGCCATGGAAGCCAGCCTGATGGCATCTAATCCTACGACACCTCAAGTGGCAAGCGTGCAACAGTCCTAGACGATGCGTGCCACAGTCCTGATGGATGCGTGCCACAGTCCTGATGGATGCGTGTCACAGTCCTGATGGATGCATCCTACAGTCCTGGACGATACGCGCCACAGTCCTGATGGATGCGTGCCACAGTCCCGGACGATGCGTGCCACAGTCCTGATGGATGCGTGCCACAGTCCTGATGGATGCGTGCCACAGTCCTGCTGGATGCATCCTACAGTCCTGGACGATGCGTGCCACAGTCCTGATGGATGCGTGCCACAGTCCTGATGGATGCGTGTCACAGTCCTGATGGATGCGTGCCACAGTCCTGCTGGATGCATCCTACAGTCCTGGACGATACGCGCCACAGTCCTGATGGATGCGTGCCACAGTCCTGCTGGATGCATCCTACAGTCCTGGACGATACGCGCCACAGTCCTGATGGATGCGTGCCACAGTCCCGGATGATGCGTGCCACAGTCCTGATGGATGTGTGCCACAATCCTTATGGATGCGTGCTACAGTCCCGGACGATGCACACCACAGTCTTGATGGATGCGTGTCACAGTCACGATTGATGCGTGCCACAGTCCTGTTGGATGCGTGTCACAGTCCTGGACAATGCGTGTCATAGTCATGGATGATGCGTGCCACAGTCCTGATGGATGCGTGCTACAGTCCCGGACGATACGCGCCACAGTCATGTTGGATACGCGCCACAGTCATGTTGGATGCGTGCCACAGTCATGTTGAATGCGTGCCACAGTCCTGATGGATGCATGCCACAGTCCTGGACGATACGCGCCACAATCCTGGACGATGCATGCCACAGTCCTGATGGATGCATGCCACAGTCCTGGACGATACGCGCCACAGTCATGTTGGATGCGTGCCACAGTCATGTTGAATGCGTGCCACAGTCCTGATGGATGCATGCCACAGTCCTGGACGATACGCGCCGCAATCCTGGACGATGCGTGCCACAGTCCTGATGGATGCATGCCACAGTCCTGGACGATACGCGCCACAATCCTGGACGATGCGTGCCACAGTAGCGGCGAGTGGTTCGACCTTCGACAGCAAGCGCCACAGTGGCCGCGCTTGTCATCACTCGTACATACCAGCGCGTGCCAGAATAGCCCAGCTTGTTATCACCTGTGTCAGCACGTGCCAAAATAGTCTAGCGTGTGACAGCCGCCGCAGATACGGCTAATCTGATGTTAATTTCCGTCGCGGACCCCAGTCTCCTGATGGGTGTTGTGTTTGCTGGCAGGCTCCTTCCTAACGAGGTTGGTGTATTTATAATGGACTAACAGGGGTTCTCGAGTCCACCTACGCGTGAGTATCTGCTTTGTGTTTGAGAGTACACGAACCAAGCGCTCAAAGCACATTAATGTTGGCTTTCCGGCACTACAACAGCCCTTATATCAATGCATGCGGTACTCTGTTCTGCTATGGCGTGCACTGAACAATCTTTGATAAAAAAATTCAACCGTCACGGAAATGCGAATTCGTTTCGCCTGTCATCCACAATGTCAGCCGACGAGAGCAGTCATCTGATAACGCGCGGGGCGAGTGCCGGGTGTGCCGAGTGGTTGCGGATCGTCCCGGGAAGGCGGTCTTCGCGGCGCAACGCCAGACTGTTTTCACAGCCGTTATGTTCACACGGCTGAGTGGGGCGCGCAGGGACGTACGCGAGCCTGACGCCATTACAGGCGCCAGAAATGCCAAGTTATCCGCATGTGAAACGATGACGTCACCAGTTTAAACAATGACCGCTTTCCAATGCCATCAATACGCAGCAGGCTGACGGTAAAATGTCAGTACAAAAACATACCAACATTCCGGGCATGTTGACACCCTGCGAAGAAACTGCATGCGCATAAATTCAGTGGAGATGTGGCATCACTATGACGCAACATAGCGGAACGTGATACATACAGGATGGTGCCCAGAGGTTTGATAGTACCCCCTCATCACTTCGTACCACTTCGCTGAATTTGTATGCGTTTTAGCTGAAACGTCAGTCCTTGCGCTGAACATAGACTTACAATATGCATTGTAGGGGAGTTTTCAGGGCCATCCCTGAAGGTGGGCAACTCTTCTGGCACGTTGATAGTTTAGTCAGACCTCGACGTTTGCGATATTTAAAACCCCGGTTATAAATTCAATGGTTCGAATCCTTCATCTCCGAGCTCTCATCTCACATCTTGACACGCACGAGTGAGCTCGTTGGTTCACTGTTCTGTTTTTGTGGTCTGAGAGGAATCATGTTTCCATCGATGCAGAGGGCTTTCTTTTCAAAGTCTAGCTTCGCTCCAAACTTCGTCAAAAAATCATTCCCCAACATGCACTCCTGTTTTAGGTCCTGCACAATTTGAAATTCGAAAGATTTTCGGAATTTGCTCATCTCCACCATGAAGGTTCCAACTCCAATGTTTTTCAGGCGATGGCCACTGGCGGATATCAGTGGTATGCAATCTCGTGGGTCCTGTGAGAAATTTATAATATTTTTCTCCGCGATTTTATCAAATAATTTTTTGAAATCAACGATATATCGGCTCCCGTGTCCACTAGAGAATAGGCTTTCTGGTCGCCGATGTGAAGCCATGCCATGGGCGTGTTTGCCTTGATGTGGACTTGTTGGACGCGTGCCAACCTTTGTTTACGTTTTTCGGGGTCGCGCTTTTTCCTGATATTCTTCCTCATTTTTCTCGGTATTTCCTCCGTCTGAATTTGCTCAGCTCCATCACGGTGGTCAGTCGCGACAGAGCTCATTAGTTTTCCGCCTGGCTAATTGGCTGAGAGCGGCATCGCCTTCCAATGTGGCCAATTTTTGCACATCTGATACAGATGGGTCTACCATCGGGAGTCCAGCGGTAAGCTGGGTGCTGGTCGGTGTTGGGTGGTGCTCTCCATACTCTGGGGCCCGTAGAAGGTCGTGGCTGCTGTGGTCCATAGTGTGGTCCTGACTGAGGTGGTCCAAAGTGTGGTCCTGGCTGAGGTGGTCCATAGCGTGGTCCTGACTGAGGTGGTCCATAGTGCGGTCCTGAAGGGAAGTTTCGTGGCGGACGTGGGTAACGTGGGTAGGTGGGATGGAACACCCGTGGTCCAGGCTGGGGTTGGTTCTCCCTGGGTGGTTTCTGAGTTTCTGGCTTGGTTGCCGCTAATTTTTCCACCGATTAGCCTATTGCCATAATAAATTTTTCCAATTTCTCCACCTTGTCCTCTCCTGTGTCTGGCTGATTTGAGTCGACTTCCATCGGCTCCTGCCTTTGTACGCCTCTGCATACCTCGATTACTCTGTCAACCTTCTGTTCCTTTACTGCAAACTGGATGGCTTCCTCCAGGGTCCGGAAGTTCTGTCTGTACAGCTTGTTTGCCAATGAGCTACTTTGGACACCTTTGTTGAAAATATCAAGGTGAGTTTCCTGAACCGTGGGATTTTCGACATCTGAGTAAGCTTCCCGTGCCAGTGCGATTAATTTCTCCCCGTAGTTCTGTACCAGTTCATTGCGAATCTGACGTAGTTTTCGCAAACCTTCCTGAGCGCATTTGTTGTCCGAAAGGTCCGAATACCTTTCCCGCATTACTTGTTTTATTTGAGCCCACGTCATAAGTGGTTGTTCCGCGAATACGCGCTGCATGAACTCGGCTGCAGGTCCAGTGAGAGTTTTGATGCAAATAATCTGCATCTGTTCGTCATCCATGCTGAAGTTAATTTGGTCAAGATGCCTTAGCCATTCAATTAATTTATTATGACCTTCTCCAGAAAAGGTTTAATATTCTGCGTCATCCCTTGTGCGCGCATCTCTAAGCGAATTTTGTTGAAGCACTCCGCCAATCTACCAGTAGAAATCTCAGTCATATTTAATTACGTTACGTTACGCTATGTTTTTTTCAAAATTATTCGCTCACTTTTGTGGAGATTTCTATGTTTCAAATTCGGCTCGATGTTCACACAGTAGTTCCCACACACAGTATTCAGAACACGGTAGGTATACAGCACAATTATGCAATTTTTAAAACCGTTTTAGGTGGTCAAAATCCAAAATTAGTATTTTTAAAAGGATGATGGGTTTTGCTCGGACTTACGTAAATGAAGCGGAAGACGTTCTCTTGCTCGTCCGTGCTGAAACGGCGTGATTGAAGGTCCAGTTGGTGTTGGTCTAGTTGGGCTTGCAGAAGGTCGAAGAAAAAAGGTTTCGCAAAAAATGTTTGCAAAAAAAATGTTTTGCCAAAAATCCGGGTTATCGCGGCATCACTTGTAGGAAAGTCCTTATTGGCACGTGAAAGTCTAGCGACTTCTTGTTCGCGATAACTCCAGTTACAAAAGTACCAGCACCTTTTGCTGCCCTGTATTGCACTGCAGCACTCCACGATCACACGAGAACTCCAGACACCGTACAGTACGTTCTCCTCGAAAGGTAAGCCGTGATACTGCCTTTCCTATGAATTTATAAGCTGAATTTAGTTGGGAAGCGCGCGCGCGGAGCAGCGGTCCGACCTGTAAGAGTATTCAAGCTGAACTGCCTTGGGGGCGCACGAGCACTAGCGGCCGGAAGGCCCCCGCTCACGGATTGGTCAAGGGCCGCAGAAGCACACCATGACCTTACATCCATGTCGACGGCCTTCTAGAAGGGGAAATAGTCTATTTCTAGTGGCGGTGACAATGCGTTACGTTTACGGTATTATATCAATTACGGTTACGGGACGGCCAAACGTATAACTTTATGTGAACACAGTTACATCTAGCATTAACGACGGCGGCGGTACGGGCTGGCGGGCGGGTACGCCGCTCAGACATGGGGAGGGGTTCGAGGTCACCTCTGCAGACGCGACGTCGGGCGCGCTGGGATGCTGGACTAGTAGGTCACAGCCTATACGGATTCGGTGCAATAATGGTTAAGTAACCTGAGCATCAAGAAGTTATTTGGTTGATACGCCACTTAGCTTGGGTTAAGCCGTTTGCTTGAGCTCCAGAGAGAGCTCTGACTGAAGCTTGATAGCCTCTCAGTACTGTCGAGACTTAGAGAGTCCAATGACAGAGCAATGGGAACGATTATACCATACATGCTCCACAAACATTCGCGTGTCTCACTAGACACCAGGGATCAGCATGAATCGTTGCTCTGTCATTGGACTCTCTAGTCTCGACAGTACTGAGAGGCTATCAAGCTTCAGTCAGAGTCTCTCTGGAGCTCAAGCAAACGGCTTAACCCAAGCTAAGTGGCGTATCAACCAAATAACTTCTTGATGCTCAGGTTACTTAACCATTATTGCACCGAATCCGTATAGGCTGTGACCTACTAGTCCAGCAACCTCTTAGCGCTCAAGTAAATCAAACCATTTTGCACCGTATCCAACATACATACGCACAAACATACAGTTCCCAATAATTGTATGTCATCTGGCCACAAGTGTTAACCAAATAAAATAATTATGCCTTGCACTGGCAATAATCTCATTTTCCTCAAATAAAAATACTTCAAATAATTAATCTCCGAAAGCTAAATCAATTCTGCAATATTAAATTCCCTTAAAAGTAAATTATTGTGTGGACTCTTATACCAAAGTAAATTATTGTGTGGACTCTGATATTAAATTGAAACGTATACTTAGTGAAGTATACCATGTGAGAATGATTTTGGAAAATGGTAGCTTAATTAAATATGAATAATTTGGGAAAATTATTACTTGATTAAATTAGTTGAAACGACAGCCAACATTATTATTTAAATACGGCTTGAGATACGAGCTCATGGTTTGAGGAAAATATCAAACTATTCTTGAATGAGTTATAATTAATTTTATGAGTTGCTCAATTATTTAAGATGGAAACATAGGTTAACTTAGAGTAATGAAACATTGTTGAAATGAACCATACATTCAACTGTAGTATTATATGGAACTCCAATGCACTCTAAAAATAGATGGTACCTACTTAGAAAAATAATTTAATGATAGGAATAGCTGATAATTAAATAGGACAGTCATATAAAAAATATTTTGGGACTTGAATAATTCGCCTTTAAGGGAATTTAATATTGCAGAATTGATTTAGCTTTCGGAGATTAATTATTTGAAGTATTTTTATTTGAGGAAAATGAGATTATTGCCAGTGCAAGGCATAATTATTTTATTTGGTTAACACTTGTGGCCAGATGACATAAAATTATTGGGAACATGTATGTTTGTGCGTATGTATGTTGGATACGGTGCAAAATGGTTTGATTTACTTGAGCGCTAAGAGATTGCTGGACTAGTAGGTCACAGCCTATACGGATTCGGTGCAATAATGGTTAAGTAACCTGAGCATCAAGAAGTTATTTGGTTGATACGCCACTTAGCTTGGGTTAAGCCGTTTGCTTGAGCTCCAGAGAGAGCTCTGACTGAAGCTTGATAGCCTCTCAGTACTGTCGAGACTTAGAGAGTCCAATGACAGAGCAACGATTCATGCTGATCCCTGGTGTCTAGTGAGACACGCGAATGTTTGTGGAGCATGTATGGTATAATCGTTCCCATTGCTCAAATATTTGCATCTTTAGCTGAACCTCGACTGTCCAGGTCATATAGTGAGTTTTGTTTGGAGAGTACATTTTTGTCTAGTTAACAGTGCCAACCTACAGTGATGCCACCTATACAGAAACTCCGGAACGCGGATAGCGCCATCTATGGTGACAGTTACGGACGCCAATGGCGCCGCCTGACAGAAAAAAAATTGGTAGGTCATATGTGGTGCCACCTATCGGGACTTAGGAAAAACTTGACGCAAGTGGCGACACCTATATCAAACAGAGACGCAACGTGGATAGTGCCAAATATGCTAGTGTGAATTGAGATATAACTTGTGCAGTGTTGTATTAATTTTGGATAGTGGCTAAAATGAATACTTAAACCTGGAATCCGCCCCTGCGAACCGAGCCTTGTCCCCGACCTTTACAGCAAGTTAACCATTCCTGCTTTCTACCCGGTGAAGAGAAAGCTGACTTCATCTGATCAACAGGATATAGTGCTCGACTAACTTGAGTCAGAGCAGTTCAAAGCGTCACCACTTATAAATCTGCCACAGATAGATGACCGCGATCGAGACAGGTGCTGTTACAGCACTACCGGCCCTCTCAACGGAGCTGCGCTTCATGGCGACACCTGCTCACAGCTGGCGCCATCCGAGCTGCGCTGCCATGTCACCCTACCAGGCTACCTGCGCCTGACCGAATGGCGCTCTCGAGAACTTGAGCGGCATATGCTCGAGTGTGCCCGAGAGGCACACACAGGCCGACGCCTCGCCTTCCCTGCCACACTGTTGGTAGAATCTTCAGTGAACAACGAACGCTATGGTGATTCAGCACTTCTTCATGTTCGATCTTCGGCGGAACTTTAACTTTGGATTGGCTTTAATTGTATTAATTTAGGATGTGCATCGAATGACACTCGTAGGACTTTAGGTATTGACAAATCGTGTGATTGTGTTATGGCCGTGATCTGTCTAGTGGATCCCAGAATTGATCTGTGAATTCAATTCGCGATTTTGGACCTGCGCTGTGTTGTAACAAAGTTAGGTTTTGGGGCATCTAAATCCCAGACATTCAGTCCCCTCCCCGGTTCGCGCCGCGCCGCCGTTGCCAGTGGGTGATGTGATCGAGTGTCGCTATTGTGTCGGGCGCCGTGTCGCCAGATCAGAGGCTGCAGTACCGAGCCTCTGCCAGTCAGCCGATTTTTGTGGTTCGCCAGCGTCCGGTGAAATGCTGATACAGCCCACGTGTGCGACGCCAGACCGAGCGAGGCTGCCGATGTGCACACACAGCACCGTTCCCCACGGAGGGACCTTTGTGCTGAGATCAGAGTCTGTCTCTGATGTCTGATGTCAGAGAGCGCGCCTGTCTGCAGTATAGTGCACGGGGTTCAGAGAGAGCCATTGTGCTCTCTAGACGCCAGTTCAGAGCGAGCCTTTGTTCGAGCCGACGCCCTGGCAATGCGCGCGCAGACCAGGTGACTAATGACGAATCGCGAGCTGGTCACGTGGTACGGCGTTGCCTGAGGTTACTTAGTAACTGAGTCGGAGATGAACTCTCTCACTCGCGCTCATTCTCTTGTCGACGAACGTTCTGGGCGGAAGGACGCCACTCGGGGGCGGCCAGCCACCGCCTGGCCAGCCGCCGCTTCACCACTGGAGGTATGTGAGGCTGATAGCAAATCGCTATGGGTGACTGAGATGTAACCGCTTGAATACTTGTAAGGCGTAGAGCGAATGAAGACCGGTTAGAATGTACGTTGGAGATCGTATGTGAAACTGTTGCTCTGTCTGTCAAGCTGATCGAATCACCATTAATGCCTAATCTTCGTGGCCATTTATCCGTTGACTAATATGCACAATATAGAAGTGCTGGCTTTGGAAGTGCGTGTCAAGAGATGTGAGATCAGAGCTCGGAGATGGAAGGCTTCGAACCATTGAATTTAACCGGGGTCTTAAATATCGTCCAACGCTGAGGTGCCCTAAACTATCAACGAGTCAGAAGAGTTTTCCCCTTCAGGGATGGCCCTGAAAACTCCTCTACAGCATGCTTGAGCAGATTGCACGGCCCGTGCATCAACCTGACTGGAGTCAAATCACTTGAAATACCTTCCCTTCGTCCCGTAATAAATATGTTCGGAACAGTTAACGTTACATGTGCCATACCAATTACTCATCCTGCTCCCACTGCGTGAAATTATCAGCCAATCTGTTACATTTCTCACTTGTTTTAGTATAACAATGCCATTGGTGATTTAATTGTCGCATTTTGTCTTAGTATTTATATTTATTCAATTAAATACAGGTGTATTTGGCTTCGGTTTTGAGGTAAATTACCTGGCGTTGACTTCCTATCTGGTGCACTGTCACGCCATAGTTAATGATTACAAACCGAGGACACTGCTGAACGCCGTACACGACGAGGAATGATGAACGCTTGTAGTACGTGATTCAACCATTGTGGTAGCCCGGCGGCCATCCACGGCGGCCTCAGTCACCATCGAGGTGCGCCTGCAACGTCCACCCACGACTGTCTGCTGAACCCACACACGACCGCATATACAGACACGTCCACCCACGACTGTCTGCTGAACCCACACACGACCGCATATACAGCACACGCCGACACACGACTGAGACGTCGGGCTTCGCGCCCACCGAACCCATCGGGGACTACTTCTGGTGCTTGTTACGGCCGGCAGCGGGCTCATCTACTGCTTGCGTGGATGTGCTTTTAATACGCATATATATATATATATATATATATATATATATATATATATATATATATATATATATATATATATATATATATATATATATATATATAACATATAGAATAGTTCGCCCACCCACAGCCACCTATGTTGCTCATCCAAAGCCACCCATGTCGCCTACCCACAGCCACCCATGTCGTTCACCCACAGTCATTCATATCACCCACCAACAGCCACCTATGCAACCTACCCACAGCTAACCATATCACCCATCACAAATCACCCAGTTCGCTCCTTCACAGCTACCCATGTCACCTACCCACAGCCACCCATGTCGTTCACCCACAGTCATTCATAACACCCACCAACAGCCACTTATGTGTCCTTCCAACAGCCACCTATGTCGCCCAACAATAGCCACCTATGTCGCCCAACCACAGTCACCCATGTCGCTCACCCACAAAACTCTAGTGAATTCGTCCACCCACTGATGCAAAATCAAACCTAAGGCCGCAGGAGTTGAAGCAGCAGGAAAATCACGCCTGCATTTGGTTCACCCAGCAAGATTTGGAATTCAGATTGCATTTATCTATAGTCGGTGGAAATTACCACCAGCCAATGAGTTTCGACACAAGTTGTATCTATCGTACGTACACTTTATGTTGGATGGTGAAGACCTGAAAAGTTAAATAACGCACAAAATAACCAGTAAGGTGACTATGGCCACCAACCATCTCATGAATTATATTTTTCCCATGTGAAGCCTATGTAAGCTGCCAACATTTTTCAAACACAATTTGAACCGTGATGGTGAGCAGGAACGAATTTGAGCCCAAGCCAGAGAAGATTGGCACACGTCCGAGCTAGAGCTCATATGTGTGCAGCAGATATGGCACGTGCAGCAAATATGGCACGAGCAGCAGATGTGACAAGAGCACATGCAATGGCCGTTGTCACTGGCGTACCGAAGCAGAAGGGTGGCAAAAGGTAAATTAAGAGGTGGTGACTCCCCAAGAATCGCGCCGGGACCCCAATCCTTCCCCAGCGCGATTCTTGGGAGCCCCGGCTCTTAAAAGAGGTCCCAAAGCGAATGCCAAATTGGAGGCCCCAAAAATGTGCCGTTGGGGGCACCAAATAAATACAACATGGCCCCAAAAACCCGCGACGGGTCGCGAAAAATCTAGCTCGGGCCCCAAAATTCCCGCTGGTTGCACAAACATTTGCGTCCGGCCCATATAAGTACAACGGACCCCAAGAACTCGCGCCATGATAAAAAGGAGCCGCCCTCTTCCAACAAAAAAAGACGCACTGGAGCCATACAATTTCCCGTCGGGGCCACACAAAATTGGCGTAGAGGGCCAAAAATAAGGACAGCAAGCCCAAGAACTCGCGCAGGGGTCCGACAATCGCGTCGGAACCACGAAGAACTGCGCTGGTGCCAAAAAGTCCCTTTGGGCCCGGAAAATGCCGTCAAGGGCCCGCATAATACAATGGGGTCCCAAAAACATCCGCAAGGGCTCGAACAAAATCGCACCGAAGTCCCCCAGAATCGCGTTGGGCCCCACAATTCCCCTCGAGGCCCCACAAAATCGCATTGGGCCCCAAAAATTGCCGTCGGGCTCTCAAACATTCGCGTCGAGGGCCCAAAATAAATGAAGTGATGCCACGAGCACAGGCCCCATGGAACGGTAATCGAGTCATGCCACTAAAAATCACGATGGGGACCCAAATTTTCGTTCGGCCCAAACAAATTGACGTCGGGTGCACAAAAGTAAAACAAAATAATACATGGTTTCGAAAACTCCTGGAAGGGCCTGACGACTAGCGTCGGAGCCCCGAAAATTCGTGTCTGAGCCCGACGAAATCACGCTGGAACACCGAGAAATCGCGTCGGAGCCCTCCAAAAGGACGATGGGGTTCAAAATTTGCGCGAGAGGCCAAGAAAAAAAACAGTGGGACTCCACACGCCGAAAAAAGTACCCGAAGTCCAAAAGTCTAAAAAAAACGTGCTGAGCCCCGAACAAAAATGCGCTGGGGCCCCATATCAGTAGACGAATCAGTAAAACATATCAGTAGACGAAGAAAAACGCAACGAACCCAACAAAGATCATTGACTCAGCGCCTCGGCTCGGTAGCCGATCTGGTAACAAATTTAACCAGATAGATGTGGTGCATCAAACCTCAGTGGAGCTATTTCAAACCAGGAAATGTTGGAAGAAGATAAATAATCAACCAATTTACTTCATCGAACTGTTGAAGCGAACCGCCACACGAAGCATTCCCTGGCATCAAATATAGCACAATGCTATCTATCATGTGTGGCAGCAATGGGCAAAACATGGACGGCCTAACAGAAGCCGTGGTACCGCACTAAGTGTGGCGATTGCGCCGAAGGCGTGTGCACATACACCAAGGTTGGTGTGGTGGCGACCGGGCGTTATGAACTGAAATGCGTGAAATAGGAAAATTGTCCATTTATAAGTGATTTGTGCGGATGTAATTTCAGCAGTGTGAACGGACTAATCAGGGGAAACAAGAACACAAAAAATACTTTGAACAGGCGGGAGAGGGTTGAAATACGGTGACTTAAAAAGGATGGTGGTAGATTGGGCCTCCTCCACAGGGAAATTAAGTTAGTCACAAATTATTTTATTAAAAATGACACCTTTGAAGAAAACAAAATCGTTCCCAAAATCCTGGGACTTATTTAAATGGGGTTAGGTGACCCCCTCAAAATCTGTTTCCTCCCCATGACGCAAATTCTAGGTACGCCACTGCCCGTTGTAATGGCCAGTGGCGTGTGATGCATCACCGTATACATCACCGTATACATCACCGTATACCACCAGGGAGCCAGCAGGGACACTGACAGCCAACAAACGGCCCTGAAGCCTCGCGCTCGCCGACCATCAACTGCTGGTCTGCCTGAAAGGCAGTGCCGCCAGCCTTCATAACTTCATAACGAGCAGAAAAACGGGCATAATCTGCAATGTTCACGTAGTTTATGCTGGCTCAATTGCTGGCCCAGCCTTGGCTATTCTCATTATTTAATTAATGGCATGTAAATGGTCTGCGCGGAACGATGTGAATCGATTTCCGAAAGACGTCATCCGTATCCATTTTAAATGCATTCGGAGCATTTCATCAGCGGATGTTTATTAAGGCTAGCATTAGTATCGTGCATCATGCATGACAATTATAACGAAAGTTAACTACCCCAGTAATAAAAAGATGACGGTTGATAGCGTGTTTTCAAACTGGCCTAAGTCGCTGAACAAATAACCACTGTAGGGAGTGGCGCGAACGAATATGGAAATTGGCAAAGCGCTACAAATAGCGTAAAAGTGACTATAGATAACCATTCAGAAGCACAAAGGTCGGCAAAACCCCATACTGCGCATACATATCTCCAGTTGCTTCCATGCTAACTGACAAAGTTCGCCAGTGCTTCTTCCATACAATAATACGAAATGTATCAAAGCGTACACACTACAGTGCTAAACAGAAACACTGGTTAAACAATGGTTAAAAGCGTGACTAGCACACTATGCATGCCACTCAAACAGCATGCACCATAACACGTCTAGGTAGGTTATGTCTCTCGGAATGTGTTCGAGTTGTATGTACAGTTATGCTCTCTTTAGCAGCTTGAAAATTATAGAATTCGAGTTCCCATTTGCTGGCCCTTCGTCAGATTTTCGGGTGAAAATTCTGAACGAGCAGCACCACAAACATTGACATGTTAAGGGAACGTCTCAGAGTGATCTGCAAAAATGCTACCCGCTGTTACTGCTCTTAATCTACTTACGACAGACGCAAAATGTAACCTTTTATAAATAAAAAAATACTCGGACCACATCAAGCACCAGGATCATGCCCGGCTAGGAAGAGGTACTCTTTCAGTATGTTGAAAACAAACATGATATAAAGGGCAATGTTAATTCGTAAAAAGACCGGATTTCCATGCAGTAACCGATGACAGGTCTGACGCATGCCAGATGTTCACGAGTATGCAACCTCTGCCATGCATACTTGAATACCATGTTTTAACACACGTGCCTACTTCACCTACTAACAATTCCGTTCATGGTGCCAAGGACAAATTATCTCCCATTTGAAATCGTCAAAACGTAGCAATAACCCAAGCCATGGTCCCCTTAGGAGCGCATAATAAATGTCAGCTAGCGGTTGTATCTCAGGGCGTGTTCCACATTATTCGAGGCGTGTCCCAGGAAAACTTGTGCCGGCACCAGGCGTCGCGTGTGGCCCGAGCTTGGTGACAGCGCTGCCATTGGCGGCGCTGCCTTGGTGCCAGCGCTGCCATTACGTACGGAGCAGGGCAGGCGTGGCTGGCGTCGTCGCACCATCTCCATAATGCCGCCCGACGTCTGACGCCATCACCAGCCAAACAGCGGGACAACAGGCCAGTCCCGGTCTCAGTCTCACTGGGCAATACGGACCCTGCCGGTCTCCTCCCGCCAATACCAGCCAAACAGCGGGACAACAGGCCAGCCCCGGTCTCAGTCTCACTGGGCAATACGGACCCTGCCGGTCTCCTCCCGCCAATACCAGTCAAACAGCGGGACAACAGGCCAGCCCCGGTCTCAGTCTCACTGGGCAATACGGACCCTGCCGGTCTCCTCCCGCCAATACCAGCCAAACAGCGGGACAACAGGCCAGCCCCGGTCTCAGTCTCACTGGGCAATACGTACCCTGCCGGTCTCCTCCCGCCAATCACCAGTCAAACAGCGGGACAACAGGCCAGCCCCGGTCTCAGTCTCACTGGGCAATACGGACCCTGCCGGTCTCCTCCCGCCAATACCAGCCAAACAGCGGGACAACAGGCCAGCCCCGGTCTCAGTCTCACTGGGCAATACGGACCCTGCCGGTCTCCTCCCGCCATCACAAGCCAAACAGCGGGACAACAGGCCAGCCCCGGTCTCAGTCTCACTGGGCAATACGGACCCTGCCGGTCTCCTCCCGCCAATACCAGCCAAACAGCGGGACAACAGGCCAGCCCCGGTCTCAGTCTCACTGGGCAATACGGACCCTGCCGGTCTCCTCCCGCCATCACGAGCCAAACAGCGGGACAACAGGCCAGCCCCGGTCTCAGACTCACTGGGCAATACGGACCCTGCCGGTCTCCTCCCGTTAATGTCATCCAAACAGCGGGACAACAGGCCAGTCCCGGTCTCAGTCTCACTGGGCAATACGGAGTCTGACGGTTTCCTCCCGCCATTACGAGCCAAACAGCGGAACAGGCCAGCCCCAGTCTGAGTCTCACTGGGCCATGCGGACCCTGCCGGTCTCCTCCCGCCAATACCAGCCAAACAGCGGGACAGGCCAGTCCCGGTCTCAGTCTTACTGGGCAATACGGAGTCTGACGGTCTCCTCCCGCCAATACCATCCAAACAGCGGAACAGGCCAGCCCCAGTCTCAGTCTCACTGGGCCATACGGACCCTGCCGGTCTCCTCCCGACAATACCATCCAAACAGCGGGACAGGCCAGCCCCAGTATCAATATCACAGGACCATGCAGATCCTGCCGGTCTCCTCCCGACGATCCATTCAGTGTCTTCAGTGTCAACATTCGCTAGTCTGTTTGCAGCCAATGAGCTTCTAATGTAACGAGCAGCCAATGAGCTTCTAATGTAACGAGCACCATGTCCGGCTATATGTCGAGTTAATGCGTTATGGAAATAGTCGGGACTACAGAGATGGATTGACTTGACTCTTAAAATTGTGTTTCGGTGAGACAAAAAGATATCAATTTTGTTCAGAGAAGCAAACAGATCAAGCTCGTCTAATCCGCAAGTTGTTGAAGGTATATTGCCATGAGAGATTTTTACAGAGTTTTGAGGGGTGGTCTTGCTATGACTGGATGGGGAAACAATAAGGTCATTGGAAGATGGTGGCGATACATTTGTGGCACGTGAGGATGATTGTGGACTGATTTGCAGCTCTTGATAGGCATGAAGTGTATGCTCTGAAGGGATGAGCAGGTCTGAGTAGGGTAGAGCAGCCAGAGATCTTTTAACTATGATCATCATAACCAGAGTAACAATTATCAATTGTTGAAGCATGGCTTAAGTAAAAGAAGCACAAGATAAGATATTAGGACAACAGATTACGTTTGCTTACAGGACAAGCAGTTTGTATGTCTGCCATGAATTACGTCTGGATTATGAATTACGTCTGGATTATGAATTACGTCTGGAGTACGAATTACGTCTGGATACGTCTGGGATTACGTCTACGTGCGATGCTGCACACAACCAATGGCAACATTTAATGCAAAACTAAACTTGAACAAAAATTATTATCACACCACAAAACTGCCATTACTTAAACGAAAATGATAATTAGGCAGTTCTCGAACGCGAACGCTAACAGGCTCAGTCATTCTACAACACAATGGGAGCAATCACCCAAATATGGGCGGACGCGGCGAACGCTGCGAACGCGATGCCAATGGTGAAAGGCGGTGGGTGGGACATATAGCAGCGCCAACATGCGCCGGCATCTGCCACCCCAAATCCCTTGTTCATCCTGTCTTTCCGTCATCTGCCATTTTCCCCTCTTTCAGACATCTGCATCCTTCTCTACCCGTCTCCTGTCATCCGGCGGGGCGTCGGTAGCTCAGTGGTTAAGCTGAGCGTCTGGCACGCCAGAGGTACGGGGTTGGATTCCCGCGATGCCCGCCCTTCCTGCCAGGGTGAGAGGCAGGCGACGCCATATGGCCTCAGCTGCTGAGTGCGTCGTAAAGCCACAATCAAATCCTGTCATCCGGCCTCTGTCAGTCTCCTATCATCCTATCTCTACTCTCTCCTGACATCCGGCCTCTGTCAGTCTCCTATCATCCCATCTCTACTCTCTCCTGATATCCTGCCTCTGTCAGTCTCCTATCATCCTATCTCTACTCTCTCCTGACATCCTGCCTCTGTCCGTCTGCCATCTCTAAGATAGTCTTCATGTCGCCCTGTCTCTGCCAAAGTGCCCTCATGCCATCAGACAATTATGCAGTTTGCTCACATACTGTTCAACACTGCTGGTCTCCTCCTGCCATGCCATCAGACAATTATGCAGTTTGCTCACATACTGTTCAACACTGCTGGTCTCCTCCTGCCATGCCATCAGACAATTATGCAGTTTGCTCACATACTGTTCAACACTGCTGGTCTCCTCCTGCCATGCTACCTTTGCCACAGTCTCAATACCCTGACTTCGTCATTGTCTCATGTCATGCTACCCTCGCCACAGTCTAAGCACCCTGACTTTGCCATGGTCTCCTCCTGTCATACTATTTTCGCCACAGTCTCAACACCCTGACTTTGTCATGGTCTCCTGTCTTGCTGCCTTTACGACGGTCTCAATACCCTGACTCCTCCTGCCATTCTACTTTTGCCACGGTCCCAACACCCTGATTTTGTCATTGTTTCTTCCTGTTATGGTACCCTCGGCATGGTCTCAGCACCCTGACCTTGTTATGTTCTCCTCCTGTCATACTACTTTCGCCACGGTCTCAATACCCTGACTTTCTCATTATCTCCTCCAGTCACGTTACCTTCGCCACAGTCTCAATACCATGACTTTGTCATTTTGTCCCCTTGTCATGTTACCTTTGTCACGGTCTCAATACCCTGACTTTGTCACGGTCTCCTTCTCTCATGCTACCTTTGTCAGTCTCAACATCCTGACCTTGCCATGGTCTCCTCGTTCAGCCTAGCACTGTCAGTCTTTTCAGAGCCTCCATTACAGGTATACTGATCACGAAAACAGCGTATATGGCAACTTACATAAAGTTGTACGTATGTATGGCAATTGTTTCGGACGGATTGTCTGGGTTCATATCATGTATCCCAGATCACAACATAATCCATTTCCCAAAATTATATTTGTTATCCAATCGATCGCCGGGCCATCCACATGACATTGCCGTTTAATTCGCTGCTTCCCATTCCTTTGGAAAAATTATGTGCATGATCACCGCACGATTGTATTGCTCAAAGCAGCATTTCAGAACAACTGAAGATGTTCTACTAATGACCACCATGAACGAAAACGCCGTTATATTGGATAGGCAAGTGCCTTTCTTGGGGGCTGGGGCATTTCTCGTCTTCATTATCTACCCGACCTCCAATAATTGACGATAATTTCATGATTTGTTATCTTCCATTGAAATCTCCGCTTTTTACTCAACTTGCAGAATCCAGATTTCATATGCCTACCTCAAACTTTGGAAGCAAGAATATAGTGATGTCGTTCAGCACTCCAACACACACACAACTTCGCACTAGTGATGTCGTGCAACACCCCAACACACACAACTTCGCACTTTTTGGTACCCCGGGAGCTTGCCGAATCCTACTATAGCCAATATGCCGCATACCTCCTGCAGCTTCATAATCTCCCCCATTCAACACGGAGACCTCGCATTGAGCCCTGACGTCCGAGCCTGACCTTCACGCAGATACTTTACTCCACTTATGTCGATCATCCGACCTTGACGATGGGAGAAGCGATGAGCGCCACCCTAACCCAGCTGTCTGATCCAAGCTTGGCACATGTGTCGGTCACCCGACCTTGACGATGGGAGAGGCGACAAGCGCCACCCCAGCCCAGCTGTCTGATCCTCCAAGCTTGGCACATGTGTCGATCACCCGACCTTGACGATGGGAGAGGCGACGAGCGCCACCCCAGCCCAGCTGTCTGGTTCGAGCCTGACGCGAGGCCACGGCCCACATCGTCATCAAAGAGACAGAGGAAGCGGTAGAACACGGCGCTGAGATGACCACCAACAGCGGAATATCATCTCATCTTCCAGCTATCCGAACCAACGCACCGAGAAGGCACCGAAGAGTGACACTCCGGAGCGATGTGTGCGGCGACAGGGCAATTCTCCCGCCGACAGGGCAATTCTCCCGCCGATAGGGTAATTATTCCGCCGACAAGGTAATTATCCCGCCAACAGGGTAATTATCCGGCCGACGGTGTAATTCTCCCGCCGACAGGGAAATTCTCTCGCCGACAGGGTGATTCTCCCCGGCGACAGGATGATTCTCCCGGCGTCAGGGTGAGCTGTCCGCACGAGTCTGCCTGGGCAGCCTACAAAACCGAAAGCCACCAGTTCAACCACGGTCGACATGTCGGCTTGCAGCATGCTTGGCGCGACGGTATTGGCGAGCGCCCGGCCAGCTCTGTGGGGCTTCGTGCCAGGACCGACGACAATAATCGCTAATCGACAACAATCGCCGATAGACGACGTTACAGACGCCCACCAGCCGTCGACAACGCGAGCTGGTAGCAGGGTACGATCATGGGTTGGGTCATCAAAAAAATGGTGAAATGGGCTCGGGCCAGTACGAGTAGCATTCATGGCTACGAACATGCTCATGGGGTTCCTGTGGTTAGTGTGGATCACTATCAGCATGAGCATGTTCATAAGGGTCATTATGGTATGGCCCACCGACAGTGCTCTGTAATTCTGAAATTTGAATTGAGATCCATACTCCATACTAATTGTTTTTTACCTCACTTTTTCTGTTTGAAATGATTATGTGTCACTTTTGCTTTTTCGCTACAGGCTATGAGTGAGAATTGCACCTTGAGAAGTGTTTATGGCTTCTGGTAGCAGCACTGCCGACTGGTTGATTGATTGATTAATTATTTGGGCTTAGGGTGCATTAAAAGTTACTGGTTATGTAGCACCCAATACATTGCCGACTGGTAAACGCAGCAGATACGCTTGTAACAAAGTTGGTTTTCGGGGCATCTTAATCCCAGAAATTCAGCCCCCTCCCCACAGTTCGCCTGGCGCGACAGTTTCTGGCACCTACCCGGCGTCCATCTGACTGGATGCTGACGTAGGCAAGTAACCGCTCCAGTCGGGGCCGAGCAGTGAACTTTGTACAAACCCCTCCCCTTTCCGGCCAGCGCCCGGCCGCCGCCGCTGTGACCTGGATACCTGGCCGCCGAGACCAAACCCCTCCTCTCCGGTCCACGTACTCCGGTACCCTGACGCGGCCGCCGCCGTCGTCAGATGATGAAATGTCTGGAGTGATATGAATATGAATGCCAGTGATGTGAGTGAATATGAATGCCAGTGATGTGAGTGAATATGAATGCCGGTGATGTGAGTATGAAATGTCAGTTGGGCTACAGCGCCACGATCTTCCGGCTGTCTGTGCACAGCGCGGAGTTGCCGAGTCGGCATTGCCTGGACGTATGTGCAGACTCAGCACCGATTCCCACGGAGGGACTGAGATACTGAGATCAGAGAGTCCGTCTCTGATGTCTCAGAGAGACGGCGCGTCCGCCGTTACAGTAGGGTGCACGGAGTGCGAGCGAGCCATTGTTCTCTCTAGGCGACATTTCAAGGCAGGCCGAGGATGAGCAAACCCCACTGGCATACGACGCAGTTGATGTGACGTGGACTGAGTCGCGTGACCAGTGACGTGTCGTAGGCTGTCGCTTACCTCGCGACGGAGCCGAGAGCACGGGCCTCTCTTGTCATCGGGCGGTCGTCGCGAGCAGTCGCCACTGGGGGCGGCTGGCCGCCGCCAGCCAGCCGCGGCCCCCACGTCTGAGGTACGTTTGAGGTACGTGAGACTGATATAAAATCGTTGCGTGACTGTTGAGATGTAACCGCTTGAATACTTGGGAAAGTAGCGTGTATGAAGACCGGTCTGTATGTAAGCCGAAATATCTGTTGCCACTGCTACCTCTTAGAATAATCGAACTTGTGACGGGAGATGAGAGACAGAGATGTTGTATGAAGATGTGACTGTCGAGAGGTATGAAGATATGGGATGGCCGTGTGAGTCGTGTGTGAAGCAGTTGAAGCTGTCTGTGCCAAATGAGGCTATTGTAATGAATCGTCTGTCACGCTGCATTATTGAAACTTGAATCACTATCGCCATTTAATCGCTAATCAAATGCATAATATAAAAGTGCTGGATTTTGAGGTGCCTGTCAAGAGATGGTTTGGATCAGAGCTCTGAGATAGAAGCTCAGAGCCAGAGAACATAACCGGGGTTTTAAATATCGTCAATGTCGAGGTCCATAGAACTAATCACGAGCCAGAAGAAGTTTTGCCCCAGTCATACGCGAACTGACTGATAAAGCAAGGGGGACAAGACTTTTCTACACGCTACTGACATAATTATCATCATCATGTAATCGTCAAGAAACGTTAAAGAAAGTAACTCTTCAATAGACAATATTAATATACATGTGCACATTTTTTTAAAAACATCAGTTAGCTTTTTGACACCACCCTTCTCCCCCGCCACTCTACGAAAATCAATTTCAGGACACTGTCTACAAAGTTTAATCTGCCCTAGCAGACGGCAGACTACGAGGGCATCCAAGATTTGCTGCGAACTTCAACCCTACAAAATTCAAAAAGATCTCTACCGCAGGGGCCATAAGGGATGTCAGTGACATCGAGACAGAACCGAAGAATGAGGAAACTGGACATGCCCCTTGGCGCGATGTTCTGCACAGCAAGATGACCGGAGATGCGCCAGCACTGGTGCAGCTCATTTCCGCTCACGAAACACGCTGCTTCTGGTAGCCACGCCTCCTTCCTCCACCGACAAATCGCTGTGCAATGCGCGCTTAGATGCAGCACAAAGTTCTGCTTTGATCTGACTTGGGGAGTGTTCGATGGAATTCTGCAACTGTGTTTTTTTCCCGTTATGTTTCATTTTTGGATAAATGCATGGTGAGGTGACAACAGTAGTTGCGGTACAACAAGCAGCGTGACCACTCGTACCACAGTCGCGCACGGTACAACAAGCAGCGTGACCACTCGTACCACAGTCGCGCACGGTACAACAAGCAGCGTGACCACTCGTACCACAGTCGCGCACGGTACAACAAGCAGCGTGACCACTCGTACCACAGTCGCGCACGGTACAACAAGCAGCGTGACCACTCGTACCACAGTCGCGCACGGTACAACAAGCAGCGTGACCACTCGTACCACAGTCGCGCACGGCTATCTCGCTCGACTCCTATGGCGTATCCTGGAACCTGATTTCTATGGTTTTTGTTTTGTTTGGTTTTTTGGAACTTAAACTATCAGTTCCACTTTCAGCTGCGTATTCGTCGGCATCGACCAGTCGGTATTATTGTCTGAAGTCTATCGGACGCGGCGATACGACCTTGTGGTAAACTGTACGACCTGGAGTGTTTGGTTTCATAATTGCATCACCGACATTCAACGAAGCACCTACATTCTGCTGACGTGCGCCAGAGATCACATTTGCTGACGTACGTCAGAGATCACGTCTGCTGACGTACGTCAGAGATCACATCTGTTGACGTACGTCAGAGATCACGTCTGCTGATGTACGTCAGAGATCACGTCTGCTGACGTACGTCAAAGATCACGTCTGCAACCACAACGAGCAGGATTCACTCGCAGGGCGACTTCTTTGCCCAGCATCTACTCCACACCTGTCCACTTCTTGACGAACGATAGCTGACGATAGCATTGATACACGTGCACGTCTAGTGTGCAGCAGCATTGCAAATCATGCCTGACTTGTGACAGCATTGATGCGACAGTGTTGCTATTGTCCGCATCTGCATCTTGGCTAACAGTATGGACGTGTGGGTCTGGTATGTCGATACCATTGGCTATCGTGCCTGGCTCACGACAGCGTTGATAGTCCTGGCCTGTCTGGCACGTGACAGCGTTGATAGTCCTGGTATGTCTGGCACGTGACAGCGTTGATAGTCCATGCCTGTCTGGCACGTGACAGCGTTGATAGTCCAGGCCTGTCTGGCACGTGACAGCGTTGATAGTCCAGGCATGTCTGGCACGTGACAGCGTTGATAGTCCAGGCCTGTCTGGCACGTGACAGCGTTGATAGTCCTGGTCTGTCTGGCACATGACAGCGTTGATAGTCCTGGCCTGTCTGGCATGTGACAGCGTTGATAGTCCTGGTCTGTCTGGCACGTGACAGCGTTGATAGTCCAAGCCTGTCAGGCACGTGACAGCGTTGATGGTCCTGGTCTGTCTGGCACGTGACAGCATTGATAGTCCTGGCCTGTCTGGCACGTGACAGCGTTGATAGTCCTGGCCTGTCTGGCACGTGACAGCGTTGATAGTCCTGGCCTGTCTGGCACGTGACCGGACGAATCAGTTTGCAAGCCCATTCAACACATCTTCCATCCGGCGCCTTTGACACAGGCAAGCGATAGTGGAGCGGCACTGGCGCATGAATGGCTTTGTCCGGCTGGTTTTCCTAACGGCCGGACATGGCTGTCCTCCGGACATGGCTGTTCTCCGGACACATCGTTCTGCGGTGAACAGATCGTGCTGTGTTGGATGCATCGTCCTGTAGTGGACGCATTGTCCTGTGGTGGACACGTCATGTGGTGGACACACCGTCCTGTGGTGGACACATTGTCCTGTGCTGGACACATCGTCCTGTGGTGGACACGTCATGTGGTGGACACATCGTACTGTGGTGGACACATTGTCCTGTGGTGGACACATCGTACTGTGGTGGACACATCGTTATGCGGTGGACACATTGTCCTGTGGTGGACACGTCGTCCTGCGGTGGACACATCGAAAAAAAACACCGAAATGGTCGCGCGCGCAGTGACATGTGTTTTTTTTTGTTGGCGTTGGTTCCCAGAGATGGTTTCAACATTCTGGTTTTGTTGTGAACTAATGTCAACTTAGCCGCTGTCAATCAGTGTCTATCGCGAACGTAAATGTTCTTGAGATGCCGTGAGTACGGTCGGGAGGCGACTCAATTTATTTGTTCGTAGCTTATATCTACTTGTTGATACTATCTACGTCAACTTATAGCATGCGTCATCATTTTTCTTAAAAAGATGACATGAAAGACACCACTGAGATATCGCAACAGATATGCGGAAGAGCACCGAACAGACACGGATGTGCCAAATTGGTCACATAGATCCAAAATGCTACGAAAATGGCATATACCATCGGGATGCAGAGCTTAGGTAAGGACCAAGCGGGATTACCACTCGCCCAAACAGCCACAGCAATGAATTTGGCGTACCGATGATCCATTGCTAATGTTTTCATGGACTGAATCACTTTAAAATTATCAAACACTGTCCCTAAATTTGCCAGGTTCTAGTTAATCAAATGCAATGAGCCTAAATTACTTAAGCATAGAACCTAAATTACTTAAGCATATCAGAACGTAAAAGCATGATAAAACGCAAATGAATAGTCTGCCTGCCACTAGCGAATGGTACTAAATGGTGGATTATGCTCAATAGATGAGTTGGGTTCTTTTATGATGCATTCGACTGCCAGGCCATATAGCGTCGCCAAGCTTTCACGCCGATTGGTCGCGGGTGGACTCCGTAACCCCGTCGGCTGTGGGATTCGAATCCACGATCTTAGGATCAAGAGTCGAACGCCCTACTGACTGAGCTACCGCGACCCCTATATAGGTGAGCTACGCTGTTTAAAAAGAACTAGGGGTTATTTTTGGCGTAGTATATACTATTATGAGAAGCCCTGGTCATTAAAGGTACATTTTTATTTTTAGGACTGACTGCTCGAATATTCGGCTTATCCCTTGCAAAACTTCACGTCACTAAAGGCGATTCTCTCTGATTGTTGTCACGCAACTATGAACACTGAACTGGCCGAGGTAGCGCACCTACCTTTAGAGCACGCGCACACTCATAGTTTTCTTAACTGGGTGGTCGCTTCTTGCAACATTCTTGCTGAGGAAGTTGGTTGAATCAGGCATGAAGCATTAATGGTGTGAAACATTAATTGTCAGAAATCGGCATTGACGAATCATTCTCAGTCATAATGTCCCGATGGACATCAGAATTTGACAGCTGCGATAGAATTTAGTGAGAATGAGACGAGAAAATCTAATCACGACCGAGCACGTGCACATCTGTTCCGAGAACGCTCATAGCCGTAGCTCATAGCTCTTATACTGTGTACCGTTTGTTCCCATAAAAGGTACTACGCCTTGCTTCTGCTTTGATCGCTTCACTTCCTTAAATATATTTAAGAGGGCAAAGCCTGTCTTGTGCCTGCTTAGCGGTTCACAGGCTATGGATCGCAGCAGATACACTCACAATGGAACCTGAAAATGCACGGCTTTTACACGCTTCTTTGAGGCCGGAAAAGCTTAGAATTCACAGGCGTTCCCATCCTTGATTTCAAATTAACGTTGCAGCTCGCTTAACCTACACTAGGCTATGTAACTAATTGCAGATTGCCATCCCAATCGCTCGGTGCTGTCTGATGACGTAATCATCAGGTGAACTCATGACGACAAAGGCAACACACATAGGGTTGATGTTCATTGTGGTGAATCTAAGTGAGAAATCCAAGTTCGGGGAAGGCTGCACCTCCATTGGCGTTCCTTAAAAGCTTAAACAGTAAAAGCCTATTCAGGTGATTGGAAAGAGTTCGAAGGCCTGATCTCTGAGCATGGGACGATTTTGTTCCGACTTTTTACAGTGTAGTACATCGTCAGAAAGACAATATTTGGGTCACTGAAACCATTTGAACATTAGTATATTGAATAAAATCATATCTCACGGGAAATCCATCATGTTTTCTATTTAGATTCGAAAGTGTCAGAATCTGGCGAGATCGACTAATATGGCGCGTGGCTGCAATTGAAGCTCCTCTGCAATGTGACCAACGGTGCAACCGGTGCACCGGACAAATCCGCACCACTCGCAATTCCGACATCACTCGATTGTCACTCGCGGTTGCCAGGCGTGGACGTTTTCACAGTGGGGGACGGGAAGACGTGATCCACAACATCTTCATACAATTCAACGTTATGCCTGTGACGTCGAATGGAAAAATCGACCTCAAAACCGTCACGTCCCCCATGCAAAGTCCGTGGCGTGCCGTTGGAACAGCCGGTACTAGGAAAGGTTAGGGTTGGGGTGGGGGTGGGGTAGGAAGAGTGGATGCCGTTGGAACAGCCGGTACTAGGATAGGTTAGGATGGGGGGCGGGGCAGGATGGGTGGATGCCATTGGAACAGCCGGTACTAGGATAGTTAGGGTAGGGACAGGGCCAGATGGGTGGATGCCTTTGACGTTGGATAATCAAACTGGACGCTGCATAGAAAACGTAAGCTCATGCGTTCATAAGTCCAGGATTACAAGCACATTTATCGTTGTACATTACATTCCTTTGTTGCCTGAGCAAAAAATGGTGCTACCAGGAACATGGAAATCAAGCAAGTTTTTTTTCCCGAAAGTTGGTGTTGTGGCCACAACAGTCGCACATCGGCTTCAATAG
The DNA here is from genome assembly GCA_034440615.1 of Ashinkailepas kermadecensis. NCBI lineage: Eukaryota > Metazoa > Arthropoda > Thecostraca > Neolepadidae > Ashinkailepas > Ashinkailepas kermadecensis. The sequence goes on from JAOTOM010004213.1 coordinate 53,177, forward strand.
CTGCCATGCTACATGTCTCAGCCATGGATATGCACACACCAGTCATTCGACCGGTGTACCACCACCACCGGTGCCGGGACCGACCGGTGTCGAGACCGACCGGTGTGCCGCTACCACCGGTGCCGGGACCGACCGGTGTGCCGCTACCACCGGTGCCGGGACCGACCGGTGTGCCGCTACCACCGGTGCCGGGACCGACCGGTGTGCCGCTACCACCGGTGCCGGGACCGACCGGTGTGCCGCTACCACCGGTGCCGGGACCGACCGGTGTGCCGCGACCACCGGTGCCGGGACCGACCGGTGTGCCGCTACCACCGGTGCCGGGACCGACCGGTGTGCCACCACCACCGGTGCCGGGACCGACCGGTGTCGAGACCGACCGGTGTGCCGCTACCACCGGTGCCGGGACCGACCGGTGTGCCACCACCACGGGTGCCGGGACCGACCGGTGTGCCGCTACCACCGGTGCCGGGACCGACCGGTGTGCCGCTACCACCGGTGCCGGGACCGACCGGTGTACCACCACCACCGGTGCCGGGACCGACCGGTGTGCCGCTACCACCGGTGCCGGGACCGACCGGTGTGCCGCTACCACCGGTGCCGGGACCGACCGGTGTGCCGCTACCACCGGTGCCGGGACCGACCGGTGTGCCGCTACCACCGGTGCCGGGACCGACCGGTGTCGAGACCGACCGGTGTGCCGCTACCACCGCTGCCGAGACCGACCGGTGTGCCGCTACCACCAGTGCCGAGACCGACCGGTGTGCCACCACCACCGGTGCCGGGGCCGACCGGTGTCGAGACCGACCGGTGTGCCGCTACCACCAGTGCCGAGACCGACCGGTGTGCCACCACCACGGGTGCCGGGACCGACCGGTGTGCCACCACCACGGGTGCCGGGACCGACCGGTGTACCACCACCACCAGTGCCGAGACCGACCGGTGTGCCACCACCACCGGTGCCGGGACCGACCGGTGTACCACCACCACCGGTGCCGGGACCGACCGGTGTCGAGACCGACCGGTGTGCCGCTACCACCGCTGCCGAGACCGACCGGTGTGCCGCTACCACCAGTGCCGAGACCGACCGGTGTGCCACCACCACCGGTGCCGGGGCCGACCGGTGTCGAGACCGACCGGTGTGCCGCTACCACCAGTGCCGAGACCGACCGGTGTGACACCACCACCAGTGCCGAGACCGACCGGTGTGCCACCACCACCGGTGCCGGGGCCGACCGGTGTGCCGCTACCACCGGTGCCGAGACCGACCGGTGTGCCGCTACCACCGGTGCCGAGACCGACCGGTGTGCCGCTACCACCGGTGCCGAGACCGACCGGTGTGCCACCACCACGGGTGCCGGGACCGACCGGTGTGCCACCACCACGGGTGCCGGGACCGACCGGTGTACCACCACCACCAGTGCCGAGACCGACCGGTGTGCCACCACCACCGGTGCCGGGACCGACCGGTGTGCCGCTACCACCGGTGCCGAGACCGACCGGTGTGCCGCTACCACCGGTGCCGAGACCGACCGGTGTGCCGCTACCACCAGTGCCGAGACCGACCGGTGTGCCACCACCACGGGTGCCGGGACCGACCGGTGTGCCACCACCACCAGTGCCGAGACCGACCGGTGTGCCACCACCACCGGTGCCGGGACCGACCGGTGTACCACCACCACCGGTGCCGGGACCGACCGGTGCCGGGACCGACCGGTGTGCCGCTACCACCAGTGCCGAGACCGACCGGTGTGCCGCTACCACCAGTGCCGAGACCGACCGGTGTGCCGCTACCACCAGTGCCGAGACCGACCGGTGTGCCACCACCACGGGTGCCGGGACCGACCGGTGTGCCACCACCACGGGTGCCGGGACCGACCGGTGTACCACCACCACCAGTGCCGAGACCGACCGGTGTGCCACCACCACCGGTGCCGGGACCGACCGGTGTACCACCACCACCGGTGCCGGGACCGACCGGTGTCGAGACCGACCGGTGTGCCGCTACCACCGCTGCCGAGACCGACCGGTGTGCCGCTACCACCAGTGCCGAGACCGACCGGTGTGCCACCACCACCGGTGCCGGGGCCGACCGGTGTCGAGACCGACCGGTGTGCCGCTACCACCAGTGCCGAGACCGACCGGTGTGACACCACCACCAGTGCCGAGACCGACCGGTGTGCCACCACCACCGGTGCCGGGACCGACCGGTGTGCCGCTACCACCGGTGCCGAGACCGACCGGTGTGCCGCTACCACCGGTGCCGAGACCGACCGGTGTGCCACCACCACCGGTGCCGGGACCGACCGGTGTGCCGCTACCACCGGTGCCGGGACCGACCGGTGTGCCACCACCACGGGTGCCGGGACCGACCGGTGTGCCACCACCACGGGTGCCGGGACCGACCGGTGTGCCGCTACCACCAGTGCCGGGACCGACCGGTGTACTACCACCACCGGTGCCGAGACCGACCGGTGTACCACCACCACCGGTGCCGAGGCCGATCCATACACCACTCACCGATCCGACATAAATTAAACAAGGCAACCAGATGCAATTGTCTGTCCAATCGCCGGTCCAATAGTTTCGTTAATTCGGCCGCCTGTCCGAGCGGCGCCAGTCACGTGACCGGGTGCCAGCCGGCGCGGTCGGGCCGGCCGTCGCGTCACGTGGTCGGCGGGTCGGGTCACGCGGCCGGCCGGGCGCCGCGCCGGTGTCCCGCCGACCCGCCACACGGAGAGGCCGGCCGCCAGCCGCAATCGATGACTCGCATGGATCGGAGTCTCGCGGCTCACGCGTCTCGGGCGGCTCGCGGCTCGCGGCGAGCCCATCTGGCGGCGCTTGTGTGAGCAAAACACGGATTGACAGTGCAAAAGCCGCCCCAATCCGCATCCGTTCGAGCCGATCCAATCCGTATCCGTGTACGTGCCGGACCGAGATGTCCATCCGTTATCCAATATATTTCCAAAAAAGGAATATAGCTAAAATACGATCGCAGTAGTGACGATAAATATAAAAACAGACATTACTTTAGCTAACAAGATAACACAAATAATGAACTTAACATGCTGTACCAGATGTGAATAAAAGTTGCGTTACCAAGCCGTGTTTTATAGAAGTATGCAATTTCACTTCAGATCACATGTGCAGCTACCCGATGCTATTTTATATAGTATATGAGCATTAACAAGGCATGCGAGAAACAGGACTTCTACCAAGGAATGAAATAACGCAAAGGAAACAACAGTTGCAAAATTAAACATTGTTCATATGCAAATTATTGTCACTATCTTGAGAAATATAGGTATTTGTCTAGAATCAACCATAGCTGGGTAGCTACCAGGCTGCATGCATGCCATGCCTGCCAGAGCATACATTCACCAGACCAGATGTGCAACTGTTTCGTATAGCGTACGCATGTATGAACCTATGTTCATACGCATGTATGAACCTACAGTTAGTAGTTCTTTTCAGTTCGGTGTGATTCACCTGCATGTCTTGCAGTGCCTAGCTAGGCACCAAGCTAATAAGTGGCATACTTGCTAGCACCGGTGATGATTTCTGAAAATTATTGGGGAGGGGGAAGTATATGAAGGCAATGAGGGGACCAAAATGGATGGGGGCGCATTCCATAGGCTCCCATGTTAAAAGTTGAAATTATTTGGAGAAGCCAACAATGAAGGGGCGGTTTTCCCCTCAAAAGTATATAAAACAACATCCCTTGCTAGCTAGGCGCCTAGTACCTGCACAACTTGCCACCAAGTATGGCATAGCGATGTATGGCGATGAGCATATTTATTATTCTAAAGCAACACATACCACGGCATTACTCAGCATAGCTTATGTCCCGATTTCATCGGCCAATTAAATTCGCATTTATTTTCTGCTTTAGGCGATAAAGAATATTATAGGCCCATCTTTCCAATGTAACTGCGTGGTACTCACCACTACAGCGAGTTTCGAGTTTCTCTATACAAGTGACAATACACTTCACTATGCACATGCGATAGCGTATTTTTCCGATTTCTTTTCAATGAGAAAAAGCAGAAAACACATCTGGATATCTGATATATATGACATTTCGGTTCCATGCACGCAAGTAACTCGTTTGAAGCAAAAAGAGGGCTACTGTGGGAGTCAAAATACAATCTTTGTAACATCTTATTAGTTTCGGAAGAACCGCTCAACTTGTATGCCTAATTTATGATTGCAAAATCTGATCACTAATGCACCTGCCAAACACGAAACTACTCTTGGCATTTATTTTAGACCTTCGGAAGGCCTCAGGCACTGAAAGTGCGAAATTGATATCGCTGCGCGTTATATATTTACTAAAGAAAATCCGCTGCCGTCAAGATTTTGCCTCCCCCCCCCCTCCCGCAGTGTGGGGCGAGGATTAACGAATGGCTATTGGCCGGTAACCGGACAAATGTACGCAAAACAAATGTACGTATGGCAGATGTACGTACGCAAATGACGTAAGCAAATGTACGTAAGCGCAGATGTACGTATGGCGATTGTACGTAAGCGCAGATGTACGTATGGCTAATGTACGTAAGCGCCAATGTACGTATGGCAAATGTATGTATGCGCAAATGTACGTAAGCGCAAATGTATGTAAGCGCAAATGTACGTAAGCGCAAATGTAGGTAAGCGCAAATGTACGTAAGCGCAAAAGTACGTATGCGCAAATATACGTAAGCGCAAATGTACGTATGCGCAAATGTACGTAAGCGCAAATGTATGTAAGCGCAAATGTACGTAAGCGCAAAAGTACGTATGCGCAAATATACGTAAGCGCAAATGTACGTATGCGCAAATGTACGTATGCGCAAATGTACGTAAGCGCAAATGTACGTATGCGCAAAAACACGGAAACGCAAATGTACGTAAGCGCAAATGTACGTATGTGCAAAAGTACGTATGCGCAAAGGCACTAGGTGCAGATGTACGTATCCCAAATTTACTAAGCGCAAATTTGCGTATGGCAAATGTACGTGAGAGCAAATGTACGTACAGAATATGCACCGAACCAAATGTGCTTGAACGCAAAGGCACGTTTGCCTAAATGTACGTACATTGGCTCATACGTACATTTGCTCTTCCATTCTTTTACGCTTATGTACTGTTGGCTTAGGTACATTTGCGCTTACGTACTTTTGCGCTTACGTACATTTGCGCTTACATACTTTTGAGCTTACGTACAATTGCGCCTACGTACTTGTGCGCTTACGTACGTTTGCGGTTACGTACTTTTGCGCTTACGTACATTTGCGCTTACGTACACTTGCGTATATCTACATTTACACTCACGTACATTTGTGCTTGCGTACATTTGTGCATACATACATTTGCGCCTACGTGCATTTGCGCATACGTACATTTGTGCTTACGTACATTTAATCATACGTACTTTTGCGCTTACGTACATTTGCGCATACGTACTTTGGCGCTTGCGTACATTGCGCATACGTACTTTTGCGCATACGTACATTTGCGCTTACGTACATTTGCGCATACGTACTTTTGTGCATACGTACATTTGCACTTGCGTACTTTTGCGCATACGTACATTTGCGCATACGTATATTTGCCATACGTACATTTGCGCTTACGTACATTAGCCATACGTACATCTGCGCTTACGTACAATTGCCATACGTACATCTGCGCTTACGTACATTTGATTACGTACATTTGTCCGATTACCGCAAACGTACGCATGGCATATGTACCTAACCAAATGTACGTAAACCCAAAGGTACGCATGCGTAAATGGACGTGCATTTGCGCTTACGTACATTTGCGCATACGTACATTTGCGCATACGTACATTTGCCATACGCACATTTGCGCTTACGTACATTAGCCATACGTACATCTGCGCTTACGTACAATTGCCATACGTACATCTGCGCTTGCTTACATTTGCTTATGTACATTTGCTTACGTACATCTGCCATACGTACATTTGTAATTACGTATATTTGTCCTAGAATCCTATTGGCCAGTTATCGACTCGGGCCGGTTGCACTCCAAGCACACCAACTGGTGAGATGTGCGGCGACTGCACAGCAGCGCCATCTATAATACTAAAGCCTCCCGACCGCGCCACCAGACGCTGGTAGAGCAGGCGATTGCCGGGGGAACTGCGCTCCGACATCTGACGTCTGTATCGTCAGAGCACAGAGCAGCGTGGAAGTGCTCGGCGGAACCGGGCCCTCGCCCAGAAATCTCAAGTGGAGCTGTGAGTGGAAGCCGGCTCACGGCCGGATACTTTTTGGCGTGGGTGGAATGTCGGCACGACAGACAACGCAAATTGTCGATAGCTAAAGCGGGAGTGCAAGGGATGGTCAGTGAACGGTTGTGTGACATAAACTGGACATAAAACCGTGGCATGGAAATGGCCCTACACCGATCACGCCTCGTGTTAGCCCTGAAAAGTCTTGGAATGGTGGAACCTTGGTTGAAATAACTTTGGTGAGAAGCCTTTGTGCATGCCAGCCTGTTTGTAAAAACTCATTGCAGTACTCATCAGAAGCATTGTTACGTGCGAAGGTCAAGCCAGGGCAAGCTGACGCTAACTCCCCGTGCCTTGTAATATACACAGCCTCGTCTCAAGAATACAGTATAAATTGCGTTATTTCTTTTTGCCACAAGCAGCTGGTTCATTAACTCACGGTTCTTCGCAGTGAGCGACTCCGATATGAAGAGGACACTCCCGCGCGACCGGCTCGGCTCGTCGAAGTGATCCTCGTAGATGGCATCCCTCAGCGACTTCTTGAAGAGGCGAGTTACCGTTGTCGTGCCCCCTGCAGCCTATGGGCTGCCTGGACGTCATTCCTGCAAATCTTCAACTGCGGCATCCTCTCGTTGACCAGCGCCTCCAACCATCCTCCAATGCCTTCGTTATATTTCCTCGGGCGCAGACTTTCTGATTTAAAAATAAAGCAGTATTGTCTCGAGTTATTTTTCAGCGCCTCGATCTGCTCTTTCAGGCAGTCATTCTCGCGCCAGAGATGCTCTACTTCACATTGGACTGCTTCGACCGCTTCCTCCTTGGCAAACAGCTCTCAACAGCTTCGAAGTGTTCTAGTCTGTTTTGGAGGGGCACGAGTTTCGTGTCGATTGTTTTGATAACTTGGTCGTTGCCGGCATCGATGTATGACTTGATCTGCTCCAAAGCTGTGCTGTCAGGTACGGCAATCGTATCCAGGCTCTCTGTCATTCTCTTGTTCTGACAGGGAGATCCTCTTTTCTCAATTATCTTCACCAAGTCATGAAACGACATCTGTCTCTTGCGGGAGGATTGGCTGTTGCTCGCCAGCTCGTCGTCGGCATCGGTGTACATAGAGTCCTCCTCCAGCTGCATCTTAGCGGCCGACAGGTGAGAGCACTAGTCAGTTTTCATGCCGGAAATGTATCACAAAAAGTCCTCGCCCGGCCGGCCACGCACGCACGCTGCCACCTGACGTCTGTATGCTTCTGGCGCTTACCTGCTGGCACGTGCGATCAGCTGACCGGCCAGCGTTGCCCGCGGGCACGTCCGACTTCGTCCGACTTCGACCGCGCTCGGCGGCCGCCGCTTTCCAAACCTCTATCGGGAATCAGATGTGAATTGGACACTGCAAACGATGGCGCATGGCGCTAATGCGACAGGGCTTATGGCAGCGTAATTTCGACACGAACGTCGCTGATCAGGTAATTCTGCTTTCTACGGGATACGACGTTCATTCATGTTCAACAATGTCCAAAATGCTCACGTCTGCGTCATGCTAATATGCAATCGCTGACGTTTATGTTGGAACACCATACGTCATCAGCATAAGGCGTCGCTAGGGATGCTGGAACGGCGAGGGTAGCGAGGGCAGCGAGGGCAGCGAGGGCACGTGCTGGGAACTGCTGCAGGCACATAATCGGGCACCATACCGGGACAGGGAACTTATTGACCGACCGCAACTGCACTTCCTTGGCAATCCTGACAGACATTATACATATTCCTTCAAATTTACGCGTAATTGGAGGAAATTCAGAAATACGTTAAACCTATCTCAAGAATTCTGCACATTGCGTTGAAATTTAGGACGCACGCTGGATATTTGACAGAGGAAACCGATTGTGAATGTAGCACATTCAATTACGGCATATGTGCATTGCAGAAAAAAAGCAATCGGCTTCAGACGATGTCTGCTGTAATCCTCACGAAACCGGGCCCGTCTGCCGAATATAGTGTAAACGCTTCAAACTTAGCTGCACTATGCCAAACTGGCGAATCAACATGGGTGCCACGGCGTTTCACGGTCGTTTTGTTTGTTCCACAGTTTACACTGCACGCGCCTGTTCAGCACGACTCCTTCCATTCGAGTGACCCAGGCCAAGTGGTCGCCCAGCCTCAGGGCGCACATGTGGCATGACATGATGTCATCATCACGTAACCGGCGCCAGAGCCGGGCGGACCGTCGTGAGCCATCACCGACTTAGCTCCATCACAAATCGTTTTATTTAAAAAATGCGCGCACTACAAAGTGAATATTGTGGACCAGCGACGGCAAGTGTTCAAAGCGCAGTGCAATCGAATGTCCGTGTTTATCAGCCGTGGCCGCGTTGCCTTGGATGTTTATACCGCCACGCGCCATCGGACATGCATGCAGAGCTGAAGCTATTTCAGACGCGAACCATTACCAAATCACATCACTAAAGACAAAGATAAAATCGTCGTCTCTCACCGGGACTGAACTCGAGACCCCAGGATGCAAGTCAAGCACCTCAGCCAGTCGCCATCCGGGATGGATGGCGAGCGCCGACTGGTGAGAGGAGCGGGGCAAGCCACCCGCGCGCGAGGGGGCAAGTCCCTTCCTTTGAACTAAGATTGAGAATCGTTCGCGGAGAAATATCGTGATGAAAGTTGGTAAATCTCACAGTTAGAATAGCAATACTGGCTCTGAGTGATGAACAAGAGCTTGAAAATGCTGTGTTTTAACGTCAAACGTTGCTGAGAGTGGCACGTGAGTGCAGATGCCGTCACGGACCCTCTCTTCGAGAAAAAAAATATAAAGAGCACTTCATGAAAAATAATCGGATACTAGATGGTAAAGATCAAACTGCAAAGAGCACATCTAACTCTGAGTGAAGAAATTGGAACGCAAGATGTTGCAACGAGGGCAATAACGGTTGCAAGTGCGTGATGGTCGGGGCGGGTCGTGCCCGATCCCTCAGATGGGCTTTGACACCACATGCATTATACGCAGGAGTAGAGCTACTGCCGTCGGGCTAGGACGAAGTCCGAGCGAGACTCGGACTTGGTCCAAGCTTGGACTTAGCTCGGACTTCGTCCTAGCTCGGACTTAGACCTAGCTCGGACTTAGTACTAGCTCGGACTTAGTCCTAGCTCGGACTTAGTCCTAGGTCGGACTTCGTCCTAGCTTGCAAGAAGGCGGACGAGCGAGGGCAAGTGGCGCGCTTCCGGACTCTTGCTGAAAGCACGGGAACAGACAACCGAATACCGCGACAGGGAACTTGTGGACTGACCGCACCAGTACTTTCTTGGCAGCTCGTGGAGATAGGCACCTCATTGCGTCGAGTTTTCGTGGAAATGCGATAATTTTGAAAAAGCAACTTTTTTACAATTAGACACAGTACATTCAAATTCGGCATGCGTGCTCCATGTTCGGCAGAGGTGATCGAGTGCAGAAATAGTGGTTCCAATTTCTACGTATGCGCATTGAGAAACAGTTTGACTCAACTGAACTTGGTTGGAATCTTTCCGAAGTCGGGGTTATAGGGGTTCAATATGGCATGCGTTTCTCAAACTTAAATGAACAGAATGAACTGTTTGTCGGATGCAGGAAAATATTTGAAATTGAATCTCCGTATTTATCCGACTCCAAGCATGGTATTTGTTTTCGCACAACCCTTCTTAGATATTACGAACGAGCCCACTGAGTCTAGCGTCCGTCCGCCGCTGCCAAAAACTCCCGGCAGCGCTGGCCGTCGTAGCGATGACGTCACGTGCTTGCTGGCCGGCATTACTGCCGTGGCGGATACTACACAAACACCGTGTAGGATGCGGCGCGCTGGCGTTGACTCGCAGTAGATCAGAGTGGTTTGGACTGTGGACGTTTACGTTGGTGAGACGTATGTGTAAAGTGGAGGTTCGACGCCGTCGTCAGGTGCCGTCGGATGTAGATGAGCCGACTTGCTTTAAAAATTAACATAACGTAAAACCATTACCCAGCGGTGCCATCGGACGTAGATGAGCCGATTTGCCTTGCAATTCACAACGGAAAACGGTTACCCAGAGGTACAATGAACGTAGATGAGCCGAACTGCAAAACACCGAAATAAACTCACATACAGCCCTGCGTGAAAGCATGCTGCCACTAACCACTGCTAACAACTAACACGTGGCAGCCGGCGTGGGGGGGGGTGGGGAAAAATCCCTCCTTTCCCCCCAAAAAAAATTTCCCCTTTTTTTTTTAAAAGAGGGGAAGGGAAAAGTTGAACCCAAAAAAAAAAAATTTTTTTTCCCCCCCCCCCCCCCCCCTCTTTTTTTATTTTAGAAAAAAAAAAAAAAAAAAAAAAAAAAAAAAAAAACCCCCCCCCCCCCCCCCCCCCCCCCCCCCCTACCACCTAAAAATACAATAAATTTAAAACAAAAAAAAATTAAAAAAAAAAAAAACAAAAAAAAAATAAAAAAAAAAAACCAAATAAAAAAAAGATCAAAAAAACCACCCCCACCCACCACCCACAAAAAACAACCCAAGGGCGTCGCCACCGGGGGCGCGGGGGCAGTCGCCCCCCTGCCGTGAAACTGGGGGCGCCGCCCCCCTGAAATTTGAGGAGGCCCCCCATCCGCAAATGCACAGCAAAAAAGGTGAGCAAGGAGGCCGACGGGACAGAAGATCATACTGTCAATGAGGCCTCAAGACTGACGAGGCCCCCAGGAAATATAATCAGGTCTCTATAAGAGACGTAGAACAGAGATTGGAAGGAGGCCCCCAGGACGAAAAGGAGGCCCATGACGAAAAGGAGGCCCCTATGACGAAAAGGAGGCACCCATGACGAAAAGGAGGCCCCAAGACGTAGCACAGAGATTAGGAGGAGGCCCCCAGGAAGAAAAGGAGGCCCCCAGGACGAAAAGGAGGCCCCCAGGACGAAAAGGAGGCCCCAGGACGAAAAGGAGGCCCCAATACGTAGAACAGAGGTTGGGAGGAGGCCCCCAGGATGAAAAGGAGGCCCCCAGGACGAAAGGAATGCACCCAAGGACAAAAAGGAGGCCCCCAAGACGTAGAACAGAGATTGGGATGAGGTCCCCAGAACGAAAAGGAGGCCCCCAGGACGAAAAGGAGGCCCCTAAGACGTAGAACAGAGATTGGAAGGAGGCCCCCAGGACGAAAAGGAGGCCCCATGACGAAAAGGAGGCCCCCAGGACGAAAGGAATGCACCCAAGGACAAAAACGAGGCCCCCAAGACGTAGAACAGATATTGGGATGAGGTCCCCAGGACGAAAAGGAGGCCCCCAGGACGAAAAGGAGGCCCCTAAGACGTAGAACAGAGATTGGGAGGTGGGCCCCAGGACGAAAAGGAGGCCCCCAGGACGAAAAGGATGCCCCCAGGACGCAAAGGAGGCACCCAAGACGTAGAACAGAGATTGGGAGGAGGCCCCCATGACTAAAAGGAGGCCCCCAGGACGAAAGGAGGCCCCCAGAACGAAAGGGATGCACCCAAGGACAAAAAGGAGGCCCCCAAGACGTAGAACAGAGATTGGGATGAGGTCCCCAGGACGAAAAGGAGGCCCCTAAGACGTAGAACAGAGATTGGGAGGTGGCCCTCATGACGAAAAGGAGGCCCCCAAGACGAAAAGGAGGTCCCCAGGACGAAAAGGAGGCCCCCAGGACTAAAAGCAGGCCACCAGGACGAAAAGGATGCCCCCATGACGCAAAGGAGGCCCCCAAGACGTAGAACAGAGATTGGGAGGAGGCCCCCAGGACTAAAAGGAGGCCCCCAGGACGAAAAGGAGGCCCCCAGAACGAAAAGGATGCACCCAAGGACGAAAAGGAGGCCCCCAAGACGTAGAACAGAGATTGGGAGGAGGCCCCCAGGACGAAAAGGAGGCCCCAAGACGTAGAACAGAGATTGGGAGGTGGGCCCCAGGACGAAAAGGAGGCCCCCAGGACGAAAAGGATGCCCCCAGGACGCAAAGGAGGCCCCAAGACGTAGAACAAAGATTGGGAGGAGGCCCCCAGGACGAAAAGGAGGCCCCAAGACGTAGAACAGAGATTGGGAGGAGTCCCCCAGGACGAAAAGGGGGCCCCCAGGACGAAAAGGAGGTCCCCAGAACGAAAAGGAAGCCCCAAGACGCAGAACAGAGATTTGGAGGAGGCCCCCAGGACGAAAAGGGGGCACTCAGGACGAAAAGGATGCCCCCAGGACGAAAAGGAGGCCCCCAGGACGAAAAGGATGCACCCAAGGACGAAAAGGATGCTCTCAAGACGTAGAACAGGGATTGGGATGAGGTCCCCAGGACGAAAAGGAGGCCCCCAGGACGAAAAGGAGGCCCCTAAGACGTAGAACAGAGATTGGGAGGTGGCCCCCATGACGAAAAGCGAGGCCCAGGGGAGGAGGAGGCACCCAGGACGAAAAGGAGGCCCCTAAGACGTCGAACAGAGATTGTGAGGTGGCCCCCAGGACGAAAGGAGCCCCAGGACGAAAAGGAGGCCCCCAGGACGAAAAGGATGCCCCCAGGACGCAAAGGAAGCACCCAAGACGTAGAACAGAGATTGGGAGGAGGCCCCCTGGACGAAAAGGAGGCCCCTAAGACGTAGAACAGAGATTGGGAGGTGGCCCCCATGACGAAAAGGAGGCCCCCAGGACGAAAAAGGAGGCACCCAGGACGAAAAAGAGGCCCCTAAGACGTAGAACAGAGATTGTGAGGTGGCCCCCAGGACGAAAAGGAGGCCCCCAGGACGAAAAGGATGCCCCCAGGACGCAAAGGAAGCACCCAAGACGTAGAACAGAGATTGGGAGGAGGCCCGCAGGACTAAAAAGGAGGCCCCAGGACGAAAAAAGAGGCCCCCAGAACGAAAAGGATGCACCTAAGGACGAAAAGGAGGCCCCTAAGACGTAGAACAGAGATTGGGAGGTAGCCCCCCAGGATGAAAAGGAGGCCCCAGGACGAAAAGGAGGCCCCCAGTACGAAAAGGAGGCCCTCAGGACGGAAAGGATGCCACCGATACGGGCAAGAAGCCACCCAGGTTAGACGAAAAGGCTTCCGATGGGTGGCAGGATAGTCTTAATTTGGAAAACGAGGCCCCCAAGACGGAAGAGGATGCCCCTGCAATATAAAATTAAGACAAGATAGGGGAGATTTCTCCGGACGCAATAGGGGCCCCAAGACGGGTAAGAAGGTCTCCGCAGGAATGAGAGAAGGCCACCGAGACCAGCCAGATGAGGCCCATATTTTGGAAGAGGAGGACCCTAGAAGAGAAAATCTAGGACTAGGACGCAAAAGCACCCTGCTAAGAGGATAATGAGGCTCCAAACACAGATAAGGAGGCCCCCATGACGTGAGAGGAGGCCCCTAATTTAAAAAAAGGAGTCACCTAGGAGAGGGTAGGAGTCCCCAGAAATCAAGAGAGTGTCAAAAATGGCACGGAGGAAACCAGGATTGCAAAGGAGGCCCCAACACCGGAAAGGAGGCCACAGAATATGAGAGGAGGCCCTAAGACGGAAAAGGAAGCCAGTGGATATGAGATGAGGTTTCGGAGACGCAAAAGCAGGCCCCAAACAGGTGAGGTTCCACCGAGATAGAAAAGGACGATCCAGAGACGTGGCAAGAGGCACCTAATTGGGAAGAGAACGACACAAGATTGGAAATGAGACCCCATGATGAACGAGGAGGCCCCTAAAATAGGAGAGAAAGGCCATTGGATAAGAGAAATGGCTCCCAGGCGGAAAAGAAGGCTCGAAGACGGCTAAGAAGGTCCCCGGGAAATAACAAGGCCAATAAGATAGGAAAGGTTGCCAGTAATTTGGCAGAGGAGGCGCCTGGAAGAGAAGAGGAGTCCACCAGGAGATAAGAGACCACCCCTAAGATGGGTAAAGATCGAATCCACACGCAGAGCAGGAGGCCCCAAGACGTGAGAGGAGGCCCCTAATTTGAAAAAGAAGGCCTCTAGAAGAGAAATGAGGCATCTGCCGGACTCGAGAGGAGTCCCTCAAGAAGGAGTAGGTCTCCAGGACCAAATGAGACCCCGAAAACCGGAAAGAGTTCCCAGGAAATGAGAGGATGCCCTTAAGATGGGAGTGGTAGCAGGTATGGAAGAGGTGAGGTTTCCAAAATTGAAGATCCCTCAAAACGGGTAAGGCTTTGCCATGATAAAGGAAGAGGCCCACGAGGCGTGGCAGGAGGCCCCTAATTTGGCAGAGAATGCCCCTCGAAGATGAGAGGAAGCCCCATGCCTTGTTAAAGGGTCCCCAGAATGCAAGAGGAAGCCCTCCAAGACGGGAGAGGAGGACCATTGAATATGGAGGAGGGTAGGACACACAAGGAGACGTCGAAAACCAGTAAAAAGGCTCTAGGAAATGAGACGAGACCCTTAAGACGCGACAGGAGGCCTATAATTTGCAAGAAGAAACCATTAAGAAATAGTAGGAGTCGTGTCTGGGTACTTTAAAATCACGATATGGGCCCCAAAAGATCCGGCGGGGCCCCCGCAAATTATGCTGAGCCTGGGGTACCAAAAATTCACGCCCGGACCACCACAATCATGCCAGGGGCACGACAGGTCGTACCGTGCCCCAACAGTCTGATTGGGACCAAAACAAATGAAGCCGGAGCAACGAAAAACAATCCGGACATGGATAATAACTTTGGGGGCCCAACAATGACGCCAAAAGCACCCAAAGCGCATTGGACCCCAAAAAGTGTCGAGGCCGCTATAGCTCGCGCTAGGGATCCAAGAGAATGACGTCGGGGCCCAAAAGATCACATTGGACTAAAAAAGTCGCGTCGCAGCCCTTGAAAATCACACTGGAGGCCCAGAAGGTCGCACCGGGGCCCCAAAAGTTGCAGCTGCCCCAAAAATCAATCCTTAATCGGAATGTCACTCTGGGACAAAAAAAAAACTCCTTCAGTGGCCGCAGTGCTATGTCAAAGGGGCAAATGCCCCCTCCATCCTGAGAGGGATAAGCTCCCAAGAATCGTGCCGGGGCCTCAAAAATCGCGCTGGGACCACCAAAATTCGCGTCGGTCCACCAGAATTCGCGTATGGGTCTCCAAATAAATACGGCGAGCCCCGGAAAACTCGCTCCGAGGCCCGAAAAATTGCAACAGGAACCGCCAAAATCGCGTTGGGGCCACAGCTAAATACAACGCGTCCCACAAACTCGAACCAGGCACCTCAAATATCGCGCTCGGGACCCACAATTCCCATCGGTAGTCCCGTCGAGGCTCTAAAAAATTGGCGTCTTGGGCCACACGTAAGCACAGTGTAACCACAAACACCGGATCGGTATCCGAAAAAATCAAGCTGGAGCCCTCCAAAATAAGGAGGGATTCCAACAACTAAATGCCCAGGTTAAAAAATGGCTCTGGAGCACCGAACATTTATCAGATGCCTTCACAAATTGCATACGGCACCGAAAAACAAACCGGATCTCGAACAATCGAGGTGGGATGCAAAAACATGGCTCCAAGGGCTCGAGAAATCAGGCCGGGATTCGGACTTTTAAAAAATCAGAAAGGCTTCACAAAAATCGTATTGAGCCCAGAAAACTGGGGTTGGGTCTCCGGAACCACGCGCCTAGGCGCGATAAGCCTCTCTGGGACCTAGAAACATCGTACCGGAGCCCCAAAATTGTACTGGGGCCCCACAACTGTGCGTCAGAAGCCCAAAATAGACACATCGGGACCCTAAGAGCACAACGGGGGCCGAAAATACAACTGGCCCTCCAAAGCGCACAGAGTCTCACAAAAAGCGACAGGGCCTTAACACATGCGTTGCAGCCATAAATATACATACCGGGAGGTCCAAAAATATACCGGAAGCTCTCAAGGCACACAGGGGTCATGATAACGCACAAGGACCTGAAAAAGTGGTTGAGGCCGCAAAAGGCAACATGGTTCCAAAACAAACAAAAAGACCGGGCGCTAAATAAACACATCGGGGTCTTCGAAAACGCCCTGACACGTCAAAAAAAACCTCGGTGCGCAAAAATGCAACAAACCATAAAACGAGCAGGGGGTTCGAAAATGTTTTAGGCCCCTAACAAAAATGGATTGGAGCCATAATACACAATCATAGAGCAAGAAAGACGCAATGGGTCCAAAAAAGAATGCTGAGGCAGGGCCTCGGTTCGGTAGCCAATCTGGGAGGATAGCAGCAAAGATATGAAGTGCATCAAACCTCAGCGGAAACCGCATTTCATGACTACCAGAAAATGTGGAAAGTAGGAAACTAATGATCGAATTTAATCAATCGACTTTTCGCAGCGAACGCCCATACGAAGCATTTCACACGTCAAATATGGCGCAATTGTATCATGTGGCAGCAATTAGTAAAACGCAGAAGACCTCGCAGAGGCCGTAGCATCGCACGAAGTGTGGCGAATGCACCGAATACGAAAGATGGGCGTGCACGTGCACTGACGTTGCCGTCGTGACGACCGGGTGCTATGAACTGCAATGCCTGAAATTGTGAAATGTTGTAATTTAAAGTGGTGGGTAATACATTTTAAATTGAAGTTGTGGGCCTAATACATCTTCGAAACACTGCTCATTTTAGGGCTTTGTTGCTTTTTTGTGCACCGAGTATGTTTTACGTGGCAGAGCGTTTTCGAAGATCCTGATGTGTTTATTTAGCTCCCGGTCGTTTTGTACGTTTTGGAACCATGTTGTCTTTTGTGGCCCAGCCTCTTTTTCAGGCCCTTATGCGTTCTCATGGCCCCTGTGTGCCTTGCGAGCTTGCAGTGTATTTTTTTCGAGCCCCCGGCATGTTTATTTAGGGCTGCAACGCATGTTTTAAGGCCCTATCGCTTTTTGGGAGACTCGGTGCTCTTTGGAAGGTTAGTTGTATTTTCGGGCACCGTTGTACTCTTAGGGTCCGGCTGTGTATATTTGGGGCTTCTGATGCACATTTGTGGGGCCCCAGTACGATTTTGGGGCTTCGGTGTGATTTTTCTGGGTCCCAGCGCGACTTATCGCACCCAGGCGCGTGGTTCCGGGGACCCAACGCCAGCTTTCTGTGCACAACGCGATTTTTTGTGGATCTTTTCTGGGTTTTATGTCCGAATCCCGGCCTGATTTTTCGAGCCTCTGGCGCCATGTTTTTGCATCCCACCTCGATTTTTCGAGATCCGGCATGCCTTTCGGTGCCATACGCAATTTTTGAAGGCATCTGGAGAAAAATGTTCGGTGCTCCAGAGCCATTTTCCTGATCCGGACATTTATTTGTTGGAATCTCTCCTTTTTTGGAGGGCTCCAGCGTGAATTTTTGGGATACCGATCCGGTTTTGTGGTATAGGTGTAATTTCAGCAGTGTGAGGTAACTTATCAAGGTACCAAAAGAAAACCTTAGAACTGGGTGGTGGAGTTAGGGTTGAAATCCGACCAATCAGAAACCATAGTGGTAGATTAGGCCCCTCCACAGGACAATTTAGTTGATGACTAATTATATTATTTCGAAATGTCCCCTTTGACAAAATAGCGGTCGAAATCCAAGGACTTTTTAATGGGCGTAGGTGCCTCCCCTCCCCTGCAAATCCGTTTGCCCCTCCTGCTTGACGCAAATATAGGTACTCCACTGGTCCCTCAATAATTTTCCGAAACATACGCCCATGGGGCAAAACCAACATTGAGGGGACAAATTACCCCTCACAAGCATACAATACAACATCCATGCCCCATATAAAATGGGATGAATGATGTTTTTAAATGCATTTTCTTCCAACAAACTTCTTTTCTGTTATTACAGCCTGCATGATTAGAGCTTCCCAGCTTCCATACCTTCTCAGTCATTTACAAAACGGTACAGCACAGCGAAAACGATGGGCGTAACGGCGTGGAATTTGAAGGTTTGGATTATGTATGCACTGACATTGTTGCATTGTTGCATTGTCATTTATGCATTGCTGTTCAATGCTTGTTCTTGCCGTGAATTTATTCGCTGAGGATATATTTTAGCTCGTGTGACAGTTGCCTTGCAGCCAGCACCAAATGTTATAAAAATAAACAAATTCCTAAGATGGCGCTCAGAAAACCAATGCAATCCACTTCTCGTTGTCACCTTTGCGAAATTGTCGTCCTATGACTGAGAAATGATCGTTCAAGCTTTGCTTATGACATCAAGCTGGTGGGAATAAATAACAATAGTGATGAATCTAGCTATATTCAGTTAGACTTGGAGGACTTAAAAGTGGGTTGATCAATGGCAGATATCTGTAAGATATGCTTAGCACCAGCCCCGCCAGCTCGCTGCAATCTAGAGGCCAGCGGGAAGATTCGAGAAAGCATTGAGACGTTGGTTTGTTTTGGCACTTATGTATTTATCTAAATATTACTTATTTATACCCTGGTATGACCCAGTTTTCAGCGAAAATTATTAGTGCTATTGCGTTTTGAGTAAATGATGCACCATGCCAAGAACAAACAAAACACCAATATCAAATCATGTTCCCCATTCTCGAACCATAGTAAGAGCCTGAAAACAATATGAGACCCTAACACAATGGAGGCCCCCTTTCGGGGAACAGGAGGCCCCCTTCCGACCTTGCCCCCCTGGAAGAATTTCGTGGCGACGCCACTGACCATCCCCCCCCATTTTCACCAAAAAAAAATTCCGCGTTTAACAACAAAAATATTTAAAAAAAAAAAATACTAAAATAAAAAAAAAAAAAAAAAAAAAAAAAAAAAAAAAAATTTTTTTTAAAAAAAAAAAAAAAATGTGATGCTGCAGAAATAATAAGGCAATCCCGTCAAGCTTACCTACCCTTCTCTTCTGCGCATTCGATGGCCAACTTCTGTTGGCGCAATTGACGCGACTGCGCCAGAAACGCACAATTTACGTCCGTCAGGACGGAGTGCCCGTGATTTTCTCCTTGTTGTCATTACGTTCGAGACGGATGTCCGACGGGCGTAGAATCTGACACGGGCGCGACGTGAGCCGGGCTTAAGGTCCTATTCTTGTGTCTGCAATACCGTCAGCCGTCAGCGTGTCCTTGTACCTTGACTGGGATGACGCAGACCGGACAGACCGTTCCCGGATATTGTTTCCCTGTCCATGATTATTCCATCACGGTTTTATTTCTGGGTGATTGAAGGCGATGCTTTCAGAATAAAGTTGAAAATGTTGATTTTGTCTTTTTGGAACTCAGAAGCCTTTGTAGGTTCTCACGCACCCAGAGGTATAGACCTCCACCCCGGGTATGTACCTAATAATAATGGGTGCAAACGTCCATAGGGCAGGTAGGGCAGCTGCCACATTAATCATTTTCGTATTTATTGTTGCGTCTATGGACTCTATATGGGTCTATGCTGGCAACAATGACCCTCTGTGAGTCTTATACCACACCAACAATTTCTGAATATCTACATCAATGCCAATAATGGTGATAAACCCAACGAATCGTGGCATACCCATTAAGGGGCAAAATCATTGCTGCACGCCTGTTCGCCAGTTACCTCAAACATTAACGCTATGGGCGTTGATAGGAACGAGTCGGCGTTCCAAATAAGGCAACCTCAAAGGTATCTGACCCCTGAAAATGGACATCCATTGTCCTTGCCCAGGGTATTGCGGGCCTGTCATGCATTACTTTCTACGAAGCATGTGCAACATAAACAAACCGATGGTCTGCGGAGGCAGCCTGCACCAACCAGCGTACAACCGGAGCATGTCAAGTTGTCTCATTAGCACTATATGTCTCATTGCCACCAAATGTCTCATTAGCACCAAATATTGCGTCCGTTGTGTCTTGGTTTATCTGTCCTAAAAAAACAGTTGTCGACGTTCACTTACCTTGATACGCTCTACGATCCACGATCCCGAGCAGCGACAAGCCCCGCTGCCGCTGAGACGGAAGCCGGCCCACCTGTCGGCGCCGACGCACCGTCGCGGCCGCCACACACACCCACTGGCGTAGTGTCCCCGACACAGGGTCCTGCCGCCCACCTAGACCGCTGTCACTCTCTCCGGCAGCGCCGACTGCGGCGCCGTCCATCGGCACCGACTGATCGCGGCAAATTGCTGGGAACAGCCGGAAGCGAGGCGACCGCGAGCGGCGAAATTTTCACGAAGCTACCGGAACGGGCTCGCGCGTGCGCGCGCCTCGTCGCGGGCGTTTCGCGCTGCCAACTGTTTCACGGCGTCGCCATCGGCGGCGCTGTCGTCGCGTGCGTATTACTTCGTGTTGGCGGGGTCCAGCGGTACACACGCAGTATGTGTGTGTACCTATCACCAGAATGCGAAGCTAATGGTCGAGTCATTAGGCGTTGCGGGGCTGACATATCACGATCTCATAGGCATGGCCGTCTGCGACACTACGAACGAAACATGCATGATGGGAAACTGCCTCAATTTCCCCGGGGAGCAGGGCGTCCTCTCATTCATATAATTAGTAGAGGACGAGTACGAGGACAACATGAACATGGAGGACACCATCACATGCAAACAGTGGGTTAAATTTGATCGTTGTACATTGCTCGATCATATTGAGCCGCATGACGCGTTTATGACGACCTTGTCTAAGACGATCCGCAATCTGACCAGACATCATATAATGTGTCTAAGAAATAGGGGCGTGGTTTTCAGGAGTTGAAGTATTCAGTCGGTGTGGGTGAGGCAGTAGTTGAAGGCGATTTTCCCGAGAACTATACCTGCGTTGTGCAGGATGAGGTACAGAGTTATCATTGGGACGTTCCTCAAGTGGCGGTTCATCCGTTTGTAGCATATTAGAAAGAGGACAACCCCACAGTACATCAGAGTTGATGTGTTATATCCGATGCACTGAAGCACAATGTTGTTATTGTCCACGCGTTCTTACAACAGTTAGTTCCTATTTTGAAGTCACGTGTCCCTGGTCTCAGAAAGATTTACTACGCTTCAGACGGATGCGCCGGCCAGCACAGGAACCGTTTCAATTGTGTGAACCTTTGCCGTCACCGTGAAGATTTCGATGTTGACTGCGAGTGGTACTTTTTCGGTACCTCCCATGGCAAGAGCGTATGCGATGGTGTCGGTGGTACAGTGAAAAGAGCGACGGCTATGGAGAGTTTGAGACGATCTAGCCGGGACCAGATTCTGAGTGATGAAGATATGCACCGGTTTCTCAGTGAAAAATTTATTTCGGTCATTCACTTCCTATTCGTTTCCAAAGATTACGTTTCAAAAGTGACTGAATCCCTTAAAGAGTGGTTCGCCAAGGCTCTCACCGTCAAGGGCACACAAAGGTTTCATAAGTTTACACCAGTTGACCGGTTTCACATCATTGCCCCTGAACTATCATCCAGTACTGCAGGAGTTCATGTTCGCGTTTGTAAGGATGAGTAGGTAAGTGTTGATCTGTAGTTTGATTTTAGGTGATTAAGTGTGAGCGAATGTAGGCATGCCAATACAAAAATGCGTGATGAGATTTTCATTGGCTAGTGGATACGGAATTTTGTTGTTGGAGGATTCGTTTATTCTTATGTCGATATTATTGTTATGATGCATATAGGTGTATATGGTGGTATGTTGCCAGTGTTTGTTTTTAACTTTGCATGTGAAATGAAGAATGTTGGCATATTAATGCTATCTCTAAAAACTATTCACGCTAACCTCTCAGCTCTCATGGCTGGCGAACATCAAGGTAAAGTTGAAGTTACTTTCCAACGTCTTCCGACATGAACATTTTTCACCTCCACTGACGTATTTAACCTGACCTGGATAGGTGACCTAGTGACCTAAGGTCATGAAATCGGGCACGTTCGGGTTCGTCTCATCATGCTTGATAAGTATATATCTTAAATTATAACCCTATGAGCTTTGGGGTCAATCGCTAGAAAAAGACTGACCAGACCACTCAGCAAAACGTGCGAAAATCAATAAACTCAGGTAGAATGAAGGCAAATTAATAATAGTTATCAGTAAATAAACATCATTTTTATTCTTTGTTTCGAAAGACAATCGATGGCCCTTATAGTAAATGTGGTTACAAATGTGAATATCAAGTGGCTTGGGGTCACGGGAGGTCACGTGACCTGAGGTCAATTGACCAAATTTTCGAAATTGGTTCAAAATTGAAAACTGACCCCAGAAATGAAAATAAGAGGTCTTTGCGATTCTAAGGATATGCTATGTGTTTATGCTAGGCTTTAAAGTACCGGAGATAATCGCTCTCAAAGATTTACCTGCAACGCAACCTATGAAAATTTCCTCAGGCCATATCTCCAAGATCGCTGCCAGTGCGAAGCTAAAACTATCACAGATTGATTCAGCGCCCATGATTACCCTATACACCCACTTAGGTTGAAATCGCTTGCATGGCGGTGCCATTTCCCAATAATTTTGGTCGCCTGGTAATGACCTCCCGCGGTCCAGGGTAGACCTACCCAGTGGCGCAACCAGGATTTCAGTTCGGGGGGGCCATGGTTGGAGAGCGGGCCCCCTCGCAAGCGGGCCCCCTCATGTTTTTAAAAAGTCTGCGGAAAACATGCACTTACTTTTGAGCGGGCCCCTATGTTTGTAAAACTTCGCAGAAATAAAAGCACTTTTCCTTTATCAGGGGCTCCGGTTCGAGGCGGGCCCTGGTTAAAACGGGCCCCCAGATTTTCAGTTGGTTCAAAGGGCCCCTGATTCGAGCCACAGGTCCGCTTCGCGGGCCCCTAGCCAGGGCTTTGAGTAGGGTGGCCCACTCCGAGCCAGGGGCCCGCTTCGCGGGCCCCTGGCTCGGAGCGGGCCCCCAAAAAATTTCGGGGGGGCCATGGCCCCTTGCCTCCCCCTTGTTGCGCTACTGGACCTACCCTAATGGTTTCCGCGAATAGTGAATAACTGCGCTCGGCAGCGCGCCTAGATTTGGCACACCTTTCCACACATAAATTTGGCATGTTCTGTCAAAAATTGAGGCCAGGTCATCTACGGTCAAATGTGGCAATAGCAAGTACCCATACGGCGTACGTGTGCCAGGTACGATTTTATGACGTCACGACAGCTCTAAGCGACTCGGCCTGATTCTTTTACCTTTGACAGACGGCAAGATAATCCTTATGTGCTTGTCATCATGGCGCTGCAGGCTGTGTGTCGTTTGCCGGTGAAGGCAAATAATACTTTAAAATCTATTGAAGATGATACACTAGAGGAACTGAAGAATGCGGCGTCTATCTTCAGTAATCACTGTGGGTTGCAAATCCCTAGGATTAATGTAAGTACATGTTGGGTGTAATATGTTGCTTGTCACTTTCGCGCCGCATATGTACCGCTGAAGCCGTTGTGTTACAGACCATCTAGCCTAATTAGAGTTACAGAGCCCATCTCGGTTAAGCATAGAAATGGAAGGTACTGTAACGTGAGAAAAAAACGTAATGAAACACCCCAATCAATATCCTATCCCAGGTCGCAGGGAATCCATTTGCCTAACCTACTGGGCTACCTACCATGGTCATCATCAGTCATCAGCATCAGACAGAAGAAAAAGGTTGGTATCTGCTGTGATGGATACTTGCTACCCAGGCTGTAAAGCATGGCGGACATTTTGACAATACTCAGCACCATTTGATGTGACTTAAATGAAATTGATAATAATTTATTTTCTTTCTACAAGTGACAACTAAGTAAGATATAAGTGATTGAAGTTGAAGTATTTATATCTTGACAAGTAGTCATTTAACAACGAAAAGAGTGTATTATTGTGATTTAAGGTGGCAACAGGTTTTTACACATTTGCATGCATAAAGTGACCAAATGGGCTAGGTTTTGTTAGGTTGGGTTAGTTTTGGGCACTAAATTGAAATGACCTCATAGTTGGCACCAGGGTGGGAATTAAGGCACTTCTTAAGAGATTTTATCTCTGAAAACATTTTTGCACTACAAGTTCATACTGGATAGGATGGGCTTCACATGTACCCCCGACACAAATGTGGGAACAAAGATATCAATAAAAACAAACACAGAACGACACCCCAAAAAAACGCTGTTTATTCCACTTGCGGTCACCACTCAAACTAATCACTTTTTGTAGCAGTCAGCAGCCGGACCACAGCTTCACACACTCCATCAATCTCAACCACCGGAATTGGCAACGGCACGCCAACAGCAACTTGCAAGATGATGTGCATGCGCACTGAGAACACTGTTCTCCGGCTCTGGATCCGCATCTCTGAATACCTGTGTTCCTGCCACCCTATAGTGGGAAACTTGGACAGTTTTAAGAGACGTCCTCCGGAGTCCCGGAGGCCACCGATCAGAATTGGCTGAGTTAGCATTTTCTGTTCTGAAATCTGTCTGTCAACCAATCAAAGCAAGGTATTTTGTATATGATGTCATAACCATTAGCAACTTTGAAAACATGGTTAACAGTGTCCACACAAGTTAACAGTAAACACAAGACCTTGACTGATCCTTTGCTTTGATCACATCCAACTGTGGCGTGTGCGGTAGCGGAGCTGCGTTCGTATTACGTGGGAAATTGGCTGCGTAGGTAGGTATGCGCTCTGAGCTGAGGGTGAAGTGTGAAGTATTTCTGTTTGTTTTTCATATGGCTAGCCTTGTACTGAGACCAACAGTGAAAGGAAAATGCATTTCTCCTGTGAGTTATAAGAAACGAAACTGCTGATTATTACGGGTCACTGCCGGGTGGTGCCATCCATTGTTCACTTCTTTGTTTGTATGTTTTGGCATTTGATGTGACCAAAAATGAGAATGATATTACTTATGCATATTATGTAGGTACTGATTTAGGTTTTTCTGGTCGGTTACTGGTAAACAGATTCCATGCATAAAATAATGTCCATGAAAATGTACTCCGGAAGAAATCGGTATGCACTCCGACTCCCAACCCGGAAAGTAAGTTTCCCACTCTGGTCGGCACACCCATAAGCCCAAATAATCAATAAATGGGCTAGGTTGGTTTAGGTTTTTTAAGGTGAGAAATTTTATTTTAAGAAATTCAAAAATAAATTTGAAAGGTTTTTTTTTGGGGGGGGGGAAATTTGTAGTTTAAAGTGTATTTTGATTTTGGGGGGACTTTTTCTTCAGAATACCTTTGGAGAAAAGAAATGTCAAGCAATTTATTTTCTGAAAATTCTCAAAGTTACAGAAACTGAACCAAGCATAACCTAACCTAACCTAAGCTAGTTTTGAAGAAAAAATCCACATTTTTCTGAAAAAGGAAACTTTTGGTATTATTGTGCTTTACAGTCTAACAAGAAAAGTTTTTACATGCATTTGCCTCCATAATGCAAACAAATGGGTTAGGTTTGGCTAGGTTAGGTTAGTTTAGGTTTTTTAAGTTGGACAATTTTTCAAAAATGCATTTGCACAGAAAATAAGTTGTCCCATCATCTTAGTCACCTTCATAAACATGGTGTTCTGAATAAAAATTCCAATTTTGTTTAACACCTTAAACTGCAAATTTACCTTTTCTTGCAAAAGCAGCTTATGTTAAGTTGGGTTAGGTTTTTTTTTACATTTTCAGAACATTTATTTCTTCACATTTTTAATTTTATTTTTGGGATTTTTTTCTGCAAAGGGAGGTTAGGTTAGTTTAAGTTGCATTTGTATTTTATTTCTACCTTTCTTTTTATGCTGTTACCAAACTCAAAACCCCTTTTTTGGTGTTAATTTGCTCACAATCTGAAAAGTAAGCATTTGCACAGAATTCCATAATATATATAGATAATATAGATAATACATAGATAAATTCCAAGAATTCATGAAACACCTTAAAGCACAAATTTACCAAAAAAGCATCAGATTCAATCAAATAACCTTTAAAAAAAACACTAGAAGAAAAAAACATTTGTGATGATGCAAATAGATTTTCCCTCTCATGAGTCATGTGGTATTACACCTATCCTATACACTACATCTATCCTGTTTCCATGATCAATTTCCCTAGCTGCATACTCAACAACCTCCAATGGGCTACTTCAGCAAGATCTCCCAGATTGAAGTCCATATTGGGTATCCCTTAGAATGTTATGCCTATGAATATAAGTGAATAGTCATCTTGATCAGTTTTTCCAACACTTCACAAAATAGTGAGGTTAGGCTAACTAGACTGTAATTTCCAACACATTTTAGTGAAGTTTTGCGAGGTTGGTGGAACATCTGCATTATACCAATCTTCAGGTAGACACACCTCAAAATGACACCAAGAGGGACTGCTAAATCTTTAGCACATTCAAATGCCAACAACTTTTTGGTAAATTTCCATGCAATTGATGAATTCATAATGATTTGATGACATATGCATAGCTCAGTGAATACATGGTACATCTACATACCTTAATGGGATGGTCTGGGCTGTGGCTTGTCTGTTTCTTCCTCAGCATGTGGCTGGGGCTGTGGCTTATAAAGCTTCAATGCTGCATATTGTGTATTTGCTGATTGCTCTGCTTATAATCAACAGTTCAAAAATTACATATCAAGAGGTAAATAATAGAGGAAAAATTAAATAACCTTACCTAACCTAACCTAGACTAAGGTATCATAGAATAATAAATGTAATATATTATAACATAATATATTACTAACCTAACCTAACCTAACCAGAACAACCAGAATCGTGCCATACAAACGTTTCTGCCATGGCACAATACAATCTTTGCGAACATTGTTAGTGCTGCCGTTAACAACGTTAACAGCATCGCAAGGAACTTCCGGCCTTGACCAAAGGCTATGGACGCATCTGGCTGCAATTATTCATTGTCGTGAATGGATATCGAATTAAGCCAGAAACATAAGGATTTCGATGTCAAAGAGTATTGAAACATGTGCATGAAGTGTTTAATTTCTTCTTTATCACATCTGTGACACATCAGGCATGCATAATTATGCACAATGGGCCATATTTGTAGAGTGAAGATTATGATCGTGTGTTTCTTTGCCAACTGAAAAGTAATCATTTGCGGAGAAAATGAGTGGTCGCGTCGTCTCTTTCACGTTAAAATGCATCGTATTAAGATAAAATCTAAATATTCAAATTTTACCTTCATCTCCAATAATACCACTTTTTAGGTAATTGCGGTATGTAATATGTACTATCCCACTATAAAGCTTCTTTGGCATACAAATCATTGCTGTCTTTCCAGCTTCTGCCATGCCAGGTGTCACTGAAATTTGGGACAAGCTTTTGCCCTTCACAATCACCCACTGCTCTCTTTGAAACAGATATGGTTGACACCATGGAATGGCTGGGCTTGTAACTGGTAGACTATTTTGAATGTTGAATCAATAACCAACAACATATGCTGTGAAAGCTAAGAGTAAGGAGCAAGGTTGGATAATTGGGCTGCTTCTGGTTTTTGGCATCCATAATCTTCAATTTTTCGAATTTTGAGGTTGAATGTTGCTGTTTAAAAATGAACTGCTCTGTGGTCAAGCAGTCAAGAACAAGTCAATGAACTGGAAAGTGCAAACTGATATTCCGATGTCACAGGTTTCATGAAAAATATCTCCTCCAGGCTCCATATTTGATTGCCTCAAAATTTTCCTCTTCACATCCAAGGTGGCAAAATACAAACCTGGTAACGAGTGCAAATCATATCTACCTGGGTGCTGGAGGATGTGTTTGCCAGAGTCAAATGCAGATGTTATGCACACTGGCATCTTGGCATAATCATGCTGTATAATGGTGAAGCTTCCTTCTGATGGAGTTGCTCCATCACTTGGAGTTTTTGGCATGAAGTTTACTGGCAAAAATAGCAACCAAATTTAATGACTAAACCACATGGTCATGGGATATTTGTACCCATGTAGCCACAATTAATATATGTAATTTTGGAACCTTCTGGAACTGCCCCCCAAAAAAAAAAGTTGTCCCATTTCTGGAATATGGAGAGTTATGACCCCTCTACCTGATCCCCTCCCCCTACAATCTGATCGTATAGTCCGTACCCATTCTAGATACTTATTAAATGCACTGTCAGGAGCTGGTTAAATTATATGGAATATCACCAGATGTTTGGAACGCAAACAAAGATATTATTATCATCTAGATATCATTTCCCACCAGAACCCCATAGTTTGGGATGCAACTGTTGTGGTGACACTTCTGGTTTGCTGCTGCATTATGCCTATCAAATCCATGGCAAGGCATCACATTTATGATCTCTTGATGTTTCCCAAAGATTATGTGGCTTGTCTTGGTCTGCACACAGGGCCTACAGAACTTCATGACCGACGAGAATGGCCGGGAGATGAACATTCACTTTGCGCACGGCACGACCACCCTGGCCTTCAAGTACAATGGCGGGGTCATCGTGTGCGCCGACTCGCGGGCCACCGGCGGCAACTACATCGGTGAGCGGACGAGTGGTCTAGGGGTAAGATGCTCGTCTCGCAATCGAAAGATTGTGGGTTCGAGTCTCACCTGTCGCTACTCTTCGCCCGCGACCAATCGGCGTGAGAGATTGGCGACGCTATATGACTCAACGGTCGGCGTGTCGTAAAACCAATAACCAACCAACTACATCGGTGAGCGGGGCGCTGGTGGCGCTGCGCCCAGATCCGCGTCCGGTCCATCTCTGTCGTGCAGTTGATGTGAATGTGTTTGTGAGTGCTGACGTGTGGCAGATGTCTCGGTGCACAAGAGTGGTATTTTTGTGTGCTCGAAACTTGGCATTTATGTTCGTGTATTGCGTCACAAGAGTGGACCATATAATGGTGTATAACTTCAGTTGACTCTGGAAAGTGGATTTGTGTCTGATACAGCAGGGTAGGTGAATGGTTTGCATGCTACAATGGCAACTGTTTGCAGATAGACCTTGTCCCACTGCATGTGCTGACACCTCGCTTGCTCCGCCGCAGCCTCGCAGGAGGTGCGCAAGATCATCCCGATCAACGAGTACCTGCTGGGCACGATGGCGGGCGGCGCGGCCGACTGCACCTACTGGGAGCGCGTGTTGGCCAAGCAGTGCCGCATCTACGAGCTGAGGAACCGCGAGCGCATCAGTGTTGCGGCCGCCTCCAAACTGCTCGCCAATATGGTCTACAACTATAAGGGCATGGGTCTCAGCATGGGCGTCATGATCGTCGGCTGGGACAAGCGGGTGAGCGTCGGGCGTGCTCGGGGATGGAGTTAGTTAGTTATTTGAGTTTAAGGGCGCTTCGACCACTCGGGGATGGAGATTCGGTGACTGGCAAGTGGGTGAAGTTTTGGTCTGATGCGGGCACTAGGCAGCTACTGTCATTGGTCGCACTCTTCATATTTTTAGCTTTGAAATCTTGCATGGATGTTGTCTGCACCGAGCCGTGCTTTGTATTTGACTGCAGGGCTTGTAACCACCTGCGTCACAAAAGATGCCATCCTGGTCAGTGTTTCCCAACGGGATCCCTGTGTGTATCGTATTATTTTCCCGTGCTGGCTTCTCCACCAGTGTGACAGCTTTGTGTCCGCTAATACTGCATGCACCATCGCAGTTTGTTCTGATGGTGCCCCAGGTCTGAGGGTTCTGAGGATCCCATGGGAGGGTTCTGTTGTTAATGCGCCTTGCCTGGCCGTGGAGAGTGCTGTCTGTACCTCGTGTTGTCTTGCTGCGTATGATGCTTTCTTTACTGTACCCTGTACAACTGCAGAAAGTGCTGCCTTTACTGCACCCGATGCCACTTCAGATGTGCTGTCTGTAACGCGCCTGTTGGCTGCAGAGGTTTCTGTCAAACCCTACCCCCTACATATTCCTACCAGCATGACAGCACCAAGGGAAAACGGAAAAACGTTTATCCCAAACGTGAAGCTTAACATTACGCCTCGAGCGTTGCAGGGAAAGAAAGGTCCCGAAGACGATTATTCCCTCCCCCGCCCCTATCCAAAGTCGGTGGCACCGCTGGCGTCCTCCGGTGACGATTCCCCACCGGCTGCAGGGGCCCGGCCTCTACTACGTGGACACGGACGGCACGCGGACGGCCGGCAGCCTGTTCTCGGTGGGCTCCGGCTCGCTGTTCGCCTACGGCGTGCTGGACTCCGGCTACCGGCCCGACCTGACCGACGAGCAGGCGTACGACCTGGGCCGCCGCGCCATCTACCACGCCACCTTCCGCGACGCCGCCTCCGGAGGCATCGTCAGAGGTGCGTGTCGCTGACTGCTCGAGGTCGAGCCGCTCCGTTGTCGGTGAGGTCATCGCCGGCATGGCCGGCTGGTTTGGTAGTTTGTTCTTTTGTTGTTGTTTATTGGGTGGCTCTCGACGCACTTTATGCGCGATCACGGCTAATGGTGCCGCACACTGTTTCGCCGGTGGGCCGCGGGATTGGGATGATTTAGTAGTTGATGTTTGACTAGATTTGGTGGGATGGTTGGCTATTTCGTCTCGGTATGGCAATGTTGTGTGGGCTGTGGATTGTCCGGGACGGCGTCATCGTAAATCGTTGGTAGCCGGTCAGTTTTGCGCACAAAGTTCACGGTGTGATCGGAGGAGCCCGGCCAGGTGAGGACCTGAACCGAACCCAGCACGTCCCCCGCGATCTGCCGGTCCACGATAAAATAGAACTGTGTCGCACTTTGTGTTGTTGGTGAGTTAAGCTGGGGTGGTCCCTCCCGTGCCGTTCTGTATCGTTGCGGCCCATTATATTTCATCTCATTCCATCCTTTTCCATTTCATTCCTCTATCGCATTTTAAGCATTCCCTTGTCTTTCAGCTATATCCCGTCGTAGCATCATAATTTTCATCCCACTCCACTCCTACTGCACTTCATTATTGTATTTTATTACATGTACATGCATTCAGTCTTTTGATTCAAACTATCATCCCTGATGATGTTTGAGAAAACGTATTGATTCTCATGTTTTGTTTTATTTCATGAGGACGGACAGCTTCTGTTTTTTCTGCTCTCTTCGGCAGTTTCTCGAGTGCCTTAGCTTCTGGTTCTAGGCAGGATATCTGGTTCTTCTTGTTCTTGATTTTCACTTCATGAGTTATTTTGGAAGGAGCTAAGAGTTATGGCTGCCAGAAGAGCGTTGGAACAAAACGTCATGAATTGAAAAATAATTCCGTATCAAGCATAATTTTATTCTGACTCGTGCCCACATCTACCCGGCGGTGCTAGTGTTTCAGTGAAATCGACTTTCCATCCCATCTGATTCGACCTGGCCCGACCTGACCCGCCGTGACCCAGCCCCGCCTGTTGTCGCCAGTGTTTCACATGAAGCAGACGGGCTGGGAGCGCATCACCGAGGAGGACTGCAAGGACCTGCACGAGCGGTACGCGGCGGAGAAGCCGGCCAGCTCGCGGCCGTCGGAGGAGAAGTACGGCGTCCTATAGACTGGGTCTGCGCGCCCGTCAGCTGATGGCGGTCCGGTCCCGTCACGTCTGGTCCTGCACAGGCTGGCGGTCCAGTCGCCGGCTGGCCTGTCGGCGTCTTCTCGCCCCCCTCCGGGCCCGGCTGGTCCTGCACAGGCTGGCGGTCCAGTCGCCGGCTGGCCTGCGGTCTGTCTCGGTGCACGGTCCGGTCACGGGCAGGCCCGCCGTCACGTCTGGTCCTGCACAGGCTGGCGGTCCAATCGCCGGCTGGCCTGTCGGCGGTCTGTTTCGGTGCACGGTCCTAGGGTTGCCTTTGGCCGTCCCGTGACGAGGAACGGACGCCCGCTGGTGCCGGTGTCCGGATGGCCGCAGCGCAATGAGCCCCGCTCAGACTCGTGGTGGCGTTTTCCGTGCTGCTTGTCTTGGACCGTCATCCATCCAGTGCCGGTGGCCTTTTCGACCGTTTGGGTCTCCAACGGCGACCGGGCGGGAGACGCTGACCATCGGCATGGGCCGCGCGAGCGTTCGGCGGCGGGCCCTGTCCTGCTGTATTTGTTTCGTGCACTAATACACTCCTAAAGTTGTGCCCGGCATGGGTGGTGGTTGGCGGTGTGGAGAGCAGTGTTGTCCAGTGTTGAAACGGAACGTCCTGGATGGGCGTTACACGACCAATGTAGTCGATGCGCCCAAAAGCCCTAATAACTAACTAACGGAACATCCTGGAATTTGGGGGGTGACATTTGCCTGACGTGCGTGCCTCCATCGGCAGCCGAGTGTCACTGTTGGTGTGCTCTCGCTCACATTGGGAGGTGTGTGTAAGGGTCGATGTTGATATCAGCAGGATCAGCGTTATTCTATGGGTGCAGCCTGATCACCGCTGTCGATGCCAACGTAACTCCACCATCTAAGAAGCTTCCTGGAGCATCTGTTCCAACTGGCGGATGTTGCGGGCGTTCTCCCGATTGCGAGACGACTAAAAGCGATCATTTGGTTATGCTGCATCACAGACCAGGTTATTTCCGGTTATCATCGCCGTGGACGTCTCCCATACGTGAGATGGGTTGGACCCTATTTTGACACATGGTGTTTTTTGGCTGCCGTGCTTTAGGTCACGCTGAGCTTAGGGTGTCGTTCATGTTCATCGAATTACTTCTAAGTTGGCTGGGGCTCGATTCTTCACGGAGGAAAATCGACAACCTAAATTGGTTTGCGTTAATGTTAGCTTGGTGAATTTCACATCTAACAACAACGTCCAACTCTACCCCCTCCCCATCCCCCTCCCCTCCCTCACTTGGATAGCTGTGGGAAACGCATAGTTTGAGATACCTGCAGATTGGTTACACGGTGCGACATTTAACGAGAGACTATCTATAGGCCAGCTTTCACAATACGGTCCCTCGTGGTGCGTGATTGAAGAATGTATTGCAATTATTACAGCTGCAATTTCAGCTTTCACAATAGCAGCACACGCAGTAAATTTCATTTGTTTCGTTCTATTTGCAACGCAAACGTAGGAATCCACGACATAGGTTTCGCGGGTGATCGTTCACCCATACTCTGGTGAAAGTATTATGAACTAACGTTGTATTGGATCTTCGCGGCATGGCGCTGTGTTGCCCTGCACGACCTTCGTGTCACAGTAGGATGGCTGCATCCTATGCTTCGCTGCTGAGGTCACACCTACAAAGCTGTGGCTGGGGACTCGGAGAGGTACATGTAGTGATCCCTGTTTGCTTCGTCACCGCTGAATCGGATCCGTAACTCAACTTTTCCCATCATAATAACCAAGATGAGGTGCAATTGCAGGGGTCGTCACACAAGGATTCCATCCCTCAACCAGCTGAGGCTTCCCCGTCGGCTGAAGTTTTATAGCTTGTATTATAGCTTGTTCATTGGTTGTTAAAGTATGCATATTTAAAGGAAATTCAGTCATATGTAGCAGCTACGATTAATAAAAATGACTGCTTCTATTTTCTTTCTACTGCATCTGTGTTTGCCGTAATTTTCATATTTCCCATGAAGAGGAATATTAGATCGCAAGGACCTAAACATCGTCTTCTGTGAGAAACGGGGCTATTAGGTTTCGATATATTAAGGAAAGGGTGGAAACAGACTCCCGTCTCTAAATGATAGCTCGAACATCACGTGACGCATACACACCTGACGTGAAAATGTGAAAAGCCGCAACATGTTGGACCATTTTCGAATATACTGGTAACTGGTAACTGGTAAGGGTACCAAGCAAGGGATGTACCGCCATCCAGGTGCTGATAAAAAGTTGATCGGGAAGAGAGGCACTTGTACAGGAGCTCCATCTTAATTAATGGACGCCATCGATGGGGAAAAAACCCGGGATATGGGTAGATATTCCCCAATAGTGCTCATCCGAGGGGCTGCATTTCCTGAATATTTCGGTGGTGGGGCGCACTGGAACCTTCGGAGCAGTACATACCACAGAAAACGTCAAGAGGGATGGAATCAATTGGACTTTCCAGATGGCACCTTTTTCGTCTGGACGTGCCCTCCTCCAATCGAGGGCACCACCCCAGTACCCCTCGTCCCTCTGAACCCGCTACTGCAACTATCACAAGCGGATCTAGTGGGCCAATGGCATCCCCAAACGGCCTGAAGTGGGGTGGGGGGCAATATATCTTTTGACCTCTCTCAAACGGGACTGTAAAATGACCTCAAGAAGTCAGTTTGATGACACATACAAGGTGTTTAAAAAAGAAATCCAGGTGGGACGACTGAGACACAATATGAACGAAGATGAATACTTTGATCGAGGTAGGTGAATTTGTTCCTAAAAATCAATAAAAGTGCGGATCACTTGGGGTCTCACCACATAACATGCGAAAATGAACCTATGTGCATCCGGCAACTTGAGTTCATCAAATGCAAAAAGCTGAATATGGAACGTTTTCCGAAATAAAATGAAACTAATTGCCTACATATACATATCCAGAACACTCCGCCAACCAAAATACCCTTCATCACCCCGCCGAGTTCGATGTAAGATCAGAGGCCTTCTTCAAAGTAGTGTAGTTGTATTTTTCTAGTTGTTCAAAATAGCGCGGCAAAGACAATGCTAATCGTGAGCAGCAAGTACAACAAAACAAGACGCTTCTGCTGCTTGGGAGGCGTTTGTTTGCAGATCAGTTCTAATTGTGGCGTTGGTGTGTGTGAAGGACACAGCCAACCATGGGCAT
This sequence comes from Ashinkailepas kermadecensis, assembly GCA_034440615.1. Lineage (NCBI taxonomy): Eukaryota > Metazoa > Arthropoda > Thecostraca > Neolepadidae > Ashinkailepas > Ashinkailepas kermadecensis. The sequence continues at coordinate 87,814 of JAOTOM010004213.1, forward strand.
CAGACAAATGCTTGTCAAATATGTACGTACATATGCTTCGTCGTTGCCACGTTGCTCACGCTCGGAAAAAATGCGCAGGTGCCCTGGAAGATCACTCTGTTGCTCCAAAATCGAACCGGGACCCGAATAAAGTGAAGCCGGGACTGCGAAAAATTCCGTAGCAACCCCGAAAATAAATCCCGGCTTGGAAGGACAATCGATAAATAGTCCCCAATATCGGCCCAGAGGCTCGCAAAATCGAGTGGGACCTCGAAAAGATGTGCGCGGGCCAGACAGAATTGTGCCCCACCAACCCACCCACCAAAACAATCATTGTGCCGAGATTCAAGTCCCGCTGGGCTCCCGAAATGCGACCAGGACTCAGACAAATTCGGATAGCCCGAAAAAATATATCGTCGAGCCCAGAAGATTCGCATCGGGGCCCTGACAACCCGCGTCGGGGCGCTGAAGATTCGCGCCTGGGTTCGAAAAAGTGCGCCGGGATCCGAAAAATATCGCATCGGAGCCTTCAAAATCACGCTGGCGCCCCAAACGTTCCCAACGGGGGTCGGAAAAAATGCATTGGGACCCTAAATAAATACAACAGGTGCCCCGAAAATCGCAATGGGACCTGCAAAAATTAACCCGTGGCCCCGAAAATTAAGCAGGGACCCCGACAAAAATCAATCCGGAACTAGACAACCGCTCTGGAGTCACAAACATCGCGCCAGAGTTCCCAAGATCGTGTAGTGCCACGAAAAAAAAACGTTCCGTTGTACCGAAAATAATCACGCCGGGACCCAAAAATCCCACCGGGACCCAGAAAGGCGACTCGGGCTCAACTAAACGTCAGAAGAGGTCCCAAAAATCGCGTCGATCCCAGAGAACTCACGTCGGGATCCCACAACTAGCCTCAGGTCCCCGAAAACTCGTTTCGGGGCCCCGAAAGCTCGCAGCTGGGCCCGATAATTCGCGCCTGAACTTTAGAAAGTCGCGGTCGAGTTTCCAAAAATCGCATTGGACCCCAAAAATCATACTGGGCACCACAAAATTCCGTTCAGAGCCCCTCCCCCCACAAAAAGAAAGAAGAAAATCCCATCGGGGATCTAAATAAATACAACGGTGCCCTGAAAGCCACCGGGAACTCAAAAATCTACCGGAATCCCCAAAACGCACCCGGCCTCGGATAGAAAGCGAGGGGGCTTCACAATATGCGCCGGGGCCCTAAACATATGCACAATGAGTCCTAAAACAAAGCCGACATTGAGCAAAGCCGACATTGTGGGGGCACTTTCCTCCTAACATGCACAAATGCGTGCAATCACTCTGGCTCACTGCTCTTGGGCCACCACACGGCACATTGCAGCAGCATTGCAGCATTGCAGACCCACCCAGCAGATACACCTACGTACTCTTCTTTGATGTAGCTGATTCGTCTCATAAAACGTTTTTTCTGCCACTTGGACTTCTACAGAGTGAATGCTCCAGCACACCTTTTGGGCTATATATCCATGACTTGACCTTGCATTGATCAGTAACTGTATGTACGGGGAGATAGCATTGCTATGAATTTGCTATCCTGTTTTCCTGAGACAATTAGGTGGTGAATTTCCGAAGAAGGAACAAATAACTGATTTTCGTTTTGATCTGACCTTATCACTTGACCTCAGGTCGCAATATTAAAAAAAAAATTTAGTACTCAATTATAGATACAATAACAAACAAATATGGAGGTGCATCTTCACAATTTGATTTTGGTAGTACATTGCATGTTGTCCCAAAAATCGCTTTTTTCAGAATGAATGGCCTGACTTGCTTTTCAGAATGGGTGATCGATGATCTGTCTAGTTCAGTGACCGTTAACGTCTTCGAAACAATATTTACGCTATGATATCCACTGAACGATTATCGACAGCCACGGTGATATTCGCGGCACTACGCGCATCAACTTCTTCTTCGTTTTATTATTCAACTTACAAACGTTATATTATTCAACACAGGTACGTGCCAAAATTCATGTTGAGTGCCTTGAAAGGTCGTACCCTACAATTAACCTCTGTTCTGTCAATTAAGCACAACTTGGTTTGATGTCCTCACCTCACCTGGGAAACCATTCACTGTATTTGTAACTTGCTTCCCCGGTCTCTACACGGGTTGGACATACAACGTATGCGTGATGAAGCCGTGCATTGGAAGACCTCAGATGATCTTGAAAAGTGGAGGGTTTTAAGATCTTAAGATTTTACGATTAGCTATATTAGTTAATCTTACCTAGCTAGATTAGCTTCGTTTTAAGATTAGCTATATTTTCCATCTAACGAAAACCGACAAAGGTGGAGTATCACAACTTCGTTGTAACGAAAAAGGTATTCCATGCACCTTTCTCATGACTACAACCCCAGCCATTTCGTACATTCAGGAGCGAAACTGTATCTGTTTTGTTGGAGAGGCACATCTGCAGCACATCACTGCAATAGTAATAATTGCAAAGCAAAAAATTGCATGGCGGGACTACTTAGACAACGACGTGCGAAAATTGATACTTCTGAAGGAACGTGTTTCTTTTATTACTCACAAGCCTGCTTTACATTTCGATGTACTGAATGCTGGCTTTGAGAAGCATGCCACTTCACCAATGGCGCAGACGGGATTTTCTTAAGTGGGGTGCTCGACCAAGACAAAACGTCATGAAACGGAGGACGCGTCCCGCGCGTAGCACGCCGAAAATTGCTGGCTTTGCGGGGGAAAAAGTTCGCAGTTTCTCATTTGATCTAGTGTATTTTTGGTTTCCAGGGGGCGGGCCCCTGCCCCCCTCATTCGCTGCGCCTCTGCAATTCACTTAACACTGCACTCTGCATTCTCTTCACCCGTAGGCGTAGGAACAGGGGGGGGGCAGGGGGGTCATGGCCCACCCACTTTTCAAAGTGTAGGGGGGGGGGCAACAATGGTAGCTGGCCCACCCACTTTTGAGTCATTTAAACTTACTAAACAGCTGTATGCACACATTTGAATATGGGTAAAACTCCCTGCAATCTATAACTAAGTAAAATCTGCACATATCACATCGTAGCATTTCATTTTTAAAGTCATGTACACTTGGACATGAACTTACAACAGTGCAACAAATTAAGGAATTCATGTAATGCAACAGATGTATGGATATTCACCCCTTATATTATGTTATGAAAAGACTATAAAGCAGATAATGTGTCAGCCAGTACCAAAATACATTCATACTAGAATTTAACTGTGGTTCCTGGACTGTTAACATATTTAACATCGATTTCATTAATATTGCCTACAGTATAAAATTATAAAGGCTGAAGGCAGTAACGTAACACAATCAATGTAAGACATACAATTCGCAAGTGCAAGTTCCTTGCCTTGATATTTCAGAGCGATATATTATACATGGCCTTGATCCTAGCTGCCATACACTTCAACATTTATATGTATTTTGATTATTGAAGCATACAAATTACTACCACGATACATCCATTACGTGACTGTAGTATGGAATAGAACGTAAAAATTTCCACATTTCAAAGGGTTTTCACAGTTTGGCACAGCACACAGAAATCCAACCTTTTGATTGAGATGCCTGGGTGTCATCGATGCTGGCATCCAACATAACAAAATACTTATTTCCATCATTTATTATGGTAGCATAGATACAATAATGAAGTCCACACCCTATTATATGAACTTCAAGTGCGAAAACGCCTCTCAGAATCCCAGAAGCCCACGGGAGGATTAGGCGTTCGTGATGCGACCTGATAGGGTCACATGAGGAGTGATATGAAGAGTGATGATATGACAGTAGCGAGTGATGCTTGTCATGTGACCTGAGAAGGCACATGACGAGCATGGCAACTCACCCGAGTGGATCTTCAGCTGAGCAACTGCGTAGTGACATTGACAGCACGTTAAACATTGATTTCAAATTATGTCGTTCAACATAAATGGTTCGGTAAGATGGTGGACTCATGGTATATGTAACAATCTCTGCTTAGCAAAACTCTGATCCCAGAATCTATTCAATGAAGACATTTGGATTAAAAATACTAAAACACTGAATTACAACGGAGACTACTATCAAGGCTTTTCATCGTCGGGTGATGTTTGCGTCCAGGCTGATATTTAAGAATCCCGAAGATAATAGGATGAATTCAGACCAATTGCAGGGTGTATATTTCTGAACACTATCTTGTGGTGCAAGCAGTTAAATGGGCATGGGAAAGTCGATTGTCTGCGATGCACTCCATATACTTCATTGCTAAGCTATAAAACCATTGGGGCATGTGCAGTGGCGTACCGAATGAGGGGCATTGGAGCAGGCCCCCTCCCCATGAGAGATTGTGGACCCCCAATAATCGCGCTGGGGTTCGGAAAAATAGCGCCAGGCTCCTAAAAACTCCCGCTGGTGTCCCCAACAATCGTACCGGGGCCCATAAAAATCACACCGGGGCCCAAAAAGTCGCACAGGGGCCCCTAAAATGACGCTTGGTGCCCCCAAATCCCACCAATGTCCATGAAAATCAAATTGGGGGCCTCAAAAATATTTCCGTGACCATAAAATGACGCTGAGGGCTCCAAAAGGCGGGTCCCCTGTAAATACCGATGATGCCCCAAAAAGTCGTGCCGGGACCCCGATAAGTCACACCAGGGCCACCGAAAATCACGCTAAGGTCTTAAAAGGTCGGGCTGGGCCCCTGGAAATAACGCTTGGAGCCAAAACGTCTCGCCGGGGCCCCAGAAAATTACGCTGCCCCTCCCCCCCCCAAAAAAAAAAAAAAACTGGCCGGGCCCTTAAAAATCACGCTGGGTTCCAAAAGATCGGGACGGGGCCCCTGATATCGCGCTGGGTCTCCAAAAAAGTCGGACCGGGGCCCCACAAAATCACATTGGGAGCACAAAAAAGTCGTGCCGTGGTCTTTGAAAATCACGATGGGGGCAACAAAAAGACGGGCTGGGCCCCTGAAGATCATGCTGGGGTCCTCAAAAGTTCGCTCCTGGGCCCTGAAAATCACGTTGAGCCTGAAGGTACCAAAAAATCGCGCCCGGGCCCCTCAAAATCACGCTAGGGGCTTGATTGGTCGCATCGGTGCCCCACAAAGTTACATCGGGAACACTCAATAAATGAAGCCGGCGCAACAAAAACAGTCCGGACATGGAAAATCACTCTGGGGTACCAAAAGAAAAGGCGTCGGGCCCCGGAAAATAAGCGCGTTGGATTACCGAAAAAAATGCACCGGGAGCCCGAAGAATCGTACTGGGGCCAACAAATTTCGCGGAGGAGGCTTACAAAATAGAAGTCGACTAAAAAAAACACAAAGGAACTCTATCGAGTCCACTCGAGCACCGAAAATTCAGAACAGGTCCCGAAAGAAAGTTCCCCTGAGGGCCTTTCTACTCTGAGGGGTGCCACCGGCTGCAAAAAAAAACTCGTTGAGCAGCCGCAGTGGCATACTAAAGAGGTAAATCTCCCCCATCAAGAGATGCGCTCCCAAGAACCCAAGAATCGCGCCTGGGTCTTCAAAAATGGTTCTAGGGAAATATAAATTGGCGTCAGGGCCACCTGAATTAGGGGTTATGAATAAATACAGCTGACACCAAAAAAAAACTTGCACCGGGCCCGAAAATTTGCGCCGAGGAACGCCAAAATCGCGCTGAGGCCCAGATAAGTACAACGCGCCCCGTGAACTAGCGCCAAGCCCTCCAAATATCACGCTTGGGACCCACAATTCCTGTTGGTGGTCGCATAAATTCTGGTCGAGGCATCAGTAATTCCCTTGGGTCTCCCAAAAATTGGCGTCGATGTCCCCAAATAAGCACAGCGTGGCCCCAAAATCGCATCGGAACCCGACAAGAATCAAGCCGGAGCACTCAAAAATAAAGAGAATCCGAAGAAAAAAAATGTCCGAGCCAGGAAAGTCGCCCCTTAGCCCAAACATACCACCAGATGCCTTAACAAATCGCATACGGCACCGAAAAACGTACCGGAGCTCGACAAATTGCGACGGACACAAAATAAATGCCGCCGAAGGCCCGCAAAATCAGGCCGTGGCTCGTACTTTACAGAATTCAGAATGAGTCACCAAAAATTGCGTCGAGCCCAGAAAACTAGTGTCGGATTCCCTGGAACCACGCGCTTGGGCCCGAAAAGTCGCGACAGGACCCCGAGAAATTATAGCGGATCCCCTAATATCGCGTTGGGGTCCCATAAATATGAACGAGGAACCCTAAATAAACACAGCAGGAGACCACAACTGGAGGACGAAAATGCACCGGGCCTTCCAAAGCGTACCGAGTCTGGAAAAAAAGCGGCAGGGCCTTAAAACATGCTTCGCAGCTCTAAATAAACACACTGGAAGTTAAAAATCAAAACACAACGGGGCCCTCCAAGCACAGTGAGGTTTGAGACCGCATTTTGGCCTCAAAAATAGGCTAGGGCCCTCAAAAATCGGCATGGTCCTAGAAGAGGAACAAACAGACCGCGCACTAAATATACACTTCGATGTCTGTGAAAAAGCGCCGATACCTGAAAAAAATATCGTTGGTGCACAAAAACGCAACAAAACTGTTTAAAAAAAAGTGCCGGGGTCGCAAAAAATGTACCGGGCCCCGAACAAAAATTGGCTGGAGCCCTAAAACACATCCGAAGACAAAGAAAAGCCGAAAGGTCCAAAAAAGAACACCTAGCTAGAGACTCGGTTCGGTAGCCAATCTGGGAGCGTATTTAATCAGAAATGAGGTGCATGCAAAGCTAAGCGGTTATCCGGATTTCTTAGCCACCAGAAAACGTGGGAAGAAGAGAACTAGTCATCGAATTGAATTCAGGATGGGGCCTTGTGGCTCTTAAGTCTGAACACGTTATGACTTTATGAGGTGCCGTGTGTTTTCACTTGTCGGATATTTTACATTGAATTGTTCGTCCCCAAAATAAGTGCTTTCATTCCGTTTCAGCCGGTGCCACGTGATGTAGTTGTAGCATTTTGTTTCAAGTGGCAGATGTTCTAAATTGCACGATGTGTACTACAGAGATGTTTGAGGTGACTGATCATCAATGTGTTGGAGTTAGGCCCTGAGAATGAACACAATACCATGTATTTTAATTTCTTCCGTTTATATTTGCCCCAGTCTGTGAGCCTGCCAATCTTGGTCTGCCACACACCGGATCAAAGAATCTTCAACCAGCGATCACCCATATTTCCTTTTTCTCATCCTTTCCAGCATCAATCATGAGACTTCTTTTGCCATGGACCAGCAAGTAAGCTTCGTTCTTGCTTATTCTTTCTCCTCATCAACATCGGTGAATATTTACAGCGGGTGGCAACTTAAAGACGTATAGTATTATATCATGGAAACTAGGGCACACCACATAACCATTCGTGAGACTGTAATAATGAGATTGCACCCCCACCCCCACACACGAATATAGCGGAAGTTGAAGAAATTTTGTTTGAACAGTAATACTAATGGTTTCACTCGCACCTCAATGCACAACATGTCACCGAATACTTACAATCAAACACATTCTCATATACTGCACCAAGTACAACAACCAAAGACAACACATCACAAACTACTGCACCACAAACCACCTCCCACTCAACCTCACCACGCTTCTCAACAATGAACACCCGCAGTTACACGAACATATCTTCCACTTCCTTTCAACAACACGCATATTAGAACAACTGTGAAGGGAAAAAAAAACAGAAAAGAAAAGGAAAAAAAAAAAAAAAATCAGTATGTGTACGCTTACATACATATACAAAAAAAAAAATAATAATCAACAAAATAAAATAAAAAAATAATAAAAAAATACCATGAACCCTAAAGTGCATACATGTCTTCTTGCAATGCTTAATCAAAAAGGCGATGACCCCCCCCGTCTGCTCCCCATACCCCAAGCAGCACCGTCCGGACTGCTTCTCTTCTCGTCATTCTTCTCTACTGCGCTTTCTTCAGCATCTCAACAACCTGCAGCCGGAACTTCAGGACAGCCCATCACACCTCTACCCAGCTCTACTCTGCCATCTTCAACTACCTAACTTCAACACCTTACTTCAAGTCGACCTTACCTATCCTATTCATCCTAACCCCGACCACGTCATTCCATCAACCATAACCCACCACCACATTCATCTACACACTACCGGAAACAGCCGACATCACCACACGGTGGCAGGCTGGTCAAATTCACACACACACACACACACACACACTCGCACCAGGAACATAAACCTATTATTACAAAAGAATCCATCAGTCGTGATAAGAGTTCCAAGTCCAGCAAGAAGTGTGAATTTGAAAGTACTTATACTGCGACGATTGTTCTTTTTCAGTATCACATAGTGTGAAAGTCGTGTGTTGACTATTAAAATTATCGGGTTATCTATCCAAAAGTGCTTAACCATGGTACTTTGCGAAATTCCTGGGTACGCCCGTGCTGTTGACCGTGGCCCACCCACTTTTTGAGACGTTCCTACGCCTATGTCTTCACCCGCACTGATTACTTGCTACGCAGGTAATTTGCAACGCTCAATGAGAGGTCTACACGAATGTCACACCGCTCGCCACGGATGCTTGAGTAATATTCTCAAATAGCGCGGGTGCAATTGCGGGGTAGCAAGTGGTTACAGGGAGAATTGGGAGAAAATGAAATCCCCATACAAAAAGGTTATTTACCACCGTACGAGCACATTGCTTCGGGTGGATATATACTCCTTATTTGTGATTTATTATTATAACTTACTATTGTTAGGCATTTATTTGTTGTTGTTTTTCTAATGCAAGAACCATAAGGTTGAGATGCAGCCCGCAAAAGCAACACTAAGCAGACGACCGCAGGTGGATCTATTCATCGATATCAAAATGACGATATGTTTTCTTTATTCTGTCTTGGCAGCATGATTGATATGGCTCGTGTACTTAACGTGCCTTTGTACGACTGCTTTTTCGAGCTCTTCGAACCGTATCCTTAGCCGATTAATACAGCTTTGCAGTTAACTAATAGTGTGATTTTTCGTGGCCTGGGCAATGCCTTGCATATCGAAGTAAGGATTGTGTTTAAAGTCGAAACGTTTGTTTGTATGATACAATACAATACAAGTAACCTTACACTTGTCATAGTTGAAAGACATCTGCCACAGTAGGAGTGGCAACCAGTTGTGATCAATCCAGAAATATTCAACTAGACTTGCAGGACCTAAAAAATTGGGCTGATCAATGACAGATGTCTTTCAACTATGACAAGTGTAAGGTTATGCATCTGGGGTCTGGAGGTGAGACTTTCAGATAAACAATGGGAGGGAGGGAACTGGATGCTATTGAAGAGGAAAGGGACTTAGGTGTGTTGGTTTCAAAAGACCTTAAAGCAGAAAAAAAGCAATGTATCTCAGCTAGGAACAGGGCACTCAGAATGCTGGGACTCATCAATAGAAGTGTGATATGTAAGAGCAAGGAAGTCATGACAAAAAAAAACTGTACTTAGCATATGTGCGACCGCACTTGGAATATTATGTACAAGCATGGAGCCCCTACCTAGAAAATGATATAGATATGTTAGAAAGAGTGCGGCGCAAAGCAACTAGGCTCATCAGTGGAATAGGTAACTTAGAATATGGAGAAAGGCTTGTGGCATTATATATGTACTCATTCAAGTATAGGACATTAAGGGGGGACATGATTGAAATGTACAAAATTGTTAAAGGACTAGATCAGGTCAATTTGAATGGCGCTCTTCAGTTTAGAGTAACACATAGGGGTCATCAATTCAGGTTAGACAAGTTGAGGTGTAGGACAGTTAAGCGACAACAGGTCTTCAGTCAAAGGGTTGTTGATTAGTGGAATGGGCTGCCTACTGATGTTGTGGGGAGTTCCTCATTGAATGTATTTAAAAGTAGGGTGGAACATTTTTTTAGACAGGAAAATCTTGTTTTGAGTTCTAATTTGTGATGGATGGGGTGAGATTTAGACATAATAAAGACATGAAAGATCAGTGCAAACTATGAGCCACGAGGGCCCTTCTTGGTTGCACTTTGTACACTGAACCAGTTGCCCACCAAATCTGTCAATCAACCCTCCCTGGAATACAGAAAAACAAGCCACCTATTCTTATAGTGATTGTCTATGCCGTTTTTAAAGATGTTCAGTGTGTTGCTACTGACAATTGTTCCTGGCAGCTGGTTCCAGTGTTCTACTACCCTGTTGGTGAAGAAAGACTGTCTTAACCTTGTCCTGCTGTGATTAACTTTAATTTTGAATTGATGACCTCTAATTGCATCATTTCTGTTAAATTCAAACATTTCCCTGAGATATCCCTGTTCCTGACCATGAACAAATTTAAAAACCTCGATGAGATCTCCTCTCAGCCTTCTATATCTAAGTGAAAACATATTCAATTTCTTCAATCTTTCCTCATATGCCAGGTTGCCTATACCATTAACCATTTTTGTTGCCCTCTTTTGTACTCTCTCTAAAAGCCAACAATCTTTCTCATAACTAGGGGACCAAGCTTGGACACAGTATTCCAAATGTGTCCTGACATATGCACAGTAAAGCTTCCTGATGACCTCCTCACTTTTGTATGACACATTCCTCTGTATCGCCCCAAGCATTCTTAGTGCCTTCTTCCTGGCTTCTTTGGTCTGTTCTGATGCCCCCAATTTTGTGTTCAAAATAACACCTAAGTCCTTCTCCTGCTGAGACACAGATAGTACTTGGCCATCCATCAAGTATGGCGCCTTCATATGCTGCCTACCTACATGCATGACTTTGCACTTATAAAAATTAAACTTCATTTGCCATTTTTCGGACCACTTCACAAGCTCGTCTAAGTCGTTCTGAAGCAAAACCTGCTCATTGTGCCCTGTTATTGCCCTAAAGATCTTCAAATCATCCGCAAATTTCAAAACCTTACTGCTTGGGCCACATTCAATGCTATTCACAAATATAATGAGCAACAGTGGCCCCAGTACCGACCCCTGAGGGACTCCACCAAGAACATTTTGCCATGATGACTTTGTACCATTTAGCATCACTCTCTGCTGTCTATCTGAAAGCCACAACTCAATCCATTTTAGGATGCTACCTGCAATGCCATGGACCTGAAGCTGCTTCATTAACCGTTTGTGGGGTACCTTGTCAAAGGCCTTACTAAAGTCAAGACATGCTACATCAACCTGATTTCCCTGATCAAATTGTTCTGTAGCAAAATGTAAAAAGTCCGAGAGATTTGTGAGACCTGATCTCCCTTTTCTAAACCCATGTTGAGTATCTTGAATCAATCTGTTTCCTTCCAGAAAACTAACTATTCTATCTTTGATAATTGATTCGAGTACCTTGCAGACTAGGGATGTGAGGCGTACTGGCCTATAATTTTCAGCTTTCCCTCTTTCTCCTTTCTTGAAAATAGGAACTACATTTGCCCTTTTCCAATCTGTCGGAATTTCATTTTGTGAAACTGATCTACAAAATATTTTACTAAGTGGAATTGCCAGTTCCTTTTCAGCTTCCCGCAATACCCTAGCATAAATTCCATCAGGTCCTGCTGCCTTGTTTGGCTTTATTGTTCTGATATAATTGAAAACAACATCACTATCAACTGTAAATACTGATTTAAACTGCTTGCTCAGCTCCTCAACCATCTCACCATCCTCACTCAATATAGTCCCATTTACTTCCAGTGGACCAATTGTGCTTGAAACTTTACTTAGCTTGTAGAAACTAAAGCACTTTTTACTGTCCCTATTACAGTTCCTAGCCAAATCCAATTCTTTTGCTCGCCTTGGTGCTCTGGTTTTCTGCTTCACAGCATCTCTAGCTTTTTGATACGACCTTAGATTTACGATATTTGAAGCTTCCTTAAATACTCTAAATGCATCTTTCTTAGCCTTAATTGATCTCATCAAATATGGTGTAAGCCATGTTGGCTTTCCTACCCTTCTTTTGCGCCTTTGCTTTTGGGGGACATATCTAATCTGAATTTCCTTCAAGTAAGATTTGAACTTTTCCCACATTTCACAGGCATTTAAATCAAAAAATTCTTCTTCCCATTGTATGGCACTTAAAGCCTCTCTCATGGAGTCAAAGTCTGCTCTGTTAAAATTTGGAATCTTTGCCAAGTTATCCTTGATTGTCCCTGCTATTTGTACCTTAAATTTCACTATGTTATGGTCACTTCTTCCCAGAGTTTCTCCTACAGTCAAGTCTTGAACTAAGTCACTTAAATCTGAGAAGACAAGGTCCAAGAATGAGCCCTGCCTGGTTTGGTTCCATTACAAACTGGTGTAAGAACAAGTCCTCTTCAAGGCATTTCCTAAACAGTTTACATGATGGGGAGCCAACACCAACATTTTCATATCCTTTTAGATTAAAGTCACCAAGAATAAGGCATTTCCTCTGAAAGTTTCTACTGATTTCCTCACAAATCACCTTATCGAGCTCCAGTTGCTTATGATTTAGCTCCAGTTGATTTATGTTAAGTAAGTGCACGGCACAGACCCCTTTAAGCAGGCATGGATGCAGTTTGAAATTTATTGATAAGGCATTCAATCCACATGTGTTAAGAGGGATCAGGGGAATAGGGCTGGATATCTAGGGTAGATAGGCATTGATAGGTGTGTGGGATATTGGTGGACTGGTTTCTTCAGGATGTGGGATGGTTGGGGTGGGTCATTTTATCAGGCTTATGGTATCTTCCATTTACAGACTTAACTGGATGGGCCCTTGGGTCTCTTATTAAGTCTAAACGCTTTATAACTTTATGTAGGGTGTACCTAGCAGTGGATTCAGCACCTTCCTTCGGGATGTGATGCTGATGAGATTGTCTATGGTAGCACAATGTGTATGATGGGAGGAGTTTGTAATGGTTGAGTGTGTTATGCAATAGCAAGTGAATGATGCTAAATAGGCTGGGATATATAGCTCCCTAGGAACTTGATATAAGGGATTGATTGGGGTGAGAGTATGTACATTTCTAGTACTTTTTCTAGATAGGCTTAACCCGGATGGGCCCCTGTGGCTCTTATTAAGCCTGAACACTTTATGACTTTATGACAAAGCATTGCATCGTCTGAATATTCCCGAGTGTAAGTGTAAACGTTCTTATCACCTTCATTTTTTCTTGGCAGAAGACTAGTGGACTCGATATTCCTTGGACTAGGGATGAATCATGGAAATTGAGGTGCACATTTCCTAGTTGGATGTGCACTTGCTTTAAATTATTGCCCTTGCACATTAAAATTCCTTGTCCCGTCCTTCCTCCTGCCAGGTAATTGCTAATACATGTTTTTATTTTAATAACATGCTTTAGGATCCTACAGGTTCGGCTCTTGGAGCCATAACTTGGAAATAATTGCTTTATTTTCTTTTCGTGAGGGATAAATTAGACGGCCGTTCGTCAATCCGAACCAGGCAGCTTCTTGGAGTCAATGCTCTGGCAAAGTTGTGTCAATTATGACAGACGTTATGCCCTGTGTGCATTATCATTCGATAATAACTTGCATGCAACAGGAATATGTGCACAGCGGTTTGGACTCGCGGCTCGATTATCACGTTAACCGTCAGATTTTACCTCCAGCTATAAAGTCATAAAGTCATAAAGTGTTAAGGCTTAATAAGAGCCACAGGGGCCCATCTGGGTTAAGCCTATCTAGAAGGGGTACTAGAAATGTACATATTCTCACCCCAATCAATCCCTTATCCCCAGTTCCTAGGAAGCTACATATCCCAGCCTATCTAGCATCATCCACTTGCTATTGCATAACACCCTCAACAATTGCAAGCTCCTCCCATCATACCCATTGTGCTACCATAGCCCCTGCTTAAAGGGTCTGTGCCATGCACACTTAACATAAATCTCACCCCATCCATCCACATTAGAACTCAAAAACAAGATTTTCCTGTCTAAAAAATTTGTCCACCCTACTTTTAAATACATTCAATGAGGAACTCCCCACAACATCAGCAGGCAGCCCATTCCACTGATCAACAACCCTTTGACTGAAGACCTGTTGTCGCTTAACTGTCCTACACCTCAACTTGTCTAACCTGAATTGGTGACCCCTGTGTGATACTTTAAACTGAAGAGCACCATTTAAATTGACCTGATCTAGTCCTTTAACAATTTTGTACATTTCAATCATGTCCCCCTTAATCTCCTATACTTGAGTGAGTACATATCTAATGCCACAAGCCTTTCTCCATATTCTAAGCTACCTATTCCACTGATGAGTTTTGTTGCTTTGCGTTGCACTCTTTCTAACTTGTCTATATCTTTTTCTAGGTAGGGGCTCCAAGCTTGCACAGAATATTCCAAGTGGGGTCGCACATATGCTAAGTACAGTTTTTTCATGACTTCCTTGCTCTTATATGTCACACTTCTATTAATGAGTCCCAGCATTCTGAGTGCCCTGTTCCTCGCTGAGCTACATTGTTTCTCTGCTTTAAGGTCTTTTGAAACCAACACACCTAAGTCCCTTTCCTCTTCAATAACATCCAGTTCCCTCCCTCCCATTGTATATCTGAAAGTCTCACCTCCAGACCCCAGATTCATAACTTTACACTTGTCATAGTTGAATGACATCTGCCATTGATCAGCCCACTTTGTTGAGTCCTCCAAGTCTAGTTGAATATTACTAGATTGATCACAACTGTTTGCCACTCCTACCAGCTTGATATCATCAGCAAATTTGAACACTCTATTCCTCAGCCCTACCTCAATGTTATTCACAAAGATGATAAAGAGAAGTGGCCCTAGAACAGAGCCCTGTGGTACTCCACTCAGAACATCCTTCCAATCAGATTTACATCCATTTAACATTACCCTTTGCTTCCTTCCCCTCAACCATGCTTCAATCCAACCTAGAACTTTTCCAACAATCCCATGTTGCTGTAGTTGATGAATTAGCCTCCTATGTGGAACTTTATCAAAAGCTTTGCTAAAGTCCAAGTATACAACATCCATCCTGCTTTGATTGTCTACTTCTTTAGTAACATACTCCATGAACTCCAAAAGGTTAGTTAAACAAGACCTTCGAGATCGAAATCCATGTTGAGTATCCCTTAAAAGATTGTGCCTATCAAGATGAATCTGAACATTCTGTTTAACCAGATTTTCTAGTACCTTGCAAACTATTGAGGTCAAACTGACTGGCCTGTAGTTCCCTACACACTTCCTACTTCCCTTTTTGAAAATTGGAACTACATTTGCATTTCTCCAATCTTCAGGCACTTCAGAGTATTCCATAGACCGCCTGAAAAGTATACCTAGAGGAACTGCTAAAGCTTTAGCACACTCTACTAAGACCCTAGCATATATATCATCCGGTCCAGAAGCTTTATTAGGTTTTATATTCTGTAACTGCTTTTCTACAGCTTCTGTAGTTATTGTAAGATACTCCAACCTATCACCTGTCATGGCATGTGATTCAGTTGTTTCTATTCTACCAGAATTCTCCTTAGTAAAGACTGATGAAAATTGTTTGCTTAAGGATTCCACAATATCACAATCATCAACCACTAATTCCCCATCTATCTCCAGTGGTCCTACACCACACTTTTTAGCCTTAAATTTGTAGAAACTAAAGAATCTCTTAGCATTACCTGCTGAACATTCCCGAGCTAATTTGATTTCAGCCAGTCTTTTAGATGCCCTAACACACCTCCTAACTTTATTTCTAGCTATTTGATATGATTTGAGGTTTACCTCAGAGTTAGCATATTTTAGTTTCTTGAATGCCTGCTTCTTTGACTCCAGTAAATGCTTTACTTCCCTGGTCAGTCATGAAGGGTGCTTAACCCTGGTTAATATAATTTGCCTATTGGGAATGAACCTATCCTGACCTTGAAATAGTTTATATTTTATCATTCTCCACATTTCATAAGCATCTAAGCCTTTCAATAAGTCTTCCCAATGAATTTCATTCAGGAAGATCCTGAACTCATTGTAATTCCCTTTAGCAAAATTTGGAATCAATGTCTTATTGGTTCCTACATTTCCAACATACAATGAGAAGCGTATAATGTTGTGATCACTATTACCCAAAGTCTCTCCTATGTTCACATTTTGTACAAAATTTTCCTCATTAGTAAGCACAAGATCTAACATTTCATTCTCCCTTGTAGGTTCATGTATCATTTGAAAAAAGAAATTCTCCTCAAAACAATCCATGAAGCTTCTTCCTGATTTGCTTAGACCTATAGTTTTGCTTCCCAATCCTGTTATGTTGAAATCCCCCAACAAAACAGTTCTCTCCTGTACTCTCCTACTTATCTCTTCCTGCATCAACCTGTCCGTGTTTTCATTCTGGTCTGGAGGTCTATAGAAGGCCCCAACCCTAAATTTTGTTCCATTTTTGAGAATGATATCTAACCACAAGGATTCTACACCTTCATTATGTACACTATCTTCTATGGAATGACATTTCATTACTTGTCTGACATACAACAGTATACCTCCTCCTATCCTTGCCTGCCTTTGATAAGCATGCATGTTGTAGCCTGTCAATTCAAATTCTTGCAAGTTGTCTCCAAAAATGCTTTCATTAACCCATGCCTCTGTTATGCATACCAAATCTAGCTTTTCAGACAACATATAAGCATGCAGTTCCCCAATTTTGTTCCTAACACTTCTGGCATTGACGTAAAAACATGATAAACCATTCCTTCCCTTGTTTGCAAGACTTCTCTCTCTCTACCAGCTACATCCCCCCATGACCTGCCCAGTTTCCCTGTTTCCTATTGAGAGCCTCCTCATACCTATTGCTGAGCAATTCAACTCCTCTCTTGCTCAAATGTAGCCCATCTAATGCAAACATTTCAGTCTTCCCCCAGAAATCCCCCCACAATCCAAGAACCCCACCCCAAGTTCCTTACAAATCTTGGCCACCATGGTATTCAGCCCAATGGCCCTTGAGTACCACTCTATGCTTGCGTTAACCATAGGGAGGATGGATGTTACCATTCCTCGTTTCCTGTTTACAGCTAACCTACCTATCAAAGCCCTATACTCTTGTATTGTTTCCTCAGTTTTTGCTTTTCCTACATCATTTACACCAACCTGCACAATTACTGTTGTGCTCTCTCCACTACCCTTCATTACTCCTTCTATCCTATCACCAACATCCTTTACCTGGGCCCCTGGGTAGCAAACACGAGTCCGTTTGTTGGGGTTCCTGCTACAAAAAGTACGGTCCATGTACCTCACTCTTGAGTCCCCTATAACTAAAACCTCTCCCTCTCTATCATCAGCTACCTGGTCATTCCTACCTTCCTCCTTAGCAGCATTACTATCTCTCTCCTGCAGTACCTCAAACCTATTATTAGTTTCAATTCCATTGTCAATTTTCCTTAAAGCTAGTCTCGTACTCTGGCGTCTAGCTACTTTCCACTCTCCACTATCATGGTCCATACTATCTCCACCCCTATCACTCCTAGTCTCCTGCACCTGGCTTGCCTGACTGACATTTCCTATGGCGGGCCCTGCCACCAAACACTTCAGGCGCTCCACCTCCCTTACTAACATATCTACTTTCTTGCTCAAGTCCCCAATGACTACCATACACTTACACTTCCCACAGTCACCTTCCATTTTTTTCTTATCTTTTTCTCTTTTTTTCTAAATTTAAAGTTATCCCGACTCCCACCAGCTACAAACTCCAACTAAACCAAACTAAATACTTATTTATTATTTTTAATTAAAAAAAAAGAAGAAAAAAAAGCCTAGTTACCTTTCCAATTACACCAGTATATTGAAAATATACCTAGTGGTAATTTAAGCTCACTATTTTAGTCCTAATCTCTATCTTAAACTTAAACACCAAAAATCACTGACTTATTCCTCTACACTACAGAAACCCAAGCCACGAGGCCGCGCCAGCCGTCTGCAAAGCGTTCACGTAGCCGATCAATAATTCTAGAAGCTACCTAGTGTAATTTAAGCTCTCTATTTTAATCTTAAACTCTATCTTAAACTTAAACACCAAGCGGACGCAGACTTATTCCTCTATGCTAACAGAAACCTAAACCACGTGGCCGCTCCACCCGTCTACAAAGCGTCCACGTGGCCGATCGATAATTCTAGAAGCTAAAATTCTGCTTGTTAAAAGGAAACCTATGAGACAAAACTATGCAAATATATGCACAGAAGCAACCGCCAAACACCCATCCACAGCCAAGCCCAGCACACTGCCCGGTTCCGCAACGACTTATCTGTAAAGCAGGACCTCCACACCGACGTGTTTCCACCTTGACACCTGGCGGCCAACTGACGTATGCTATTTCCAGAGACAATTCTGGTTAAACTAATGCAATATTTAGTTTTCACGTCTATTTCCCAAAACAGAGCGCCGTTGGTATGTATGTATATATATATATATATATATATATCTTCTGCGTTTCTTTCTATTTTCAGGTCTGAACTGAGTGAATAAACTCGACCGATTGGGTGGCCAATTGATTCGACCGGGTGGACACTTGTACACTCAGTTAGCATGCTACCCGAGGCCCTGCTCTCCTTTAGCGATGGCAGAGTCCATGTCCTGGGCCAATAATGCACACATTGCCGAAGGCGCGCAGGGCATGGACGTCGAGGGCGCACCGAAGGCCAGGCTATCGTCCTATGATGAGATAAGCGCCATTCTAGTCAAGGTTGGAGCTCCTCTTGAAACCGGCGCTCCTGTGGTCTTGTCACTCAGCGCCCTTTGGACTGATCTGGCACACCTCCCATGCGGGATCGGTGCCCTTCGTTTTATCTTGGCCCCTTGCTGAATTGCTTAGCACATCGCTGCAATGATCATCGAATCGGTGTGCAAAGAAGAACCTTGGGTTCTTTGCGACGCATTCGACTACTATGCTACAAAGCGTCGCCAGGCTCTCACGACAATTGGTCGCGGGTGGGCTCTGTAATCCCTCCGGCTGCCGGACTCGAACCCACGAGCTCACGATCAAGAGTCGAACCCTCTACTGACTGGGCTACCGCGACCCCGGTTCGATGTGCAAGAACCACTCCTGATGTCAGTGTTGTGTAGAAGGAGGGGGAGGAGACAGAGGGAGGGAGGGAGAGACAGCATGTCATTTTGGCAATTGTCTCTCGAATACGGAAATGGCGGGATCCTGCACGCCTATTGGCACCGGCCACCATCCACCAGTAGCATCAGGGAACTCGTGCACGCAACATTAACTATGGGGTCAATGTTCTCTCTAATCATGGAAACACGGGCAGAGCTTGGCATGGCTTGGCGCATCCTTTGCTTAACCTATGGTGTGAACATGGAAATAATCGTGTCATGTCACTAACTTATGACGTAATTACAGGAACACCGAGGACCGTTTATCTCCACGGGCTATCGGAAATTAAGGTAGCCTACCACCCCAAATCATCAAAAATTAATGTAGTAAGGTGATAGGAAGCGCAAACAACTGCCAATGATCTTTGCAAGGTTACCCTAGATTAGTGACCTAGCTTGGCATCAGCTGACCTTTGTGGGGTCAGAAGTAATTATATGGCTAATATGCGCGATACAACTGAAGTAGGCGTCTAATGTTACCTCTGGGCACCAGAAGACAGTGTCTTCAAGCGCCACTCATGAAATGTTTAAAATGTGGTCAACCTTACCTCACCCTACCTCTCCTTGCCTCACCTCGTCCTACCCTTCACCTATGGGCTGAAATAGAACAAATCAAACATGATTGGTGTCCCATACTATTGAAAAGTACGATGGTGAGCATATCCAGCGCATATATGCTACTGCTGACACAAAGGCAACGATAGAAAATACATAGTGGACATGCTTTTTTAAAGAAGGTGCTTAATGTGATCCTAGAGGTGACCTAGTGATCTAAATAGTAAATATCCGGTATTGATCGCCAACTGGTGGCGCGCAGATCGCCGGTCGTTGTCGCATTTTGCTGCCGTTCTCCGTTCTCATTTTGCTGCCGTTCTCCGCTGGAGAATGAGTCGCAACACCACCCTGCACGAGCGAAGGTTGCGAAATGTCATCACGGGAGGTGGCCGACAAGCACAGGACTTCGGCATTTTTCCTCCTTCGGTGGTCCAGAAGAGATTGTTGCAATCCTCACCCAGATTTGCGTAAATAGCACGTGAGCGGAGGGAGGGTGGGGAGGACCAGCAAGGAAAACTTTTGCACACACCTACAGGTACTCATTGCAGAATATTTCGTGCAAAACTTGTCTTCAGATCATGGGCCAGTTTCATCCATTCAGTAATCAGGCAAAGTTACTGACCTGTGGCGATTCTTCCAGAACATATCCCGGCGGGATTCCACACAGTACGACGCACTTTTCAAGTTTCGACCGAAATAGATGGTGAGGTACGCATGAGATTCCCATGGAAACCATGCTTCGCATTCAATTTCATGTCCATTGAGAGGGGACACACGATCACATGGCATTCATGTGTTCCTGTACAGGTCAGGTCGTCACGCAGGAATAGGCTGCCTGCTGATGTTGTGGGGAGTTCCTCATTGAATGTACTTAAAAGTAGGGTGGACAATTTTTTTAGACGGGAAAATCTTGTTTTTTAGTTCAAATTTGTGATGTATAGAATTAGATTTATACTAAGTGTGCACAGCACAGACCCCTTTAAGCAGGCATGGATGGAGTTTGAAAATTATTGGTACGGCATCCACATGTGTTAAGAGGGATCAAGGGAATATGGCTGGATAGCTAGGGTAGATAGACATTGATAGGTGTGTGGGATGTTGGTGGATGGTTTCTTTAGGATGTGGTGATGGTTGGGATGGGTCTTTTTATCGGGCTTATGGTATCTTCCATTTAGAGACTTAACTGGATGGGCCCTTGTGGCTCTTATTAAGTCTAAACACTTTATGACTTTATGACTTCAGGATCAATAGGGTTTTGTGGTCTGAAGCCCATGGTAAAAGTGCGTAGTGCGTAGTGGTCAAGTGCAGTGTTCAGGGTAAAAGTGAACACCAACTTCGAATTGAGCACTCAACATTGTCATATCAGGCAGTTTGGACCACATTTGGTGAACTGACCTTTAATTTTTGCTGAACAGAGACTAGCATAGACATATATGGTCCAAGTGAGTCAAAGCTGGTCTCGCGGTAAAGCTGGGTACTGATTTCGTGTTCGGGGTTTATTTTTATGCCACATATTCAAGGCTGGATATCTCTCACCAAAGAAGAGGCTCCAGGTCCATATTTTCGGGACGCATTATCAGATTGAATGGGGAAAATGACAAATTAGCATGAGCAGGGTAGGAAATCAGGTGAATTCAGACAACCCCCCCCCGATCCACCCGTGATCTCCAACCATGCACAGTATCGCAAATTATGTTTTGGACCGCAAAATGCTCAAACCTCATATTGACCCTGCGTGACCTGACCATCCTGCACCTGTGCGTGAACGCTATGTGATTGTCACACGCCTCATCGCACATGGCATTGAATGTGGGATACGGAAATATGTATTTCACGGGGGTATCCTGCATAGTTCGCTATCTATTTTAGTCCAAGCGTGAACAAAACAATTGTGTGAAATGTGCGGACATCCGCTGGACATGCTTAACAAGAATCACTTCAGGTCTGTGACCTGACCTAACCTGACAACAAGTTTACACAAAATGTCAAAAGGGGACGAGTGGTCTAGGGGTAAGATGCTCGTCTCACAATCGAAATATTGTGGGTTCGAATCTCACCTGTCGCTACTCTTCGCCTGCGACCAATCGGCGTGAGAGATTGGCGACGCTATATGACTCAACGGTCGACGTGTCGTAAAACCAATGACCAACCGACCAAATGTCGAAAAGTTTATGCGAATGAATGCTTGAAAATCTGGGCAGAGTTTCGTTGCATTAAAACGCTAAATACGACCTACGTGAGGTGTCGTGTACACATACCACACCACACGCACGGAGCCGAAACGCTCGGGAAATGTTTTTTAACCACTATAACCAGAACACTATATCAGCTTGGATTAATACATCGCAATATATGCGCAATGAATGCTCCATTAGGTACCAAGAAAAGTCAGCGCGTTCACGCCAGCCGTTTTATGTTCATGCTGCACAAACCTTAGGGTGGTGGTTGCAAGCCACCCTTCCCCACCCCTCCTGGTCTTGCGCAGGTGAATACTCACATTAATAAAACATGCATTATATAAACAGCAGATATTGCACAACAAACAACATCCCACTAAACCTCACTACTCTTCTCAACAATGAACATCCAACACTACACGAACATATTTTCCACTTCCTCTCTATTACACGCATACTCTGTCACAACTGTGAACACAAAAGTTCGCGGGGGGAGGGAAATGAGAAGAAAAAAACGTTTCAAAAAATGGACTAAAAAAAAGAAAAAAAGAAGCATTATCCCCAAAAGTGTTAGTGAATGTGCTCTTGGAATGTTAATCAACTGAGGCGATGACCCGACCACAACCCCCCACTATACCCCAGACCCCAACCTGGCACCGTCCGGACTGGCAATTCTTCTCTGCTACATCATCTACGGACTTCGACCAACTCTACTACTCCAGCTCTACAACTACATAGATCTCTACTCAACTCACTTCAAGCTTCAAGAGGTCCTCAATTCTACTTCGGCACCGCTCAACGAATCAACCCACTCTTCCTCTCTCCGACCAAGTCTCCTACCACATCCTTCACAACCTCATATCTCCTCATACCAACACGGTTATACACACGGAAACAGCCGACATCACCAAACGGTGACAGGCTGGCCAAACTCACACACACACACACACACACACACACACACACACACACACACACACACACACACACACACACACACACACACACACACACACACAACAGCAGAGACAGTCATACCTTTGATAATTATTGCATCCGCAGGGCAGTTGTATAAGTGGAAACTCCCTCATGAAGTTTGCTCCCCATTCTCCCATGTTAGGCTGGCAGGCACGTCCAATAGAGGAGACCGGGTCTAGTTGACACACGGGATGGTTGATGCAACAGCGAAAGTAAGTATGGAAGTCGGCGAAAGTAAGTCGGCTTCACACTTTTGGAGTACTTCACACTTCAAAAGTATGAAGCCGGTTGCCATGATCACCACATATGTTGCTACTGGCACCCTCTTTTCGCGGCAGAACAAGCGCAGGCCTTTTTTGGCGCGCGGCTGCGGAATGGTGGTGTTGTGGCACATCTTTGGAGCGAATGTAAAATGTCAATGTCTGTTCCTCGCCCTTAATTTCAATTTGACGTCCAATTACTATAATCTTACGCGTCTGTTAACATTACTATGTTCTCTCATCTTTGCAACGGTGAGATGCTTTTATCGCTTGCCGCTACACTGTACTCGCAATGTTGCATAGCATGTTCCAGCCTGCACAAGGAAACCTGCGGGGTAAATTGATACAGCTTGCATCAACTTAATCAGCCTGCATCAACGTTTGTTGACTGGTAATGAAATAAAACAACCACATACTTGCCTATTTATATTAAGGTGTTTGCTAAAACTGTTTCAAGATGATGTTATTTAATATTTTTACGGGCATTTCGTACCCAACGGAAAAGACGGAGCGAAGGAAAAGGTGAAATTACGGAATAAACGTTTGCGCCTTCCATAAATGGCATAAACCATGAGTTATGATCAGACAGGATTCAAAGAAGTATTATTACTGTAAGCGTGAAAAAATGGACCTTTGAAATGGCGTAAACTAATGCCACCTATAGATAATATATTTTATTTAACCTATATTGTTTCAACTTACCCCAATGTCAGCAGCAACTTATAGTGTATATATAATATAGTGGGGTAAGTTGATGAACGGGTATTTGCGCGATGTTTTGCTCTCTGGTGGAAAGCAAATAGGATGCGACGAAAAGATAATTATTGGGGATGGTACTTGAAGATATAGGCTTAGTGTATGTGCAGATATCTCCTCGCCACCCTTCTAAGATGATGAGTTATTTTGAGTATCGCCACAATTGTATCAACTAGACCCGGTCTCCCCCACTTGGACATTGCTCTAACGTTAGCTTGTCTCTCTGAGACCACTGTTGCGATGCGCTTGGTCATTTCTAGCCTCACCGCTGGTATGAAGTGATTTGGCTTCTCCAGCTCTGTGTATTAAGCATTAATATTGCACACACAAGATACTTGTTAGAAGCCATAAACACATTGCCTAGGCCCGAAAGAATAGCATCTCACTCCTTCTCTCCATCCTCCTTGCGTTGAGACGTTCGCCGCGCCTGATTGAGTGATGCCAGTATTGTG
The DNA here is from genome assembly GCA_034440615.1 of Ashinkailepas kermadecensis. NCBI lineage: Eukaryota > Metazoa > Arthropoda > Thecostraca > Neolepadidae > Ashinkailepas > Ashinkailepas kermadecensis. The sequence continues at coordinate 112,047 of JAOTOM010004213.1, forward strand.
TTCGTGTTCCTGAGACTCATCTTGATCAATTTTAGGGACATCTGCACTTTATAGTAGATGACGATGCGGTCAAAACGATGCAGCGATCGGGGAAGCCCCCCCCCCCCTGGAGGGTCGGAGTTAGTGTGAAGGTCAAGGTGTCGGTCAAGGTATTGGTGCAGGGGGCCGATATGGCCCCCTGGGCCGACGTGAAGAGCCCCTGGATCGACGAAAGGAGCCCCGGGCTGACGGAAATGGTTCAGGGCCGATGAAGAGGGTCCGAGTCAGCGGAGAGTGCCCTCGGGAGGATGTTGAGGGCCCTTGGCTGGGCTAACGTAGAGGGTTTCTAGATCGACGGAATGGGCCCCAGATCGTTGCAAGGGCTCCCGGGGTGGCGGAAAGGGCCCCGAGCCAATATGAAGGGCCCGTGGGCTGATGACAGGGCCCAAGCCGAAGAAAGGGACCCTGACCTGATGGACAGGGCCCAAGCGTTTGAAAAGGGTTGGCCTCAGGCTTGACGTAAATGGTTTTGGGCCGATAAAAGGACCCCTGAGACGACGGAGGGGGCACTAGTTGCCGTAGAAGATCCCGGGCCGTCAGGAAAGAAGGACCCTTGGGCCGACGAATGGGGCCCAAGCCTTGCAAAGGCCCTTGTCCTAATGGAGGGGGCCCGAGCTGTTAGAAGAGGGCCTCCAGCCTGACAGAAGAGACCCTGGATCGCTAAGGAAGGCTCCTGCACCGACGGAGAGGACCCCTAGCCGCAAGAGGACCCGCGGCTAGGGGTCCCACTAAATAAATATATATATATATACCATATATATAAGTTCAAAATAAAGTGACCGAAGTTCGAGGGTTTCAGAAAATTGGGGGAAGGGCTAAGCTGGTAGTAAGGCCCTCTTCAGATGTTCGGACGAACATTCGGAGACGGCCTGGATTAAATCTCCCTCCCTGGCCTCCCTGGATTATATCTTGTCTATGCCACTGACCTTACCGAAGTAACGACTTGCTTTTAGCATGAATGAAATGTGTCATCCAATCTCACCAGTGCATTCAGTTAAACACACTATTTTGCTGTTCTCTTTTCTGTTAGAGGAGTGAGCACCTATAAATATTAATCGGCAATCGTTTGGTAGATCCTGTCTGATGCTCAAAGGGAAATGGCATCGATTGTTCTGGTTAGTATTATTCAAAAAAGATTATTGATATTTTACGGGCAATTTGAGGTTATTTACCTTGAGTGACCCTGATTCACCTAGCGTGGCCTTTTTTACTTTGAGGGCATTTTGGAGTTGCAATGTTTGCTGGAAATGAAGTAGGCATCCATTTCATAACAGAGCACTACAGCTAGGAGTATTCCAGCCCCAACTGCTTTAATCGGAAAGTAAAGTCAAGGGGTGCATCTGACCTGACCCAGTACCTAACAGTTCAGAGAGAAAGTGATGTAAAGATGGCGTATCATCAGAACTGTATGAGTTTACGAAAGCTTACCATACATGTTTCGGAGATGTAATGACAATAGTTGAAACACAACATTAGGCTAAAATTAGATGTCTTTTTTGAGGCAAGCTTGCCCTTTTACCTGACCTGAAATGTCAGTTGTTAACCCGGGACGCTAAAAGCTCATGTGAGTTTATAGAATTTGCCGAGAAATTCAAACGAGTACCTTCCCTGAATTTCAAACTCAATCAGGGGCTGGGCGGGTACCATTCTGCTCCTATTTGTTGCTTTTCAAATAATTCCCAATTTAAAGCTCAAACGCTTACATGATATTCGATGTCAGAAAAAAGCGTTACCATGCAGCCTCAGTTGCATACACCATAAAGCAAAGCATACAAATATAATGGTGCATGCTCCAGCTCCCCCTGAAGAAGCAAGGCCTCCGCAGTTCTATTTTCTACACTCGACCATGTCAAGGCTTGAATTGAAAGAGTACAGTGACTGTGGCGTCGATCCGCTTCTGCGCCTCCAGGTGTCGATATGTTGCTCTCGCGGCGGCGCCGCGTCACAGCTGACGTCACAGCTGACGTCACATAGCGGCCTGCCTGCCGTCGGGCGGGCTGTTCGGGGTGCCCGCCAGCCGGCGAATACCGAATGACAGTCGTAAATCATGCGCAATTATTTATGGATGGTTTTGGCACCCGAGTGACAAGGAAGCACGGAGCCTGTTTGATTCGGGTTTGTAGCGTGCCGTCGCACTTGGTTGCTCCGCCGTCGTGTTGTATGTATGTACCAACATTTGGCGGATGTTGTATGTACCAACATCGGGGTCGATGTTGTATGTACCAACATCGGGCGGATGTTGTATGTACCAACATCGGGGTCGATGTTGTATGTACCAACATCGGGCGGATGTTGCATGTACCAACATCGGGGCCGATGTTGCATGTACCAATGTCTGGCGGATGTTGCATGTACTAACATCGGGCGGATGTTGTGTGTACCAACATCAGTGCCGACGTTGTATGTACCAACATCGGAGCCGATGTGGCATGCACCGACGATGAATTGCATTGCAATTGCATTGGAATGAATCTGTCAACCGCCAACGCTTAGAAGTCGGGAACTGAAGCCGCTTTTTCAACCAGGCTCAGCTTCAAAGGACGCTGCCGACGGGTCCAATACACATCAAAGGGAGGCGCACATCCAGCGGAGACATTGCAGAATCGCGGCAAAACAACGTTCAAAGGCGGCAGCAGCGCACAAATGGGCGCATTGAAACTACGCTGTCGGCACTCGGCGTTCTATTACGCAAGCTGACTGGTCTTTCCCACCTTCTGTCAGGCTGCCGGTGAAGATGAAAACCAGTCATGCCACGTTGCCGACGTCCCAGCTTGTGCGGGATCCATGGCGAGCACCTAATGAACATATAGATATATATATATATATATATATATATATATATATATATATATATATATACATACATACAACAGACCTTCGCGTTGGATTCTTTGCATACGCTGTTCATATTGGAATAGGCCCATGCGAAAAGCTTCTACTTTAAATGTATCTAAGTTTGCACATGGTTCTTAATTCATCACATCATGTGTTCAATAATTGTACGGCTACCATTGCCATTATGCATATGCCCAATTCTGTTTAATATAACGAAGAATGGCTCTTAGATGCTTCTGGGTTTTAGATATTGTGTGTAAATAAAATATATATACGACCTTCAATATACCAGGATGAAAGCCAGTCATGCCACGCTGCCGTCCATATACATATATATATATATATATATATATATATATATATATATATATATATATATATATATATATATATATATATATATATATATATATATATATATATATATATATATATATATATATATATATATATATATATATATATATATATATATATATATATATATATATATATATATATATATATATATATATATATATATATATATATATATATATATATATATATATATATATGCATATGGACCATCGGCTCGGGCTTCCTCAGAGGATGCCTTCTTGACATAGTTTGTTTCTGGTTTGGAGTTTCTGTGAGTGTCTGCATCACTGAGGAGGTTTTTCTGCATTCCACGTGCCTTTTTGCACGCTTTTTTCCCGCGTGATTTTTTCAATTTTTTAAGCTTGAGCTTTTTTCATCACTCCTGACGATGGCCCCTGGCCGAAGCGTTGAGCAATAAAGTATAACCTTTAACGTTACTTTTGATGTCAACTCAGCACCTCCTGGTATATTGAAGGTCGTATATATATTTTATTTACACACAATATGCCCAATTCGAAGGTTCGACATTGTTCTAGCGTCAAAACGAAAGTTCACCTCTTCTAAATTCACCGATTGGATTAAGCTAGTCGAAGGTGAAGAAACAAAGCTGTAGCCTGGCTGGAAAACCTTCGGTTGGTTATTGGATATACGACATGTCGACCGTTGAGTCATATAGCGTCGCCAATCTCTCACGCCGATTGGTCGCGGGCGAAGAGTAGCGACAGGTGAGATTCGAACCCACAAACTTTCGATTGCGAGACGAGCATCTTATCCCTAGACCACTCGTCCCCACGCTGGAAAACCTTCCAACGTTTTCACACTTACAATTGTTTTTATTAATAAGATGTGATTGAGTGGATAATAATGACACCACCTGTGCATGATGTGACTAACTTGTGCATCTTTTATCACCAGCCATTTGTCCATACATCGAGATTTGACTTGAGATTGTTTTTACTGCTTCGCTGCGTATAGACGTACGTGCGTGAATAGTTCAGTACATCATTCATTCCAGAAGTTGGTGACGTTGTGCACTGACATGGTCATCACCTTGACATCGCTTAATACATCCATGTTTTCAGCAAAATAAGATGCCCTTGAACATAACCCTCCCTGCTATGAATACATGTGTGCAATCAGCTGTCGCGAGCAGCAAAAAGAAAACAACAAAAACGCTTCGCACTGTGTGGTAGCGCGTTGTCGTTTGCCGTATCTGATGCTGTACCCCTTCATCTATTGCATTTCTGATGTTGCCCATAGGTGTAGGTTTCTGAAAATTATTGTGAGTGCACGATACATGAAGGTAACGGGCGGGCCAAATGGATTGGGGGGCATTCCTCATGGGGTTCCATGTTAGAAGCTGAAATTGTTGGGATGACAAAGACAACATGTGTGGGGGGGGGGGGGGGACAAGTGCCCTCACAAAAATATTTAAAGCTACACCCCTGATGCTGCACCCTTTAATCAATGACATGATGATACACCTCGTTTCTGGACACATATTCATGGTCATTTCGTGCTTCCCGAAATATTACTTTCTGTTCATTTCGGTTTAATCACAGTTAATTCCTCCGGATGATCCAGAATGTATGTTTTACATGTTGTCACGCCGTGCCGTCGTATTGATGACCCTGTTAACGTAAAATGAAATCATGGACGTCAATTGGTCTTGGATATCTTTTTTTTTGTACTTCAAAAGAATCCTAGGGACTGGAATTTTTGGCCAGAACACAAACTCAGTGGGCACGTGCAGAATAATTAATCCATGCAGCGTGCTGGTGTTTATATCACACCTCTACATGGAAGATGAAATATATTTGGAGATGTGTACAGCGGGTTCAAGTTATCCACACCAGATTTTCCGAGATTTTGTTTTTACCTTCGGCTGTTTTCGACGTTCGCAGGCTCACCCAAACCATGCAACTTGGATGCCAATGTGATTCCTATCATACCAAGCAATACGCTGACCTTTGTCCTGCGGCTTTCCCTCAATTAAGGACAAGACGATCCGAGCAAGCTTCACAACACCCTCGAATGAGAATGCTGGCGAAATGATCCTGGTAGAGGAGAATTAGAAAATAGCTCCGCCTTAAAAATACGTCTTAAGCCCATCAACCGAGAGTAATTGACACTTAATAGCCATCTCAAAGCAGCGATAGATTATTGCATGAAATACTTCTCACCCATTTCAGTTCAGGGTTCGTTGAAATAGCTGGGCAATTTGAAAACGCCGTAAACAGATATGATGCTTGCAAAATTGCTTCGCAAATGTCGGCCCTCTACATTCGTCGTGTTGTACAAGACATTTTGAAATATAATGTCCGAATCCCAGGAATTCTCAGTTTTCAAGCTGAGAGGAATCGAGTAAATATCTAGTCGGCATGGACCACCTAATTAGCTTAACACAATTAGCTTCATGAACTGACACCACCTAATTATATTTTAGACATATTTCACCAGTCAGCACGTTCTGGGTCCTGACAGAGCAGATGAGCGTGCTGAAGTGGTGTACCGGTGTCACCGGGAACGCCAAGCTGTCCGCAAGAACGTGAATAGGTAAACGACGTAGGTAAACGAACTGTGCAGGACACGTAGGGAAACGAATTGTGCAGGACACTCAGGGTCTGGAATTATGCCGAACTTTCACTGTCCGCAGGTTATCGACACCAGCCCGCCGTGGGTAGCAGTCGTTCCGGGCGATAGGACACAGTCGATCGGACACCTTTCCGGGGTGGCCGGCTGCGTCCGGTCGGCAGCCGCGCCCCACGCCACCGCCATTAGCGCTCTCTGGAGGGAGCGGCGCGATCAATGCCGTCGGCGACATCAAATACGGTACACCACCTGTTCCCATTCGACGCACGTGCTACGGCGCGGCGGCGCGGGCTTTGATGCGGCGCGGCGCCTTTGATGGCGGCTAATTTCCGCGATCGGCCACGGTAATGAAGAGCCGCGCCGGGAGCTGTACCGCGTGCACAAAGGGGCCGCGCCTGCAACCCCGGTGTCGGCGTCACCTTCCCAGGGCTGCCGAGCTCCGGCCGCCGCGCCGGCGGCTACCGGGGCGGCGCGCGTTTGATGTCCCGTGCAAACCGTCAATTAACCCGGTATACGGTAATTATCAAACCGGACGGCTCCGAAGGGTTATGACTTATAATTATTGGCGGAGGTAGGGCGCTCGGAGGCTGGGCTTTGCGCGGCGCGGGCTGGTTCCCAGACGGGAGTCCGCCCCCGGGCACAGCCTGAAACGCAGTAAAAAAAAGTGGCGGGTAGAGGCGCCCGGCGAACTGCCACCCGACACAGAGGTCGCGCCTGGCCTCCAGCCTCGCCGTTAATATGGAGGTGTGAGAGGATGTGCTGAAAAAGTCGCTCGGAGCCGGGATTTGGGCTGCCTGGCACGTCGTAGTGGCGTGTGAAGACCGGTGATCAGTGGCCTCCCGAGAGGAACGTCGCACAAACCGTATTACGCGTGAAAAGCGGGGGAACAGTACATAGTCCGGCCGAGTCGGTCAGCCAGTTTGATCCAGATCAGGGCAGTCCGTGTCTGTGGGCTGCAGTTTTCGGAGCGAACCCTCCATTTCTCCACGCTAGAATTTACTAACATATGCCAGCGTTTCAGACATCATTTCCATCCGGTTCTAAATGGCTCATGGACAAGACCATCAAGAAGTGAGAGGGGGAGGGAAATGGCCTATCCATGAATGTAATAGTTCCTGAGGAACACGAGAGGTGGCGACCGGACCAGGCTGCAGGGTCGGATCCAACATTTTTTTTTAATGGGAGGGGGACACTCGTCTGGAGGGGTGCCATTTCCTCAGATGGGCGCCACTGTGAAAGTCCCTGGGTACACTGTGAGTGTTCAGCTGAAAATCTGCGGCGTGGGATGCAATCGACTCTCCACAGAGGGGCGCCTTTTCCCGGTCAGGAGGGCGCCACCCTTCAATGGGGAGAGGGGCACATGCGATCAGCTCCCCTCCCTTATATCCACCATTGGCAGATTAGCAACATTTTGCATCGAGACATGACGATGGCGATGGCCCCTCTTGAAAACGCCGTAAACATGACGATGGCTTGTGCAGGAGGGAGGAGTAATTGGCAGGAGTAATTGTCAAATGTGGGCAAACATCGGACATTCTTGAATTGACTATTTTGCAGAACGTTGGGAGAGCGAGTTCGGCATGGTTTTCTCATTCTTTCAATAAGCGAGCGTCTACAGGAGGATCCTCTCCGGGGGGGGGGGGGGATATTCAGAAAATGATATCTGCCTAGGCATACAACAAAAGATAAAATGACCACGGGGGACAGCGATACACTGAACACGGAAATGATTTCGGAGGCCATAGCATGCAGTGGGAACTAGAAGCACACGGAAATGTCATGCGAACAACCTAACAATATAAATAAATAACATATATAACAACAAATATAATACATCACAAAGACATACACCAATATAAACATCAATAAAACACATTGCTCGCTGAATGCACTCCAGTTTTTCGCTGCGTGCACAAGTTCAGAGCAAACATGTATTCCTGTTAGGAGTCGAGCATTTCTAGCTGGCCAGTGGCCGCTATCCTCCGTGTGCGTCGCTGCTCGTTTCCCATCTTGCTGCAGAAACACTCGGCACCAAGATGGCCACTCCTGCCTAAACTGAGTGTGGCTATTCACCGACTGTCGAGTGACCAGCTCGACAGTCGATACGGGCACCGTACAACACAGGCCGGGCTCTGTTGCACCACGTGCCACGTGGGCTACGCCGCATCACACAGCAGGCGTTCATCTGACGTCAGCGCAGATGACCGAACGCTGGTTGCCATGACGACGTCCCGCAGCCACCATGGCCGGCGGCAGTCGTGACGTCACTGGTGGCGAAGCCCAATTATTACTATGCAGAACAGGTTTATCGGTACCCCGCTATGACGTAGCGTGTACCAGTCAATGAGCGATGGGATGGGTAGGACTTCGACAAACCAAATCATGATTCCCTACGTTCAAGAAAGGCTTCGCTCTTACTCCGCGATTTCCGACGGATTTAGTAAAGGATTTTTCTCCACAACCAAAATGTCAACTCTGACGCAAAGAATACGGTTATAAAGCGAGTTTGCATCGTTGTCGGTGGCCGGTGACCTTTGTGACTTCGTGCCTGCCAAGCGAATGCTAAGATAAGAAGAGTAGGTCGGGCTCCAGCTATTCAAATAATCATCATATCATCACATTCAATATTCATATTCAATAATCACCAATCAAACCGCACCACTTATCATTGGGACTGGGGAGAGGCTGCACCACTTATCACGTGTATGTTTTTAGGTTCCTTTGTAGTTGCCTTTTTTGTCGTCTCATTTTCTCTGTCTCCCATGTTTTCGAAGGCATTTAATGATGTGGTACTTTAAATATGCGTGTGGTCTACGTATGTGCCTCGCATATACATTTGTGTAAACATGTGGGTAAACGTGTGTATGCATGTTTGTGCATACGTGTAGCGGTGTGTTTGTTCTCTCACAGACTGCTTTGCATAAATGTTTTTCTGTTGCACCTGGGCTGGGCTGGCGTAAGCGGTCGAGGCCCCTGTGAGTGTTCAAGTGCTTCTTTTATATCTGGATTGTTTCGACTACTGCTGTCCTTCTTCTAAATATGACAGCAGATTCATTACTTTGTTTATAGATCTTCCTTTTATACGGCATTCTTTTCTTGGTGTTATTTTGGTTCGATAGCAGAGAGTGCTGCGACAATGTCGTTCCCTGTAACATCTTAGATGATTATAAAAAGTAACCAAATGCTCATATTATTTTACTTAATAATATGAGCATTTGGTTACTTTTTATAATCATCTTCAATTCAACTATGCTCAACACAGCTCTCCGCAACATTATCAACTTCGAACCAAGTTGTAACATCTTAGTTGATATACTTTCGGTATCCATTTGCGTCCAACACACAAAGGGTGTTTTTGCCACAGGAACAAGGCAGGGCACTCTCCTGATCTCTCATTATGAAGTCGTGAAATAAAAGAGAGATAAAAAAAGATTAATGTGAAAGAATCCTGGCCGCCGATACTATTCACCAATGCGTCGACACTTGATCAGAATATCCACATCATCACCGCTCATCAGGGTGTCGCATCACATCAGTCCTCCGCTCTCAACAAGGCTGTGTCGCACCTATAAACACATGACGCCCCACATGTGTTTATGAGTCCGTGACGACATGCTTTGAGATCTGACGTCATGCCGTCGAGTTCAAATTAGATATGGATTTCAATAAGCGCATGCACATGCAGTTTGCGTACGTATATTGACTCATGTAGGTCTGTTGGTAGGAACATTGGTGCATGCATGTTTGATATTTTAGGATTATTTCTGGGGACTTTCATAGTGGTTTCCATCCGAGGAAATGGCATCACTCTAAACGATTATTGCAAACTCTTTATCATTTTCCCCTGGAACAAGTACCCCGAAATCAACTTTCCTCACTGAATACGGTAAAAAACGTGGAAATTGATCTGACTTGAGGTTGAGGTCGGCAAATTTTTATCTTAATTAAAATCTCGAGAGAGCGGAGTTGTTCGCCTTAATGAAAATACAGTTTGATCTGAGTTTGATGCTAACATGTTGCAACTAATCCGAATTACGGATATTGTAAGATTTTGGAACATTTCTTTAATTTACCCATCACATTTCGATGACCGACGATCTTGGCCTGAAATTTGGTCAAAATATGCAAAACCGGTGGATAAGATGGCATCTTGCCATGGCATAAAATCTTCTGTTCTCCAGTATCATCTCGGAATGCTCCTACAGCTTCCATCATCACCTGGAATAACATACGTGCATTATCGTCAATGGTATTGCCAAGTTTTCGTGATGGCAACACAGGAGTATTGAAACTAGAAGTGGATCTCATTATCAGCCAGAGTTCACCGTATGTCATAGGCCCATTGCTCCCTCTCCTTCAACCCAATTATCACTTTGGGATAATAGCACGACTAGTTGGTGCTAAATATGGCCCTAATTCGGACGTCTGCTAATGCAAGATCATTCTGCGGGGGAGGGGGGGGCATGCTTATTTGGATGGCAACAGCTCCAAACAACGTGCCATTTTTCAGGACTGCCCTCAGTGCTTCAGGACCGCAAATCCAATGGATTATGCCATCGGTTATGATGAACCCCATGCCGTGATATGACTTTGCAATGATGCTGATAATCCACCAAACTCTTTTCCAAGTATTCTTTGTTTCTGTAGTCATGGGGGTACTCGAGAAGTGGCTCGGAATTTCCGGCAACACTCCAGCAGCCTGCAGCAAGCCTGTGCCCGCCTGAACGATTTGACATTAACGTGGCGACGAGCAGCCACAATGTCCGCTCTAGAACAGAGGCGAGCCCCTGGTAGCAACAGTGGGCGCGCGATAACGACACCACTCCGGCACACAGGTCACTCGAGGCGTGTTTGTGCCGGCATTTGAACTGTGCGCCGGCAACTGTGCGGCTCTGCGTCGGGCGCGCGTGGTGAAAGGCGCCGCCGACTGCGGTGCCAGCCGGGCGCACCGCCGCCGGCCGTCGGCCCGGCCCGGCCGGCCCGGCCCCGCGCGCGCCGCGCACACCCGCCAAACCGAGTGGGGCCGGCGACGAGAGCGGACCGTGCGCGCGGAGCTGCCGCCGGCTGCCAGATAGGCGGGTGGGCAGGGTGTGCGCGTGAGACAGCCGCTCGAGATAGTGTGCGAGGCGCGGCGTGCACGTGCGGCCCGGTGCGGCGATGCGCGCCTGACGTTCGTCGCCGTCAGGATGGCCACCATTCTGAAGTGGTGGAAGATGAAGATGCTCGGCGGCTACAAGCACATGCCAGGTGGGTGCCGCGTGCGCGCACGCGGTCGCGCTGCGTTGGAACGGTGACGAGAGGGGTTTCAGCGGTGCTGCTCTACGGCCAGATGGCGACTTTGTGCGCTGTCGGAAGCTGCCATTATTCGCGTGTTTTAGCTTTTGGTTGTAGTATGCGCTGGCTGGCAGAACACTCGTAACTGTTCGTTCCCGTCATCGTCCCGAGACGTGGCAGGCACTGAGCGACCAGTTTTTACGGAAGTGCGTTTGTCGGCTAAATTTGTCGTCGCTTTTATGGACTGAAACACTCATTGGCCTCGATGGAGGATCAGCTCCGACGATGTGCTCGTCCCATTTCCTCAGTTGCAATTATTTTATGACCGGAGTTGCTCTCGCCCAATGTATTGCATTAATGGAGCCGTCACGTGACTTATTGTCGATGACACTTCCCCAAGTATTGCACCAATTATAGTTTCAATCGCATCTAGCTCGCAAACATTCAACCTGCAAGCGTTCACTGAATAACGGTTCCCTGTGACGAGGCGCGGGACGCATACCACCGCGCTGGCTTCCCGCCTGGCTCGCCCGCTCTCGGCGCCACCCCGTTTCCCAGCGTCGGCTCTCCCCTCTGCCCGGCCGGTCCCCTCGCCGCTCGCTCAAATTACAGCCGGCCGCGGACTCCAGGCGGCCGCGCGCGCCGCCGCCGCCGCCGCCGCCCGCCGCCGCCGCTCTTATCTGGCCGGCCGTCTTTGAACCGGCCGGCTGGCGACTAACATGCGCCCAGGCCCATCGGCACCGCCGATCAAAGCGCGCCGCCCTGGCGCGCTGCCAACCGTCAACACCCCACAATTTAGCGCGGCGCCGGCCAGCCAGACGCGCCAAATCTGCGCAGCGGCGGCCGGCGGCCGCGGCGAATCGGCGCGCCAGGCCGCGTGGGCGGCCGCCGCGGCGCGGGGACGCGCGTGTGGCCGCGACTTGGCGGCGCAACTGCTCTCGGCGGGCGGGCGACGGAGCCGTCTCGGCGCGCCGACTGTCGGCCGGCCGGCGCGTCGCGTGTCGCCGCGGATTTGCGCCCTTTCCGGCGGTGCGCCGAACGGTCCGCGCGGCCGCCTGCGCGCGAGGTCACGCACGCGGAGCACGCACGCTTGGTCGGCATCGACGGAGCTGCAGAGCCGGGATCAGCGGGCCGCGTGAGAGCCGCCAGCTGATGGCCGGCGTGCGCGATGCACTCCCGGATGCGAGTTGAACAGATTACTGAGCAGATGCAGTGCACAAGAGGCCAGCTCTTTTTCTCGAATGAATCTGATGGACGGTGGGCAGTCTTGAAGGCCAGCCAAGCCGCCCTTGGCAGTCGGTCATTGCTTTCGGGAAGCCAAGCGCGAGGATTGGTACTTTGCTGCAGGAGCTCCACCACATAAAAATGGCTGAGAGATGGGGGCGTTTTACCCAAATTCGTACCATGTAACGAGCATATGCTTAATGCTTTATGAAACATAATTTGATATGTTCCCCCATCCCATTGGCGATGGAGCAAAACAGCAAACTCATTCATGGCTACCGCTTATGAGGAAAAATGTAGTCTAGACAAGTTCCTTTCTTTGGCCAAAGGAAGATTCCCGCATTTTGCGTCGTAGGCACAAAATTGCACGTATCACGCAATGCACACGAGAGGCCTCCACGCAGCGAGGATCTTCAGCCCGCAGTCAACAGCAAAATTGTAATGCCGTCGATGTGGGAATGAAAAGTCGGCAAAGCCACGCGGGCGCAGTCGTTGTGCGCTTCAGCCACGCTCGTCCGTTCTCTCCTAATCATCACGGCTGTCCGTTCACCCAATCATACCGGCCGTCCGTTCGCCCGATCATAACGGCCGTCTGTTCTCCCAATCATCACGGCTGTCCGTTCTCCCAATCATCACGACCGTCCGTTCGCCCAATCATACCGGCCGTCCGTTCTCCCAATCATCACTGTGTTCGTTTGCCCAATCATCACGGCCGTCCGTTCGCCCAATCACCAGCGCGAGCGGGACACGACGGCGCGCGCGACCAGCTGATCGCGTCACGGTGCCGGTGTCGGTCGCGGTCCACGACACCGCGGCCGGCCGGCTGCCCAGTCGGCCGCTCCAGCCCGTCCGGCCGGCGGCCGTCACGTCACGTCACGTCACGTCACTGGCCGCGCCGTCCACTGCAAAAATAACGCCTACCGGAAGCAGGCGCCGGCGACGGCGGAGCGTTCGCACGCGATCCGCTTCACCGTCGTGTGTGCCATTGTGACTCGTAGGAAACTGCTGCACACTTTCTCGGCGCCGGCGTTTCGTCATTTTTAGGCATAGTGACCGAGCGATCGCAGTCTGGATCAAAGCGTCCGCGGGCAATGCCGTACCGTGTTTATTTGCTCGATTCGAGTGGCCATATCGGCGCGCCGCTATCACCAGCACTATCTTTATGTCCCCTCGTTTGATGTCCTGATGGTTGATAATGATTCGCGCCGTGAAAACGGTCATTTTCTATATCAACGTATCTATGCATGCCTGCATACACTCCAGGCACGCGTTTCGCCGTTTGTTTATACATTGTTCAGTGCACACAACACGGTGCTCATTCCATCGTTGAAATAAATATGCTATATGACATGATTCCAACGCCGATCAAAGGCTACGGTTTAACGGATCGAATTAGCGTTTCCTGCAGAAAAATCAGGAGGGCTGCTGGAAACCGCGAACGGGTTTCGGGCAGCATGTCAACATGCATTGCTTTCTACTAAGCCGGAAGGTTTCTCGTACTATGGTCAGGTTTATTTGCGTGCACGAGAAAGCATCTTTGACCGGTTGTTGGTTAGGAATAAAATTATCTTAATATTATTACAACTTACATTTTGCGTGTTGCCACTTTTTTCCAACTTGACAGCTGGGGTGAATTCATTTGTTTTTGGTATCTGCTAGCGTCTATTTGATTTTGTTCGTAATGCTGGCCATGTCGTTGATGTTGAGCATTCACCAAGATCATTGCTTTTTAAGGATGATATCCTTCTGGTATATTGCATTGTATGGTTGTATTTTAACGCGACGATAACTAACATCCAGCTCTTCTGGCTATCACATTAGGTCTCGCACATCTCGACGAAGGGTGATTTCTCTTCTTCCTCCATGTCGATCCCCCCTTGGAAATAGACCTGGTCTGCCGAAATAACGCCGCCATGATGGTCTCTAGGACCCCGTATGTTTTACCCGCCTTCGAACTTTCCAGCAGTGTGGAGCATCTCCAGTCGTCATCTTTGAGACTGAGAAACATTCATTGTCGTACACACGCTGCGCATATAGTAGATACCGCGCTAATCAATCACTTTGCGCCATGGGTGTGGGAGAAGTTCTGGGGCCGGTGCACTGGGTCGGGGGAGGAGAGTTTTCGCTGCATGCGGCCTAGCCAATGCCTGGCACCACGAGGCTGACGGTGAGATATCCTCAAATTGATAGGACGTCCCAGAAGTTCCTGGGCTGGTGGCTCTTTCGGCTTGATTGCCGCTACTCACATGGTGTTATGACAAGCTTGACGTGATGTTATATGCGTCACGCTGGCCCTTCAAAGCTTAGGCTGCTGCTAGGCAGGCGGGCGCCCAGAAGGTGGCGAAGGGTCAAGGCTGGAAACCCCTCACCAAACTAGGGGGAGAGTCCGGGTCCCAAAAAATTCATATTGAATGGGAAAATGTCAAGTTAACATTAGCAGTGTACCAAACTACACGCGAGTCAGAACTTCTTCACCGATCCACCGGGGATCTCCGGCCATGTCAAGAGTGATGCGCACATTTTTACATTACATTTTACATACATTTTTACATTTGAAAGTCGTACATTTTTAACGTTGATGAGGACTAAATTGAACTTCTATGCTGGCGCTTCTTTCCACTGATCAAATGAAGTAAAATATTTCGCTGACATTTATTTCTAACGTTACAACATTTCATTATATCATTTAACATTATTTATAACATTTCATTTATTTCATTTATTTCTTTTATAACTGAGCGAGAGACCATGTGAATGAATTTGGAGACCATTCCTCGTCCACATGGTGGTAGCATCAAAGAATACAGAGAAAGGTATGAGAGTCATAAGTATTTTATTGCCATTTCAGTAGGTGCTGCTTGTAACGACATACTCCCAAAGATGATATCACAATAGGTGTTGAAGCTCGTGGAAAGTCTGAGGAGCTATGGCCGCTGGATGTTAATAAGAAGATATACCACCGGTGGATTTTGCTGTGCGTGATGTTCTTAGGTTAATGTCGGATGCAATTGAAACGGGTCATCTTCTTCACTTTTGGTCCACCCGATACTGCTGTGTTTACCCTTTCCTTCACAACGAAGTACTTCCCACATTTGAGGACTTGGTAGGCTGTGCAAGTTTATAGTTTCGTGGGCTTGCAATAATAATAATAAAAGAACAGGCACGTTGACTTGTTTTCTTTATTTTTGTTCTTGCTTCTTCATTGAGGTATCGTCATTGTGTTCCGTGAAGGGCAGTTGTGTTTTCGCCAAGCTTATGCCGTCTTTAGCTGTTCGAAACCGCAGCCGAACGCTTGGTTGGAAGTATATTTCACCGACGTTTTGCAGCCGTAGCATACGACTAAGCTTGACGTGGACATTCAAACTAAGAATGAGACGAATTTGTCTTGTCGTCAGCGTCATAGGATTTCCCGGTATGAGCTGTATCAGATCCAGTGGTGAGAAAGCTGGATCGATAAATGATCAACTATGTAAAACGCCTATTGTGTTTTGAACATCAAAAGATTTCCTCTTTTCTTCAAGCTGGAGTTGGTCCCCACAAAATCCTCAAGCATTACAAATCGAAAGCTCGGCGCATGTGGGCGATATTTGCTTAGTCTCGAATGAAGGTGACCCAAGGGTTGGTTCAAGTTTATATCTGCGTGCCGTGTGCGATGTCCGACCTATCCACCTACAAACCGTTTACCCGGCCCCCACTCACCACCTTTCTCTGACCCTTCCGGCACGCAGGCGCCATCGCGGCTCCATCGGCGCCGCGCGCTGACCTCGCGTGACCTTCCTAGCCCGGTTTCGCTGACCCCGCCGCCGCCGACCTCGCCGCGATGGCCGCGTTTACGACCGCCTGCGGCGCCGCTTTGAAGTCGCCGCAAATAGTCTCGCTTCGGCCGCCGGCCGCCTCTTTGATGTGCATATGAAACGGAATATTAGACGAGCCGGCCGGACCGGTTTGCGTGGCGGCGCACGGTCGCGGCCCGGCTGGGAGCCGACTGGGAGCCGGCCGGGACGCGGCGCGGCGGCCGCGCCGAGAATGCCGCAGCGATGTCGGCGGCCTGTGTGTCGGCGGGCGCGCGCGGCGTGCCTGCCGTGCTCGCGCCGGTCCGCGACCGCGCCGCCGACGGGCGCCGACATGCCGCCGACGGGCGCCGACATGCCGCCGACATGCCGCGAGGTCCGGCCGGCAGCGCCAGGCACGGATCAATGCTCGCCGGGCCGGCGCAGTCACGAGCGGCCGTTTTTATCCGGCTGCTCGGCGCGCCGGTGACCTGCCGTCACGGTCACAGCCGCCGCCGCCGCGGGCAGAGTGGGCAGAGCGGGCGGAGCGGCGAGAGTGCGCTTGCGTGCGGCGCGCACACAGCGGCCGCGGCCGGCCGGCGGGCCAGCCTTGGCCGGGTAATAACACGGCCGGCGCGACATCAAAGCCGGCCGCCGCCGCCCGCCGGCCTGCAGTGTAATTAGTGACGTGTTTGGGGCGGTGGACCGGCCCGCCGAGGGACGACCCGCTCCGGCCGATCGCCACCGGCCCGGTGCGCCGCGACGCGTCGTGTCGATGAACCGGCCGCGGTGGCGGCGATTGCGCGGCGCGCGCGTCCGGCGGCTGCGTGCGCGCCGCGCCGGCCCGGCCAATTGGCGCCCGCGGCGCAGCAAAAAGCGCGCGGCGCCGGGCCGCCTCAAAGGCTGTAGATAACGAATGCTGATGGAGCCGGCGCCGGCCATTACCGGCCGAGAGCGGGCAGAGCACGAGAGAGAGAGAGAGAGAGAGAGAGAGAGAGAGAGAGAGAGAGAGAGAGAGAGAGAGAGAGAGAGAGAGAGAGAGAGAGAGAGAGAGAGAGAGAGAGAGAGAGAGAGAGAGAGAGAGAGAGGAGAGATGGAGATAAAGATAAAGAGAGGGGAGAGCGATGGGGGAAGGCGTAGCCTCTGGATTGTAGGCCGATAATGAATATAAGGCTGAGCTGGATGGTTTTATTGATGGACTTCAGGGCAAACTTAATTAGCAATTCATACGTAGCCAATGAACAAAACATTGAGTTGTTCACAGCTGCATGGGTAGATATGGCGAAGGAGATTTAGTCGTTTCCTCACATGAAGAACAATTGGGATGGTAATTGGCTCAGGTGGAGTTGGGCTGCATGCACATATTAAATTATTGCCAACATCGCCGCAGCACTGCCGAACATGGCTGGTGAGTGCACGAACTTCATTATCTCCGATGGCTACTAGTCCGTGCAGCCGCGGTCTTCATTAGTGATGGCCGCACTTACTCCAAGTTAATTGCAATCAGGTACAATGCAACATCGGACGCGACCGCGCCGGCCACTTCAAACGACGACACCGGCGGCGAGTTCTCTGTGGCTGTCGAATCACTGAGCCCGCCAACCCGGGGGGGCTTTAGGGCCCGCCAGCGTGTTCACACCCAGACTGGGACGCGGCGATTTGATGGCGCGGCGCCGCCTCACCACGCGGTGTCTGTAGCCGCGCCGACGCCTCACCACGCGGTGTCTGTAGCCGCGCCGACGCCGACGTTGTTGGGGCGGGGCCGGGCTGCGTCCCCGGCCGTGTTTACCGCCGCGACGACCGGCGGCCCCCGGCCGGCCACGCACAGGCGGCCGACCGTGCTGGCACGCTACAGCATGGCGGGCGGCCGTGCAGCACGCCCGGCCGCCGGTCACACGTCGCCGCTCCTCCGTCTGCCGGCGACCAACGGACGCCAGCTCGTCTGGCGGTGGGCTGGCCGTACGGCGGCGGTCTGCCGGTGGGCTGGCCGTACGGCGGCGGTCTGTCGGTGGGCTGGCCGTACGGCGGCGGTCTGCCGGTGGGCTGGCCGTACGGCGGCGGTCTGTCGGTGGGCTGGCCGTACGGCGGCGGTCTGCCGGTGGGCTGGCCGTACGGCGGCGGTCTGCCGGTGGGCTGCCAGTACGGCGGCGGTCTGTCGGTGGGCTGGTCGTACGGCGGCGGTCTGCCGGTGGGCTGGCCGTACGGCGGCGGTCTGCCGGTGGGCTGGCCGTACGGCGGCGGTCTGCCGGTGGGCTGGCCGTACGGCGGCGGTCTGCCGGTGGGCTGGCCGTACGGCAGCGGTCTGCCGGTGGGCTGCCAGTACGGCGGCGGTCTGCCGGTGGGCTGCCAGTACGGCGGCGGTCTGCCGGTGGGCTGGCCGTACGGCGGCGGTCTGTCGGTGGGCTGCCAGTACGGCGGCGGTCTGCCGGTGGGCTGGCCGTACGGCGGCGGTCTGCCGGTGGGCTGGCCGTACGGCGGCGGTCTGTCGGTGGGCTGGCCGTACGGCAGCCGTGGACGTCGTTTCACGCGCCGGCGCCGCCCGCCAGGCTCCAGTGGCACGCTGACGTACAGCCGAGCTCACGGATTACGTGCCGGCTGAGCGCGGCCGTAAGCTGTTTGGGAGCGTGTGGAGGGGAATGGCACCCCCTCCCCGCTCCGTTGCGGCAGCGTTGTCCCTGAGTGGCGGACGCTCTGCTCTCTGTGTGACCCTCTGTTCTCTGTGTGACCCTCTGCTCTCTTTGTGAACCCTCTACTCTCTGTGTTCGCAGGGCTGATTTCCGAGAGCGACTGCGGCAACTCGGCACCGGACGCCTCGCAGAGGTCGTACTGCTGTCGGGGCCACCGGTGCGCCAGCTCCACCGACGAGACGCGCCTCTACGAGTCGGAGGACGACGCTGAGGTCAGAGGTCGCGCCGATCCAGTGTCCCGCCAGCCGCCGGCTCGGTTGCATGCGAAGGCGCCGCTGATTTTCAAAGCCGAGTTGTGGTTATGGGTCCTGCGAATAAATACCTGGTGCCGACGCCAGCTCCAGCGTGATTAAATCAAGGAAAAAACAGGCAATTGTAGCCTGCATGCTCCTGCTTCTCATCGCATGCATTCTTCGTGCCCGTGCTATGACAAGCTTTCCGCTCGCTTCTACTGCATGCCCCCACGCCGCGTTATGTCGACCCTTGTTGAGCTGTGTGAAGCAGACGTGTGGCTGCCAGGTTTGATTGCCCTGCTTGTGTCTGTCGGCCGTGCTATCGCACTCAGTCGGTCCTCAGTCGTACGCGGCCCGGCCGCCGCTGCTGCAATGAATGAACGCGACCACTCGGGGCCGCATGATTCAGCACGTCTGCAGGCCTCCTCCAAGGTCGGATCCGCCAAGTGTACCCAAAATATCGGCCGATTTGTTTATTGCTCTTCACGCTGGTCGATCGTCGGCCTGGAGACGGCGGATATCGCTCGAGTCATGTGACTGACGCGGAAGGCCGGCTCCATCGGACAAGAGTTGACCCTCGAGTTGAACCCAATACCTCCATCCGGGTTCAGCTTCGCCGCCCCCCCTCGCCATACCGAACGCCGTCGAGACATCTTAGGCGATTGGAGACGCTGGATAGTTAGGTGGTAACCCCATGCGCGGCTGTCGCCTCGGACGGCGTCGGCGGCCACCTCTCCTGTACTGGGCCACTTTCCGGGGCGGCTGGACGCCACTACGTCGCGATACGCCTAGATTACAATTCAAACAATGAGAGTCTGTGACGCAACACTTTCGGAGCGGCGGCAGATCAAAGCGGCGCCGTGCCGCTTCAAAAGCCGACACCGGCAGCAAAAACCGGCCGGCCGATGATTCAAAATGGCGGCGGCGACGTTTTTCTCTGCGGTCCCGCCTGGAACCAGTCTTGGTTTCGCGGCCGCAGGCCCGCCGAGGGCACCGGCAGGTGTTCGTTAGCGCGCTGCTGTGAGGAAGCGAACGGAGAGCTGCTTTTTGTTGGGTCCTGGCTGGCGTTTTTTTTCTTATTCGTCGACCGGTGTCCCGCCTGCGGTTACCCGATGGCCCAGCAAGTGTCACGCATTTATCAACACGACAATGTTCCCGTTCGTCGTCACGTTGCGCAGTGCTTCTCCTATTTGGAGACATTAAAGGCGTGCCGCCATGTACAATGCTGTGTTCGTTTGGTGCAGTTTCCTGTCCAAGCAACCCGTTTCCACAATGCCACAACCTGCGCTGCGCCGCAGCTACGCTTGGAATCATTGACCCAGCGCTGGACTCCAAAGGCGGGGCGCGAACCGCTCCAACTGGCCAGATGTGTCGTGCGCGGCGCGCACGACACATCTGGAAGCCATTGCCGGCCGGTCGGGCGGGCGGGCGCCTGTGATCCTGTCGGTGGGCCCAGTCTCGCGCGCGAGTGCGCCCGCCCGCCCGCCCGCGCCGGGCCGACAATAGCCGCCCGGGCCGGGGCCGCTCTCTCCGGCGCGTCGCGGCTCTCCCCGGCGCCTGACGTCACTGGCGGCGGCACGCGGCGCGCCTGCCCGGCGCTGTTTACTCCGGCGCCGCCATCAGCTGGGCGGGGGAGCGGCCGCCTCACTTCCTGTGGCCCCGCTTTGTTGTCGCCGCCGCCAGGGGGCGGTGCAGGCGGCCGCCGGGTCACGGCCGCGGCGAGTCGCGCGCGGCGCGGTGGCTGCCGCCGCGCCGCGTCCGCACTCGGCTCGGCCGGCGAGCCGTCGCCGGGCGCGCGCGGCGTCGGACGCGCCGCGGATCGCCGCCGTCGCCGGCCGCGTCCTGTGCAGGCCCCTGGCGGCGGCCGATGCGTGAGAATGCGTGATGCGGCCGCGGAGCCGGGCGGACGGCGCCGCGCGCGGAATGCCCGCCGTAATGTCGGTCGTAAACGCGGCTATTCCAGCGCGCTCGGACGGCCGCGCGGCCCGCCGCGGGCGCGCGGCTCGGCTCGGCTTTCGGCTCGGTAAATCTGCGCGGCGACGGCGGCCTTTGTCGGCGCGAATTGTCGATGAATAACGAGCCGGCGGCGCCGGGTCCGCTCAGGCCGCCACCGGCTCGGCGCGACTTTTGCGGTGCGCCGGTGAATTAATTCGGTGTCGCTATCTGCCATCTGTGACGGCTGTGACGTGACAGCCGGCCTGCAGTCGGCGCCTTCTGTCAGCTGATCGCGGTCGCCGCGGCGCGTTACCACCGCGTTACCACCGCGTTACCACCGAGACTGGTCGGCCGCTCAGCGCCCTCACTGGTGGCAATAATTAGCGCCAATCTGCACCGCAAAGCCGCTTACCAACGATCTGGCTCTTTTTGCGCGAATCGGCGCGGCGTGCTGGCGGATGACGGCCCGCCCGGCCGCCCGCTGTAGGGCCGACTTCGTCTCTGTAGTGTTTATGGAGTGTCGCTGAAGACGCTCCCTGGAGAGAGGGGGAGAGAGGCCGAATGCGCGCCTCTGCCCGGCCCTCTGGCACCACCCGAGCCTCCGCGCAGCTGCCGGGCCGCCCGCTGCGGCCCACATGCAGATCGCGGCGGATTTTTCTCACGGCTGCCGCAGTAACGGGGCGGCTCAGCGGCGGCCGCCGCGCCACACTGAATGCCGTCGCCGGCTGGAATACGGAATAACTGCGCCAGGCCCGTGCGTGCCAAACGGCTGTTCATCTCCGGACGTAGCGGCAATAGCGCGGGGCGGGGATGGCCGAGTGGTTAACGTGTTGAGCTCTGGATACAGAGGTCCCGGGTTCAGCACTCGCACCACTGGAGGCATTTCCGAATCCCGCTGCGCACCGGTGAAACAGTGTGATTTAGCCGTGATTAGCCGTGATTGTGCATACAGTGCATCGTGGTGGTTATGGTGGTTATTGGTTTTACGACACATCGACCGTTGAGTTATGTAGCGTCGCCAATCTCTCACGCCGATTGGTCGCGGGCGAAGAGTAGCGACAGGTGAGACTCGAACCCACAACTTTTCGATTGTGAGACCGGCAACTTACCCCTATAAAGTGCATCGTGAACCACCCAGCGGCAATAGCGCCGGTCGCCGTGCAAACGCCGACTGCTTGCGCGCCTCACTGCCGCGTACCGCCAGCGGCCCACTGACAGCTGGTGTGCCCTCTCCGGCAGGAGGACGCCTGCAGCGTCACCTCCGTCGACACGACCCGCGCCGAAGAGGTCACGCCGACGGCGACGCCCGCCGAGCCGGCCGGCCCGGAGCGGCCCCGCGACGAGTTCAACTTCACCCTCTACGACTTTGACGGCCACGGCAAGGTCACAAAAGACGTGAGTGCTCGATTTTTGTTGTGTGCGCTCCGCACGTGATGCGGGGTGCTTTCGCCTGGTGTTGGACTCCGACACTGATCGAAGTCCCCCGACTCCAAAATGACACTGTGACACGGCGTCGCTGGGCGGGAAGGTGGGCCAATTTCCGCTCGTGTCTATTCGGTATTCTGCGTATCGCTGCATACAGCTGGGCGGTTATAAGCCGTAGTTCCCACCCCACCTCCGCAATCTCAACTAAGTCGACCAGACGCGTCTGTCGCCCCATTGGACACAGGTATGCCGCAATGCCTGCGCCAGCGAGATGCGGTCACCACACTGGGGCGCCAGCATTTGTGAACAAAGTCAAACACCGACAGTGATCAACACCCGAAGTATACCCATGCAGTGATCAACACCCGAAGTATACCCATGCAGTGCTCCGCATGAGTATCACAGAGGATACCCAGACTATTCGGGATTCTATAAATACCCAAATATTTTCGACATTAAGAGTTAGTTCCCTGCCTGATTACGTAAATAGGCAGGAAAGAAGTACTGAAATAATTCAATTGATGCATGTGACGAATCTACATAGCTGATAATTGGGTATGAACCTCCACCGAACGAATTATTTTCTTTTGTGGAGAAGTTCCTGAGCTTCAAACCGGGCCGTCGGCCACATGCGGCCCGACACCCGGCGGTGAGACGGATCTCCCTGTGACGAAGAAGCGGTCCGAGCGTGCCGCTATCGTCACGTCGGTGTCGATATCGCTGCGACTGACAGCTGATGTGCCGTGCTACTGCCACACCTGCATCTGCACAACGGCCGACCCGGGGAGGCACGTTCACTTCATGACCCGGGGAGGCACGTTCACTTCACGACCCCTGCGATATCGGTCAGTGTGTACGATAAAACGGCTTCAGGAGTAGCATTAAGACGCTATTGTTATAATTGTTTTGGAACACTTAGGCATTTTCAGTAGTTTGAGGTGTGCCTCACCTCAAACCAATTGAGCTCCCTGAAATCTGAGAACAACGGGTTCATTATCAGTCGGCCGGGACTAGTTATTATCTGCCTGCCGAAGGGATTTCCCTTCCAGCCAGGTGGCTGGGCGCCGGGCACAGCTGCCATGAAGTTGGCCGTCAGCGTTGGCCGAGGAAGACGACTCCAGCGCTTCCAAGTGTCGCATTGTCGCACTGGGACCGGCTCAGGTGGCTTCCGGTGGATGTCTGTCATCGGATCACAGCCGTGTTTTCCGAACGTGAGCGCTGGAATTTCGATCGCAAGCTATTTCAACGGGTGCTGCAATCGTGTGAGGTTGGGTGAACAATGTTTCTTGGATCAATGTTTTGAGTAGTCAGGCACTCAACAGGCGTTCATCAAGCATACGTGCAGGCCAGGCATGCATGTTTCTTACAGGCGGCGTTTGCTGCAGGGGTGGAACGTTTTCCACACTGCGGGAGGGTGTGTTGCTCCCTTCTCCATGTTGCAATGGTTTAACATGGGACCATGAGCATCAACTGGAAATTATGGCATACAGACCTCGTTTCCCCTCCCAATCACTTTGGAAACGCTCGGCCCGTGGTCGACGGCGACACAACGGACGTTTCTTCTGCGATGGCTAATCGGCATTCCTCCCCTTGTGTGTGCACCATCCCTTCTCCGTCTCTCCTGCGATGGCGGAGATAGCCGCGGTCGGGCCGTCCCAGTCTTTCCGGGTCGGCGCGCGGGTGGTTCGCCAGACACGCACGGCTCGTCACTCGGCCGCGCCTCCCCTCCCCTTCCCCGTTCCCGGCCCCCTCGGCGCCGCCCGAGCAGCAGACCTGGCGGCACCCTTTGATATTGTGCACGTGAGGTCATCGGGTCCAACTTGTCAGCGGAGCCGGCTGGAGCGCCGTCTTCTGCGCGCCAGGCCGACCGACCGGCGACGGCCATACCTGTCTGTGACCGGGCCCCTCCCCCATATCCGGGAGGGCACAATCACCGGATGTGTCGGGTCGAGTTACCTCAGCCGAAGACGTCGGCTCTTGCGGTCGGAACAGATCCGGCGCTGGCTATTTGTAGTGGTTGGAAGACTTCATTTGCCTACCCTCGATGTTGTCGAAGGACATGGCTGTCGGAATGTTTATTTTTTGACACGATGAGCCCAACAACACTTCGTGTGCAATCGTGGGATTAGAAATGACCCAAAATGGGGAGGGGAACAAGCTGATATTTGGGCCACTTCTTTCCAGTCAACGACATGTCGCCAATAACGCCATGCCAGGCGTTCATCAAGGTATTCAGTCCACGTCATAGGGTTAATGGTCAGATCGGGGTGTGTTGATGTGGGGGGGGGGCTTCCCGTTCCTACGCCCGTGGTGTTAATTATGGGTAGCCAGTAGAATGCGTCGCAAAAGAACCGAAATTAATTATAGTTCCAGTTCCCATCCTTCACCGCATTTAGTACGCCAAATGTTATTATGTTCACTTGAGAAACGCTTGAATACATTATTTTAAACCGAATCTGCGCCTAGAATATGACATTCCAACCTGATGAATCGACTATTACAATGATACTTGGTTATGGGCTCTACATGGGTTATGGGCGCTACATGGGTTATGGGCGCTGTATGACCAACGCAGTTGATGCGCCCCTAAGCCCAAATAACCAACCAATGATATTTGGTTATTGGACCGTGCTAAGAGGTGTTGAAGGAAAAGCGAAGCGTGGCGCCCAAGGAAGTACGCGGGTATTGAACTGGCAAACCGCAACGTGCAGGTGACCAGGTGCATTTTTGTCCACGTCGTAACACCGATCGACGTCGTTTAATAGGCTTACACGGTTGGTGTTGGTGTTGGTGTTGTTGGTGTTGGTGTTGGTGTTGTTGGTGTTGGTGTTGGTGTTGGTGTTGGTGGGGGGGGGTCATAGGTCATAATCACGATCTTTTAAAACTGTCGCATGTCAACAAACTTGTGTTTGTCTGAACGCTGCGTGATGAAGTCGTTTCATGAGCCGTTAGGGCCTGCGTGCCATAACTAACTCACATAACATATTCCCACACTCCGTGCCACTCCATGGAAGAATGGCGCTGCAGCTGCTTGACGGTTCTTTTTTTCTCGGCCGGGCCATCGTGGCATGCTGTTCTCTATAGTGGACGTCTCACCGCCTGATACGGCCGACCGTGCTGCCACTGGTCCACGATCCGGCGGCCGTGGCGGTGGCATTCGTTGGCCAGGCCCGTAGGCTGGCGGCGGTGGCATTCGTTGGCCAGGTCCGTAAGCTGGCGGCGGTGGCATTCGTTGGCCAGGCCCGTAGGCTGGCGGCGGGCTTTGATCAGTGCCGGTCACCGGATTTCTCGTCAGCGTCGCCTCGTCACTCGCGGACGAGTGACGAGGCGAACGAGTGACGAGCTTGGCGTGCCTCTGGGCATCACCCGAAGAGACCCACCCGGGTCCGGAGGCTGACGATGATGAGCGTGGCGGCGGCTCGCAAGACGAGCTGGTGGTGATGGAGCCTGATTCATAGGACAGACTGTGTTGACGCTATATGCGAGGTTCAGCTGACGATCTGATTGGCACTACTGAAGAAGCTTGTCGATGGGACGGCCGGAATTTACCGCCACTTCTCTTAAACAATTTATTAACTGGATGATGCATGACAGTGTGGCAATGACAATGTGTGGCATAGGTTACAGAACCTGCCCGGCAAAAATGCTTGCTGTTGCCCCACGAGATCTGTGATGCCTTACCGACGGCATGACCGGCGCATGATCTTTGGCCTTCTTCCTTCCCCGATGTTTCTGCATTTCGTATTTTGCATTCACTAATTTTATTCCCTCTAATGTTTTATATGTGATTCAATGAGGTGAATGGCTCCGTAATGCATCTACACCTACAATCTATCTACATTCCTTTGTTCATTTTGCACTGCAATGAGCTCGGTATGAACGATGTAGACAGTGCTTCATTCGTCAAAATAACGAACTAATCAAGCAGCCTGGAGGATGCTGTGCTAATTGTTGATATTATGTTAATTGTATTCGGCTATTATGTGGGTCATCCTGTTCAACGAGATCTAAGACGCGGTTAATAATTGATGCAGCAACACCACATAGCAGTTTCTCGGACCAGTATGATCCCCGAACTACCAGAGACTTCTCCCAAACCGGAGGACTGACTCGCTGGTATCTCCTCACATATCTGACACCGGCGTTCTCCCGGGACGAGGTGCGCCAGCTAGATTTGATCCTTCGGACCGGTCTCACCGTTGTCCTGCCTTTGTAATGATAGTACGCGTGCTGTGATCAGCAACGTAATCATAGATGCAGCGTATACGCCGCATCTTATCTGCATGGGCTACGCGCCCTGTAGGGTGCGTAGGGTGCCCATGGAATCCTGCAGTTAGGCGTGGCGGTATTTTTACGTACCGTTGACGAGTCTGTTACCATAACTCCTAAGCGGTAAATAATTGCAATATGCCTTGTGCCTGAGATGCCTACCGGACCACAGTGGCGCATATGAACTCACCATCGGCCGCCCTTTAGACCGACCCTGATAATGCCCTCGGATATGCTCGGCAACACTGGGTGGCGAAGGTCTTAGTGCCCACGCCATTCCCAACTCTCAGCCGTGGAGACCGTGTGAGCTTGACGGACGCGATGCCCACCGCCCACTGCCCAGTTTGGGTACCTCACGCCAGTGGCGAGCCTGCCGCGGAGCAGGCCTGGACGGAGGGGGAGGGGCGGCGTCACGTGCCTGCTCACGCTGGGCACGTGCACTCACGACACGAAGTGTGCCGCCACACAGGCTCTGTGTTCCCGGCCGGCCGGCCGCCGCCGACGTCCGCTCCGGGCCGCCAGAGGCCCGTGTGTGCAGCGCACCGGTGGGACGGTGCACTGCTTGGTGCACATATCACTGATACTAGGACAGATAGCAGGCCGTGTCGTAGTTGACGGACGCGGCGGAATTCTGCCCGCCGATTCCGAGAGTGAACTGCTAACTCCATGGCCGTGTCTGAAGGGATTATAGCCGCATGCCTGGCCCGCGCTCCGCCGGCCTCGGGAAACAAAAGAAGTTGCTTGTCCTGCTGGCCGGCCCAACTTGTACCGGACGACCCGCTGGGGACAGTGTCTGAACCACTCTGACTCGAAAACGATGTGTAGGACACTTGAACCAAGGTGACAACAATATATACAAATCGTCACCGAACGAATTTCTCACCATGGGGAATTTTTGAAGTGTTTGTACTGGAATTCTGAAATGGAAGTTTTTTTCTTATTATATTTCCATATATCCTGTCACGAGAAATAAGCCAAAATTTTATCAGAGGCCGCTTCAGGGGAAGGATTTGGAGAGACAATTGCTGTCGTTCTAACATTTACTATCAAAAGTCACGTCACTCACTCACCCAGTTATCCTGCCAATGTGTTGCAAACAAGCTCAATAAGACATTATATTGTTTGATGAAGTGATATACGTTAAGCGGCTGCTGAGTTTGTTGCTGACCACACTGCTTGACGATATTATGGCGCAGGTCAGTGGCGTGCTCTGGAAGGCTTGACGATATTATGCCTCAGATTAGTGGCGTGCCTGGGGAACGAAAATCAGAAGGTTTTCACAGGCACACACATCGAAATAAACGTCAATTGTATTACAGATATTATGTTCAGGTAATACTTAACTTGAAACTGCTAAATATTTTCTGTGAGCAGTATCAGACGCCTTCAGGGGCAATGGACGAACGAGAGGAATAAGCGGACCATGCAGCTGCAGTGGTGAAGCCCGGGTGGATGCCACCGTGGTGGTGTTCTGTTCACTTCCTTACTGAACACTGCCCGTCGTTAGGACGCTTTAATTTTGTTTTCAGTTATTAACCACCACACCATCACTGCAGTCACCCCGCCGATGTGAATCAAACTAGCCGAATACTAAACTTATAAATTTATAAACTCATAAAACTTATCACATTGTGTCGCATCTTAGAGAATAAAGCGCCACAGCAGCATTCCATGCACAGCCGCCCGGCCCGCCATACGGCCGTGTTGCGCACCGGAGACTTCGTCACAGCTGATTGACCTTTTGATGCAAATGCTACACATCAGCCGGTCGCAGTTGAGGAGGATTGCTTACCAGGCACACTGCCACCAAAGCGAGATTTTGGAGTTCTAGCGGTGTCCGTGCCGTTACGTCTCGGGTAAATGTGGACCCGAACTCGTGACCTCGACCCATCTCCCGCCAGAGCGCGTGTCAGGTCATTTGACCACTCGGCTAATGGGAGCAAAATGACCCGAGTAGTGCGAGCGCCCTAAAGCAACCACCACCACCACCACCACTCGGCTACAGACATGTCGCACACTTCGCCATTTAGTACATGTCATGATTTAGTTTAGTATCATTCATTTGTTCATCATTCATCAATCATTTAGCGGTAGCTCAGTCGGTAGAGTGTCGGACTCTCGATAGCAAGATTGTGGGTTCGAATCTCACAACCGACGGCATTTACCGAGTCTACCCGCGACCAATCGGCGTGAGAGGTTGGCGACGCTATATAACCTAGCGGCTGAATGCGTCGTAAAAGAACCAAATGTTCAGAATGCATTGGTTTTGCGAAAGCAAAACATCGGGTCCCAGCCCAATCTAATAACACTGGTAGTAAACCGACATGAGGATTCGAGTTCTTCAGTCGGACCATGCTGGTTGATATCATGAGGAAAACTTATTGGGATAAGATGTTTCAACCCCAAATCCACCTGAAAATCTCACTGCATTGAAGTCCAGTCTAAGCGTTGCTAAAAAATGACCATACCTCACGGTAAGACCAAAGTAGCGAAAATGTGAAAAGTACGTAATACTGGCTGTGTTTCAGGCTACAAACTACGATATATCCAAATGAATCTGTGCACTTCATCATATTTTATGTGACTAAATGTTCTTGGAGGCCAATCTCTTTGACTGATCAAGGTCACTAGCCGGAATTAACCCGGAATCAAAGCTTTTACACAAAGGTTGTAAAATCGTCGTTAAAACGATCCTGGAAGTTTCAGGTGCGTTATCAGTCTGTCCTCGAGCTCTTCTGGAAGACCCAGAGGTGGTCTGAACGGCGTCCCCCGGGCGGGAGAGGATCAGTGTATGCACTGTATTTTGTCCTCGCGTGTTTTCTTTACTGAATACACGAGGCGTCTTTCATTGCGCCGTGTCGCGAAGCCAACGTCCCCACGGACGGCCCGAAGTAGCTATCTGACCTTAGCCTATTCTTGTTATCAACCTCAGCCTGTCCTTGTTATTGACCTCAGTCTGCCCTTGTTATTGACCTCAGCCTGCCCTTGTTATTGACCTCAGCCTGTCCTTGTTATTGACCTCAGCCTGTCCTGGTTATTGACCTCAGTCTGCCCTTATTATTGACCTCAGCCTGTCCTTGTTATTGACCTCGCCTGTCCTTGTTATTGACCTCAGTCTGCCCTTGTTATTGACCTCAGCCTGTCTTTGTTATTGACCTCAGCCTGTCCTGGTTATTGACCTCAGTCTGCCCTTATTATTGACCTCAGCCCGTCCTTGTTATTGACCTCGCCTGTCCTTGTTATTGACCTCAGTCTGCCCTTGTTATTGACCTCAGCCTACCCTTGTTATTGACCTCAGCCTACCCTTGTTATTGACCTCAGCCTACCCTCGTTATTGACCCCAGCCTGTCCCTGTTACACTGTTGGACGACATTGCCGGCACGTGAAGGCGCGGACTCGGTCAGCTGGACCCCCGGTTTATCTGGACGCTATCGCCGTGCTGGTACGGTCGGGTGACCAGTGTACCGACAATGTCCTGTTATGAGAACACGTGTCAGGGCTGGCACGGCGCGCCGTGTTGGAATGGCATGCGCCGCCGCTCTGGCGGTTTCCCCAGAACCGGCGTCACCGGCGCGAGCGTAACGTGTCGTGGTAACGTGTCGTCACGGCCGCGACACTGGCCAAGATGCGCCGCTGCGATCTCGGCCAGTGGGCCGAGATCAGTCGCTGCGCCGCTGCGTGTCCGTGTCACAGGCGGCCGTCACTTCTGCCCAGTTTTTCTGCCGACATGCCGGCCAAACTGGGACCTTAAAGCTGTGTCGGTTTTCAGCTTGGAATCCCTGGCAATAGCAGTCGATGCGCGTCCTGAACCCAAAACAGCTAAGTGAGGTTCGAGTCTGGGCAGAGGAGGACGCTGGACACTGGTGTCGACGGCGTCTCGACGGCGTCTGGACGGGTGTTGCGCGGCGATAATCGCACGCCAGCCAGCGACGGTTCGCCGGTTCGCCGGGTCCGCGGCAGCGCATCGTGCGTCACGTCAGCGCCGATCTGACTCCGTTGCGACACCGCCTCCACGTCCGCTGCATAATGTATGCATCGTGACGAATCCATCAACGGCGGCGCGGCCGGCAGCTTGGAAGGAGGAGTGGTGTGGTCATGCTGCATGGTCGTGTTCAGCGGCATCTTTATAGCCCCCTCCCCCACCCCCAGCTGAGATGCACGCGACTGGTCGCCGGTTGCAAGAGCAGCGGCGATCAAAACGCCGGCCACAGGAACTAAACTGGGTGAAATCAGATGCATGATTCGTGAGCTGTGCGAGACCAAGTCCCTCAGTCAATGAACAGCAGGATTTTTTTTTGGCATGTTGAGTAAGGACGAGAATTTCACACCGGGCTATTTGGTTTTCCGTGCAGTCGTGCTCTTTTTGCCCTGTTCCTCCAAATTATCCCATTATTCTTGATAAAGGTGCCCCTTTCCATCAGCATAGGTGCACTTCTACCAATTTGTCCACCCAGTGATTATTCACCAGACATTTTCCCAACCATCAGTGCATTCTAGGTGGTGGTAGTGGATTGGTGCTTGAAGGCGCACAGACTACTTCGGTCATTTTGTGCCTATAATGTTTCCTAGGAATTCACTATATGCGCTTACAAACCAGTCCCAGTCAGAGACGGAGTCCCAGTCCGTCCGGCCCAAATTTCACCACACATACTTTGCCTTTATCATACGTGCTTTATTTTCGGTAATTATTGCAGCGAGTTCAGCGTGCTGGGCTGACTGGGAATATATCTTGGACATTGTCTCTGACTGGGAATATATCTGGGACATTGTCCCTGACTGGGAACATATATGGGACATTGTCTCTGACTGGGAATCTGTCTGGGATATTGTCTCTGACTGGGAATATATCTGGGACATTGTCGCTGACTGGGAATCTGTCTGGGACATTATCTCTGACTGGGAATATATCTGGGACTCTGCTTGGAACTCTGTTTCTGACTGGTACTGTCTGATAAGCTCATATTTTGAATCCTAGGATACATTACGGGCGGAAAATGACCGAAGTAGTCGGCGGGCCCTCAAGCACCAATCCAATACTACCACCTTGGATGCACTAATGATTGGGGAAAGTTTTTGGGCGCTGTATGACCATCGCAGTCGATGCGCCCCTAAGCCCGAATAACCAACCGATGAAAATAGGACACCTTTACCAAGAATAATGGAATAAGTTAGAGGGACAGGACAAAAACGAGCACGAATGAGTGGAAAACCAAAGCACCGGGTGGGAAATTCTCACCCGGCTAACATACCAAAAAGCCTGGTGTGGATTGAATGAGGGACTTTATCAATTACAGCTAGCTGATCAAAATGGCGTGGCATAATAGTCCCGGAGCTACACAATTTTTTCCTTGTAACAAGTTATGGACCTATGAATTGAAATTGTTTTGGGATGCAAGGGCTTCCGGAAGCGGGAACAATTTCTACGTTTCCACCATTTCTCCAGAAAAGATGGACACTAAATAACATGCAATGTTGTGTCTTGTCATCAGCATTTCTGGGGGTTGGTTGGTTGGTTGTTGGTTTTACGACACGTCGACCGTTTGAGTCATATAGTGTCGCCAATCTCTCACGCCGATTGGTCGCGGGCGAAGAGTAGCGACAGGTGAGATTCGTACCCACAATCTTTCGATTGTGAGACGAGCATCTAACCCCTAGACCACTCGTCCCCCATTTCTGGGGGAGGGAGACACATCGCTTTTCAGTTCCCTTGGATGGGTTAGCGGCGAAGCAGACGTTTGTCGGTGTCACTGCTAAGACAACTAATAAGCAAGATGTCAGCTTGTGACTATCACGAGACCATCCTGTGCAGTCTCCTCTTCGGCTCTTTTCGGACTACTACTCGTCCTGCAGAACATTTGTAATGCCAATGCATATCCTCCATTCTCCGTTCCCCCTTTCCCCGGTTTCCCATCCCCACTCTCCCCTGATGTGAGACGGTAGCCGACGGCGTAGCGCCGGACGTGACGCTCGCCACCAGCTGACTGTCAGCCCCAGCCCCCCGCTGACCCGCGCCCCCGTCTGCCGCAGGACATTGCCGGTCTGGTGAAGGCCATCTACGACGTGGTGGGCTCGTCGGTGCACGTGCCGCCCAGCGGCAGCAAGACCATCAACGTGAAGCTGACGGTGACGCCGGAGCAGCAGCGGCTGAACTCTGCCGCCGCCGCCGCCGCCGCCGCCGCCGCCGCCGCCGCCGTCTCGGCCGCCGCCGCGCCGCCCAAGCGTGACCTCAGCATCACCATCCGCAGCGCGGCGGCCGCGCCGCGCTGCAGCGACGACCTTGACCTGAAGGCGCGGCTGGAGGCGCGCCGGCCGCGCTTCAGCTCGATGCGCGGCCAGCAGCCGACCGGCTGGCGCGCCCGCTCGCCCGAGGCGGTCGAGGCGGTCGAGTCGCCGCCGCGCGCGCGCCGCCAGTTCGCCGCCGACCCGGTGCGGCGCCGCCAGCTGGTGGAGATGCTGCAGCACAGCATGGAGAAGAACAACCTCAAGTTCAACAACCTCAGGTGAGTGTCGTGTGTAGTGTGTGGGAACCTCAGGTGAGCGCCGTGTGTAGTGTGTGGGAACCTCAGGTGAGCGCCGTGTGTAGTGTGTGGGAACCTCAGGTGAGCGCCGTGTGTAGTGTGTGGGAACCTCAGGTGAGAGCCGTGTGTAGTGTATGGGGACCTCAGGTGAGCGCCGTGTGTAGTGCGTGGGAACCTCAGGTGAGCGCCGTGTGTAGTGTGTGGGAAGCTCAGGTGAGTGCCGTGTGTAGTGTGTGGGTACCTCAAGTGAGCGTCGTGTGTAGTGTGTGGGTACCTCAGGTGAGCGTCGTGTGTAGTGTATGGGAACCTCAGGTGAGCGCCGTGTGTAGTGTGTGGGTACCTCAGGTGAGCGCCGAGTGTAGTGTGTGGGTACCTCAGGTGAGCGTCGTGTGTAGTGTGTGGGAACCTCAGGTGAGCGCCGTGTGTAGTGTATGGGAACCTCAGGTGAGCGCCGTGTGTGCCAGCGACGTCCCAGCGTGTCGGCAGTTTTGTGGTGTCGGCACCGCGGCATTGAACCGACTACAGACCGTGGAGGTTGGCGCTCACGCTCATTCTGTTCTGTATCGCTCTGTTCTGTATCGCTAACACGTGTATTTGTCGTCAATACCAACCACTTGTATTTTTCAATTACACGCTTCTCTGCGAATTATATTTTCATACAGTGGCAGGCTGGCGTGTAGACTTCGATTGGACAGGTATGGCGGTCGCGACCCCAATATTTTGAAAGCACTTTGGCAACACATTGTGCTCGTCCAAATTTCAAGATACAAACTCCGAGCTCGCAACAAACCGTTCAACAAACTCCAAAACCGTTCAACAAATTGTTCCTCGACGAGCTTCAGCAAGTCCTTAGCAGCAACAAACATCCTGGTTTATGATTCGTGTGTGTGTGTGGGGGAGAGGGGAGGGGGGGACTTGATTTGCACTTCTCACATTTTTTCCAGGTCTACACCACTTGGGGTAGGGTCATTTTCCAGGTCTACACCACTTGGGGTAGGGTCATTTTCAAAGCACCCTTGGTCGCCGACGTCGCTGGCTCGATTCTCGTCGTGTCCTTTTGGCATGGACCCTGGGCACCCATGAAGCATTGTTTCGTTCGAGTCAATGTATTATTTCAGTTGGTACTCGCCAAAATATGCAATCAGATAAAGCCTGCTTGTGGGTAGCCACTACCAGAGGGATGCGGCACCATTAAATCAAATGCTCCTGTCGTTCTAGCAGGATTTGTACCGTGCGGCTATTCATAGAGCATGGGGAAAGTTGCTAGCATACCAACGACGTCTGCCCCTGTTGGCTGGCACCCCACTCTGCTACTGGGATCGTGGACCACCTTCAGAGGTGCCGTTCTCTGTTTATTGGCGGCGCGCTGAGTCGACTCGCTCCCTCCCCGCACGGCGGCTGGAATCCCCAATATGTCAGCCAGCTGTAAACAGGGCACACCTCGACCACGGCGCCGGCGTCGACCGCCAGCCGGCGCCCCCTCCCCTCGCCGCGCCTGGCCGGACCCCCCGCCGCCAGCCTCAGTCGCATGCCGCCTTTTGTGAACCCCTTTGATGGCGGCCGCCCGCTGCGCGGCCCGCCGTCCGCCCAGGGCCGGCGGCCGGCGGCAGGGGCGCGCCCAGCCGCGAACCGAGGGGGAGCGAGACTGATGACCGGCGGGGCCGGTCAGTCGGAGGAGGGCCGGTGAGCTGACGTCGTGATCTCCCCCCGCGGGCGAGTGCAGTGGCGGACGTGCCGCCCGACACCGCGCCTGGAGCCGCTTCTGCCGGCCATCTGATACTCGGAGGGGACCGGCGCCGGCGCCGGCGCCGCGCCTCTCCGGCTCGCCCGAGTGCCGTGTGCGGTCCGCGTTTATGGCCGCGGCCAGTTTTATAATTCGGCGCGCCGACGCAGGCTCGGATGCGGCCTCTGCCGACACGCCACTTTCTTCTCAGACGGAGGAGCGGCCTTTAAAATGCCGGCCGCTTGACAGTCGTGGGCCGCTCGCGGCCGCTCCATTCGCGCGCAGGGAAGCGCACAGGATTTCCGCCGGCGGGCGCCGCTCGGCCGGCGCGGACGCGGCTGTCATCTTCCGGCTTAGCGCTGCTGCAAACCACGGCGTCCCTGTGATCTCCCAATGTCGACGAGCGCGTCTCCCTCTTGTCCGTGCAGCGATTGCCGAGCCGCGCTCTGCACGGCCAGAGTTGCGGAGCTGACCCGCCACCGCTGACCCAAACCCACCGCTCACGTGTCGACGCTGCCCTGCAGGCGTCACAACTCGGAGCGCGACCACCGCCACCGCCACAGCGCGCCGGCGGCTCGTGACGAGCCGGGCCGGGCTGCCGTGCTCCGGCAGCGCGACGCGGCCGAGAGCCACTACTGCACGGTCGGCGAGCTGAACTGTCCGGCGCTGCACGGTCCGGCGACGGTGCCGCCAGACTGTGCGCAGTGCGTGCGCGACCGCTGGGCCAAGCGGCACGCCGAGTGTCGCGCACGCCGCTGCCAGCCGCCGCCGCCGCAGCAGCCGCAGCCGCAGCCGCAGCCGCGCTGCTACGAGGAGGACGACTACGAGCTGCTGGCGCGCTGCGCCGAGTTCGCGCTGCGCGACGCGCAGCACGAGGCGGCGCCGCGCGCGCGGCCGGCGCGACCGCGCGGCGCGCCCGCCGGCTCGCCGCACCACCAGCTGAAGCACAGGAACCGCGAGCGCGACCACTACCGCGCCATGCAGCAGGTGCTGAGCTGGCTGGAGCGCGAGCACCCTGCCGCCGACCGCGGCGCCGACGCCGAATGCGGCTACGACGGTCCGCCGCCGCCGCCGGCGGGTGCCGGCCCGTCGCCGCCACCGCCGCCGCCTCGGGCGCCGCCGCACAAGGTGGAGCACCACCACATGCACGAACACGTGCACCACCACTACCACCACTTCCCCAAGGACGCCGTCATCTTGTGAAGCCGGTGCGACGATCGCCTGGCGCGGCGAGCGGCGCGCACCGAGGCCGCCGCCTCGTCGAGCCGGCGCCCGCCGGCGGACACATATACTCTGCCGGAGGACGGCTCGCTATCTCCGACACGTGGCGCCGACACCGGCGTGACGCCACGCTCCCACTCGCGTCTCTTGCCCGACATGTGCGTGTGTTGCTGTTCAGTACAAGTGACTCGATCAAACCGACTGGGCCGCGCCGCCGGCCGCCGTCCGCCGTCCGCCACGGCCGCCAGGTGCTCAGTACAAAGCTACGCGAGCGTTGTGTCGACTTCGTCTCTAGTCGTGCGCCTCCCGGCGCCGCGTGGCCCGCCCCGCGCCACTAGCGACTCTCTGTCTACCTCTTGCCCTGCTCAGCCCTGCTGGCCACGTGAGCGTGTGTGGTGTGTGGGTGTGTGACTCGTGTACATACTGCGCCAGTGACCGGAGACGCGGTGAGCCAGGCTGCGCACGCCACTGGTCGGTGCCAGTCGGCCTGGCAGGCAGGGCGGCCCGCCTCCACGCCTACTCCATAACCGGCCCTGCGCCAGGGGCCCTCTGCGGTAGCCGTAGCGGATTCCGTGATTGGTATTATTTATGATATATTTTCATTAATGAGTTAGTTATCGCTGTCATGATGTTGAATGTATATTGTACTGACGAAATACAAGCGGAACTGGACGTAGCGCGGAGGTGTTTGCTCGTTTCCGTCGGTGCTGTGATGCGGCCGAAGATAACGAGCGGCGACAGCGCTGCCTGTTGTTTACAGGACCGGCGGCCGGCGTTTACAACGTGCAGTAAAGGCCTGCAAAGTGCAGCACCGTGCGTATCTGGACCATAAATTCACGACTGTTTGCCGGAGAGGTCCTACACTGACCCAGTTCCACCTCAGGGATTCGTTTTTGCCGTGCGCTCGAGAAAAACAGCTGTCGCACTCATTAGGAAACGCCGCGAAAGGACCCCTTCCGCACACCATTCGACGACAATTCATTTCACCTGGCATGAACAACGTCAATGACCATGTAAATATGTTCTCTACAACTTGCGCTTTATCTCGGCGACCGTTTATTTTTGGATTTCAGAAGATTCACCAAGCGCCAAGTGCAATGGGTGTTAGTTTGGTCACCGCGCTTGCAGCGCCATCTATTCACAAACTACTGCCACCTGGCGACGACTCACTGTACAGGCCTCAGCCTTGCGTCACCCGAGTCCTGTCGACCAGTTTGTCACGGGTGTGCAATATACCGCGTCTTGCGTGTTTTCAACGACATGCTAGTCAACTGTGCAACATTGTTCTCCGAGGTGCAACCAGGAAGAAATTTCTGACGTTGCCGAGTTCCAAAGCGAACGAGGATTATGCAAACGGTTTGATAAATAGGTGAGAATGCACACAGGAGGGAAATGACTTTCTTTCGCTACATCAGCCCTAGATATGTCGAATGAGCATATTTACATTAATTCAATCAAACGTTTTATAGCATGATTCTGGCACATCCCGGGGTGGGTTACGTTGCGGGCACGTTTCTTCGAAGTCTGTGCTGCCACACTCGATTTGTTATGGAATAGAGTATATACCGAATGTAGACACGGCCACCGGTGGAAGAAAGTAGACGCAAATTATTACTCTTGGCATTGTCGAACGTCCGACCCCTCTGGATCCGCAACCAGTCACGACTAGTCGATGGATCGTGCACAAACCCCCTATTGCATAGCTTCGTTCTCGCATACAAATACTCTTGCTGCATCTTTACTGTTTTTTTTATAGCTGATATGCTGCTATATCCCGCACTTGGAAAATATTTAGAATGTTAAGCTCGAAGATGCTATGCCACTGTCAACGGATCCAGCTGTGCTGAACACTTAAGATAAACCAGTTGATTTGGGTTCGAGTATTCACCGCGGAGCTGTTCTCGGGCAACGCGTTAAATAATAGCCATTATTTGCATAGAATGGTGCACCCGGATGGTGACGTGCGTCATTGGCTCAATACAGGCGGTTAGCAGCGCCGGCAGTTTCACCTTGAAAATGGCGCTGCATGACCTCTGCAGTAGATGCGCCACTAAACCCCAATAACCAACCTCAAAAATGGCGCGTCGCCTTTTCAATTCCAGGTGCACCGCAGGTGCATCAGAAAATGCAGAGCATGTTCAACTCTCAGAAAATGAACACGGAGCCTGTCAATATACTGTACACGTCCAAATACCATTCTTGCTATGCCCATACTCACGCAATCCCTCACATACCGTAGCTTCGAACGACTCCGCCAAAGGCGCGCCGTTTGGCATGGCCGCTTCTGCTCCCCATCGTGATGCACACGGGCACCCTTCTTGCTAGCTATTTGGGCTTTAGGGCGCTTCGACCAGTTTTGATTATCCGCGCCTCGAACTCTTTTTGTTCACACTGCGCATAGGCAATAAGGTGTATTTATAACAAGTACATAGCCAGGGAGCAGACCTACCGTGGCACTGCGGCCACCAACGCTACTCCAAAATACGCCAGCGTCGCGGACGCGGCAGACAGCCGGCGACTCGCCCTACTCAAGCGGTTTATCGAGGATGAGCGTGAAGGTTAACATGCAGTGCTAAGGAGCGGCCCATGCGACCCGGACACACGGAAAACCGCACCACGGCGTCGGTACCTGAGTTGAACGCACACGTGACGCGACGCGCCGCGCCGCCGCCTGCACCACACCGACACACCAACAGGAGCCGATCCACCCGGCCATCGACGACTAATATCAGAGCGCAGCGCCGCGCCGTCCGCCACTGCTTCCCGGCAGCGCGGACCGGGTCAGCGCACCGGCGCACCTCCGTCAGCGGCCTCAGGCCACACCCATTGTATAGCTGCGTGCGGCTGCCTCGAATGTCACGGGTCGCGGGTCGCGCACACCTGCGGACGGCCGGCCCGGGGGACACGCGCCGGCCGGCGGCGAGCGCCGAGTCACTCGGAGAAAGACGACGTCGGACCGGCGGACAGCCGACTGCCGACGACACACGGGGCGGCCGGCCCCACCGACACCGCAGGTGTGACCTGACCAAGCCGCGACAGTCCGCTGACGCGTCACATTGCCCGCGCATCGGAGCCGTCGGCCGGCTCGACTTTCACTCAGTGAGCCGACCGGCGCGGCCGGATGTGGCCGCGCAACAACGCCGCTCGGCGCCCGCCGGGAGCGACTGTACTGCCACCTGCAGCGCGTGCCCGGCGGCCAGCTGCGCGGGCCGGTCGCCGCTCGGCCGGCCCGTGACCCGCCGACATGTGCGGATCGACTGTCTCTGGCGCGGTGCCAGTTGCCACACCTGGTTACACCCTAAGCAGATCACGCACCGTGTCGGCGAGCGGCGCCACCCCTCGGCGGCCGCCACCCGACCACAGTCAGCCCGCCGCACAACCACACCACCGCCGCCAACATAAGTCGCTCCAACACACAACTGGCCGCAGGCGGCCACGTCACCACACAGCCGCGCATCCCGGTCCGGGCTGGCTAAAGGTGCTTCGAAGACGGGTCGACTCGCAAGCCGCAGGTAAAATAATGGGAATGCGCACGCATATGCAACTTTGCTCGGGTAAATCGTAAAATCATGACCTCGTTACTGGTTTGCGACAGATAAGCTGATACATGATCGATGGATACGCTTAGAAAAACAGTTGTACTGGCAAAGGAATAATGTCTGTTTGATGAAGTCCTAGGCTAATGAGCCCCGACAATAAATACGAGTCAATTACAGTTATTGTCAACAGGACGCTCAGAAGCTTCTCAGTTACAAATGAGACGGGGTACTTCTAATGAAGAAGGGTTTCATGAGCGGTTAGACCTCATTGTGTTGCTTATGGGAAGTAAAATGTAATCTGCGGCGGTCACCAACGCTCCCGTATGGAGGCGTAGCGGTTATGAGGTTGGGGCCCTCGAGCAATTTTCCCGAGCCCCTTCGGAATGGGAACACATTTTCACTGAGCCATGCAATCATGGCCCCGGGTAAGCACTTGTTACGCATTAAAGCCTACATCTTGAGACATTTTTGCTAACCCACATTCGCTTCCTGTCCTAAGTATGGAGAGCATATCAAGCAGGAAACACTGAAAGGCTGCGAGGTGTCCTATATATAACAATTGGAAAAACGTGGAAGATATTCACATATGCATTAATGTGAAAGCTCAATAGGATGCCATATGCCATTGGCAGCCATTCTCATAATGAAATGAATGAACGGCGATATTTGTGAAAAATGCCACATTCCGAGAGTACCGTTCCAATCCTGCCAGCGTTGAGGAGAGAGCAAGGCGTCGCGACCACGGAACCACCGAGACGAAAACCAAACGTACATCAGCTGCTCCGCTGTCGGAAGTCGGGACGTACTTCGCACTACCGCAGCTCACGCCCTATCAGAGGCCAGTCACGTACCTAACGTGTCACGAAGCTGCGGGCCGTGACCTATCACAGGGCCTGTTACAGAGCTGCGGGCCGTGGCCTATCACAGGGCCTGTTACAGAGCTGCAGGCCGTGATCTATCACAGGGCCCGTCACAGAGCTGCGGGCCGTGGCCAATCAGAGGGCCTGTTACAGAGCTGCGGGCCGTGGCCAATCAGAGGGTCTGTCACAGAGCTGCGGGCCATGGCCAATCAGAGGGTCTGTCACGGAGCTGCGGGCCATGGCCAATCAGATGGCCTGTCACGGAGCTGCGACCGTGGCCAATCAGAGGCCGCATCACCTACTTGTGTTCGCCAGTCACACTGACGACCTCGGAGTCAACCGCACGCCGCCGTCCTCCCATGAACATGTGCGCGGACACCGACAGTGCATTGTCGCCGCACGGCAGTGCAGATACAGCCTAGTGAAGGACGCACAGCCTCGCCGCCACCGACTGCTCGGCGAGCAGGCTTTATGGAAGCAGCACACCGCCGGCTCCGGACACCACGTCGATAATCACCGCAGGTCTGACACTGCGCGCCGGCGTACCGCGCGCGACACAGCGCGTCGCTTTCCACTTGCCTGCATTTACAACTCGTAGCCGCGACGCTCACTGCAGGAGTCACTGATCAGTCGGGGGTGCGTGCTCGGCAGCTCCGAAACGGTCGCAGACGGGCCACTCTCCGCAGCTGGAGCGGTGGCCGCTCGTCCGGCAAACCCCAACGCCCACATCACCTGTCTGTCGCACCTGTGACCTCGGTAGCCCTGGCCGGTGCTGGTCGGGGCCGCCCGTCTAGACTAAGTCCCGGGCTGGCGCACAACCAGGCATAGCAACAGCCAGTCTGGACAGGGATCAGAGGAACACTCTGTCGGTACTGGCAGCCGTA
This sequence comes from Ashinkailepas kermadecensis, assembly GCA_034440615.1. Classification (NCBI taxonomy): domain Eukaryota; kingdom Metazoa; phylum Arthropoda; class Thecostraca; family Neolepadidae; genus Ashinkailepas; species Ashinkailepas kermadecensis. The sequence continues at coordinate 153,435 of JAOTOM010004213.1, forward strand.
GTCGGCCCTCGGCTCACAGGATCTGATGGTTCAGCGTCGGTAGTGACAGCCGTAGTCGGCCCTCGGCTCACACGATCTGATGGTCTAGTGTTGATACTGGCAGTCGTAGTCGGCCCTCGGCTCACAGGATCTGATGGTTCAGCGTCGGTAGTGACAGCCGTAATCGGCCCTCGGCTCACACGATCTGATGGTCTAGTGTTGATACTGGCAGCCGTAGTCGGCCCTCGGCTCACAGGATCTGATGGTTCAGCGTCGGTAGTGACAGCCGTAGTCGGCCCTCGGCTCACACGATCTGATGGTCTAGTGTTGATACTGGCAGTCGTAGTCGGCCCTCGGCTCACACGATCTGATGGTCTAGTGTTGATACTGGCAGTCGTAGTCGGCCCTCGGCTCACAGGATCTGATGGTCTGGTGTTGGTAGTGACTTGGAGTTCACGGGGTCACCACCCGTGCGCCAGTTTGGCGCCCAATGGGTCGGACGAGTCGTCGGTCAATGCTGGTCGGCTCTCGGCCGGCCTTCAGAGTTGAGGCTTCATGCCCACACGACAGGCCACGCCGGTGCGGCCCTTCTCTGCCGCAAGTCCGCCGGTGCGGCAGCACCTCACAGCACCACACACAAACACAGCCAGCTACACTCGGCGGTAGAGGTGAACGCAGAGTTATCGCACGCGCTCGATCTGTGCGGCACACACCTGACGCCAGAGTCCAAACATCAGTCCACGCTCCGTGCAGCAGCCTGCTCGAAGGACAGGCAGGTCTGTCTCCCAGAGGCCGGAGTCTGAGTTCAAGACAGGTCGGAGTCCGACTTCCAGACGGGTCTTAGCCAGTCTTCCAGTCCCGAGTTTCCCGTCGGGACGGCAACCAGTCTTACCGGAAACAGTTCGGCTTCTCAAGATCACAGTCTGGCACCCAGACAGGGCCGTCGGGACATCACATCTGCACCGGGTCAAGGGTCCGACATCCAGACAGGGCCCGTCGGGACATCACATCTGCACCGGGTCAGAGTCTGACACCCAGACAGGGCCGTCGGGACATCACATCTGCACCGGCTTGATGTCATCGGCGGCACAGTTGCTGCCCAGCGTTTTCTTGATGCGCAGCACAGTGAGGCGGGCGGCCGAGCTGTGATACCAGCACTCCTTCATCACCTTGGACATGACGCGCAGTGCCTGCGGGCGGACAGGGGGCAAGGTCACCACAGCAGTACGGCGGCGCGGTGGTACCAGCACTCTGGTGATGGTCCATTGGTGATAACCTTTGGACATGATCCGCAGCGTGTGACGATGTGAGCCGGAGTTACAAACTGGGAGGGGGGGAAGCATCGACTGCAGTGGTCATGCAGCGAGTTACAAACGGGCAAGGACACCACTTCTTTGACAATCCAAACACTGGGTCATCTGTAGTAAATATATAATCACCAATAACCACCAATATAATGTTCAGACGTACGTTCCATGATATAAGTACATACAATACAAATACTTACAATATAAATACTTCTAGCGATACAAACACCGGGTGTATCCATAGTAAATATACAACCACCATTCTGTTTGCACAGACGTACATTCCCATGAGATAAGTAAATGCAATACAAAATACTTACAATCTTACAATACAAATATTTTTAACGATCCAAACACCGGGCGCATCTGTAATAAATATATAACCACCAATTTGTAAGTCCAGACGTACGTTTCCATGAGATAAGTAAATTCAATACAAATATCAGGAGTTTCCAAATTGGAGAAATACATCTACAACCGACCGCGATTCTATTACGTTATTATTGTCCTAATGACCAATGCACTTCTCTGCGTGATGCTATATACTTACTTGAAAACGAAAGAATGACATCTTCCCGGTTTGGAACATGATGCAAAATATCTATAAGATATGATACAATAAACCCATGACATTAGGGTTAATGTCCGCGACTAATAGCAGGGTCAGTTCTAACTCAGCGAAGTTAGCACAGACGGAGCAGGAATGTGGAGACTCTTAGGTTCAGGATGCCTGGACATGTTTATTTACAAACGGGCCTCCTTCGATTTTAATGCCATTTCAATCAATGTTCAATACCAGGGCGGATAATTCAGAACGGAACCCTATGAACTGAAGTTAACGTTGTGTAATCGCATCAAAAAGCACACTGTCTATGTAAACAACAGGCGATTATAGCTTTCCAACGCAAAACAATAATCCGGTAGCGAATTGAGGTATTTTAGACATAAAATGGACTCATTTTTCGTAATAGGGAATGATCCGAGCGGAGCGTGTACTCATATGGCCATCATTTCTGATAAAGATCCAGACATATTGATCCTTTGCTTCAAGTAATCCAAATGAGGGCACACCTCAATAAAGCCGTCTGTGGCGACAAGACAAGCCGGAGTATCCGCAGTCGTTATCCCCCACCGCCTGTACAATACTGGTGACTGGTACTAGTACCCACAGTCGTTATCCCCCACCGCCTGTACAATACTGATGACTGGTACTGGTACCCACAGTCGTTATCCCCCACCGCCTGTACAATACTGGTGACTGGTACTAGTACCCACAGTCGTTATCCCCCACCGCCTGTACAATACTGATGACTGGTACTGGTACCCACAGTCGTTATCCCCCACCGCCTGTACAATACTGATGACTGGTACTGGTACCTACAGTCGTTATCCCCCACCGCCTGTACAATACTGGTGAATGGTACTGGTATCCGCAGTCGTTATCCCCCACCGCCTGTACAATACTGGTGACTGGTACTAGTACCCACAGTCGTTATCCCCCACCGCCTGTACAATACTGGTGACTGGTACTAGTACCCACAGTCGTTATCCCCACCGCCTGTACAATACTGGTGACTGGTACTGGTACCCACAGTCGTTATCCCCCACCGCCTGTACAATACTGATGACTGGTACTGGTACTACGTATCCCCCACCGCCTGTACAATACTGGTGACTGGTACTAGTACCCAGAGTCGTTATCCCCCACCGCCTGTACAATACTGATGACTGGTACTGGTACCCACAGTCGTTATCCCCCACCGCCTGTACAATACTGATGACTGGTACTGGTACCCACAGTCGTTATCCCCCACCGCCTGTACAATACTGATGACTGGTACTGGTACCTACAGTCGTTATCCCCCACCGCCTGTACAATACTGATGACTGGTACTGGTACCCACAGTCGTTATCCCCCACCGCCTGTACAATACTGGTGACTGGTACTGGTACCTACAGCCGTTATCCCCCACCGCCTGTACAATACTGGTGACTGGTACTGGTACCCACAGTCGTTATCCCCCACCGCCTGTACAATACTGGTGACTGGTACTGGTACCCACAGTCGTTATCCCCCACCGCCTGCACAATACTGATGACTGGTACTGGTACCTACAGTCGTTATCCCCCACCGCCTGTACAATACTGATGACTGGTACTGGTACCCACAGTCGTTATCCACGCCTGTACAATATTAGCCGTTATCCCCCACCGCCTGTACAATACTGGTGAATGGTACTGGTATCCGCAGTCGTTATCCCCCACCGCCTGTACAATACTGGTGACTGGTACTGGTATCCGCAGTCGTTATCCCCCACCGCCTGTACAATACTGATGACTGGTACTGGTACCCACAGTCGTTATCCCTCGCCACCTGTACAATACTGGTGATGAGGATGATGACTCGAGTCCCGATTCAAACGTCATCGGACGCAGTGTTCTTCGGCCAACTCGACAGCTGCATGCACGGCAAATAAGACGGCAGACCACATGTGCTCAAGGGGGATGTAGCCATGGGGGGAGCAGTTCTCCACCATTTGTGGAGATGGTGCAAGAAATACCATGAAATACCATGCTCACAAGGCCCACGGAATTCGCCTGGAACACGGCTGAGTCAGGTGACGCCGAGCACGGGCCACGTTATGTACCCAGCAGCGGTACCAGGGTGGCCAAGCGCACCACCTCCAGACAACTGGGTGCCGATCATCACATCAGTATTATTGGCTGGTGACGGACCCCGCCCAGACAGTCGGGTGCCGGCCCTCACCTCACCTAACCTCAGTGCTCTGCCACTGGATGGGCACCGACCACGCCGGAACAGCCGTATTCCGAGCCTCACCTCAGTGCTCTGCCACTGGTTGGGGGATGGACCACGCCCTGACACCCAGGCGCCGGTCCTCACCTCAGTGCTCTGCCACTGTTTAGGGACCGACCTCGCCAGGACGGCCGAGTGCCGGTGCTCACCTCGGAGCTCTGCCACTGGTTGGGGATGGACGGCCGCTGTCGGTCGACACACACCACGCGGCGCATCTCCTCCATACTGGGGTCGTTCGGCACCAGATGGTGGTAGGGCGGCTGGTACTCGTGCACACCGCCGGCAGAGCAGCGGCGCGCGATCTCCCACAGCACCAGACCCAGCGCGTACACGTCGGCCCGCTTGAACGACTCGAACTGGTGCAAGTTGATGGTCTCGTCCAGCACCTGCGGCGGCGCGCCCGACACAGCCACATCAGAGTTCGTGTGACGGTTAGCCATGTGTAACGGTTAGAGTGGACTGCTTCATTCGTCAGACGATTGGTTAGAGCTGACAGGTCAGTCAGAGTCGGATGTGAAGGTAGAAACTGGCGAGATGAGTCGGTCAGAGCGGGTCAGGGCGGGAAGGATGCACACCTGCTATCCTCGTGATCGTATTACTGAGCTTCGACTGGGCAAGGTGCCAATGCTGCTCCTGTTACTGTCGGGATGTACACCGGCTACCCTCGTGATCGTATTACTGAGAGTCGACTGGACACGGTGCCATTGCTGCTATGCCTCCCGTGGTATGGAGGTGTCATAAATGGTCAAAATAACAACTCACAGATGGCCATACACCGACCATATGGAACACGAAATGTAAGGAACCACATTAGTCTGACCTTGGCCTCCAATATGGCTCCATGTGCACCATTGCGGTAACCGGACAAACGTACGTCAAGCAAATGTACGTACACAAATGTACGTAAGCAAATGTACGTAAGCGCAGATGTACGTATGGAAATTGCACGTAAGCGCAGATGTACGTACGGCTAATATACGTAAGCGCAAATGTACGTATGACAAATGTACGTATGGCAAATGTACGTAAGCGCAAATGTACGTAAGAGCAAAAGTACGCATGCACAAATGTACGTACGTGCAAATGTACGTACGTGCAAATGTACGTATGCGCAGAAGTACGTAAGCGCAAAAGTACGTAAGCGCAAATGTATGTATGCGCACAAGTACGTATGCGCAAATGTACGTAAGCGCAAATGTACGTATGCATAAATATGGCATATGCGTAAATATGTATGCGCAAATGTGCGTACGTATACGTATGGCATACTTTTGCCCTTACGCAAATTTGCAATTACGTACATTTACGCATACGTATATTTGCGCTTACGTACATTTGCGCATACGTACATTAGCGTTTACGTACATTTGCGCTTACGTACATTTGTCCAAGAATCACCATTGCCATAATCCTCAACGTTCACCACACGAGAGGCGTCCCCGACTGACCTCAGACACCATGTGACGTTTGGTGCCGCACGACTGACCTCGGGCGCCATGTAGCGTTTTGTGCCGACCCGGTTGTTGGGCGCGATGTCGACCGAGTCGTCGGCCATGTGCCGCACGGACAGACCCAGGTCGGCGATGGCGCACGTGCCGTTGGAGCGCACCAGGATGTTCTTGGACTTGAGGTCGCGGTGCGCGATGGCCGGCTTCCCTGCCGAGCGGTCAGAGCGGGTTGAGTGGTGGGAGTGGTCGGAACGGCCAGAGCGGGTTGAGTGGTGGGAGTGGTCGGAACGGTCAGAGCGGGTTGAGTGGTGGGAGTGGTCGGAACGGCCAGAGCGGGTTGAGTGGTGGGAGTGGTCGGAACGGTCAGAGCGGGTTGAGTGGTCCAAACGGTCAGAGCGGTTAGAGCAAGCAGGTGTTCTTAGCATGACTCGAACACAATAATGAATATGGAAGCTTTCAGTTGGACGCTTTTGCGGGTGGCATTGCAGACCATAGCTAAACAAGGTGTGTGCGACACTGGTCTGGGCGGGCTTTGTGGGTAGATTGCTTCGCATGTTAATCCGTTTAATCACAAATGCTTAATCATGAAGAAAAAGTCATCAGAAAGTAATCTGTGTCTAATGATTGTTTGTTTGTTACTTGGGCTTAAGGGTGCTTTGACCAAGAATGGTGACCACTTAACACCCATAACGATTTGTTTCATGATTGTTAGGATGAATGATTGGGCACATACTTATTTCTCAGCATTCATAGAAGGAACTTAGCTTTCTGAATGTTGTAAGATGAAAACATCCTGCCTGCATATTTATATATCCTAAAGTATTACATATTACATCTGTACAGCATATTCCCAGCATACCCAGTTAGACTTGAAACTATTTTGAAGAAGGAAAGGCCAGATATTGCTTCAATAAGGTATTCATCACACAAAAAAAGCACCTATATGAACTTCTGGATTAATTCACGATCTGCAGTTAGACTATATGCAAAAGTATGCAGTCAACTTACTACTATCAGTTATGCAAGATCTTTATCAGGTGTCTCAATATTTTTACCTGCCATTTCGAATCACATGGCAATTCAGTATCCTTACAGAAAGGACATCACAGAAAGTTGGTTGGCCATTTGGGCTTGAGGTCGCACCGACCATGATGATCACAGAGCACCCATAACTTGGTGTTTTTACTCAGGGCTTCATTCCGGCCTGGCTTACTTCCAAGTTCCCATGGAATATTCGAAACTCTTCTTTGCGAAGGCCCAAACAGGGTTCTGTTAAGTGTACTTTACACTTCAGTTGCAAAATGTCTGGACACTGCACCACATACACTGACGCAAACGCATCGACCTGTTTAACGCCAAGTCAACCTGTTGAACACGACGATGACTTTTTCAGCACAGCAACAGAACCGTCGACGCGTGCTAGTGATGCCATCTGTCATTGTAGGTGGCACCACCAGCCGTGCCAATACGCACGCAAAGTGGACACAATCGAGCGCACCGTTAGCAGAGATATTGGACAACTTACAATGCCTGCATCTTGACTCACAGCACAAGAGTCAAGAAGACCACATCAGCCTCTCACTATCACAAACTGCTGCGGGTGCTGAAACACCATTCACGTTCCTGGTGGGCCAGCGATCTTTCAGAGCAAAGCATGAACCATCTTACAACGCACCATACCAACAATCTCATCCTTGGCGCCATCTTACAACGCACCATACCAACAATCTCATCCTTGGCGCCGAAATCCCCTGCTCGCACTCTGCACGCTCCGCTACAGCACCGCGGCCACTTCTCCCATAGCCGATCCAGAGTGCCGACCACCTTCCTGTGCAGGCACACCAGCTCGGCAAGGCACTGGTTCTTGATTGTCTATTGGGTGATTACCAATGCACTGTATGCAAGATCACGGCTAATGGCGCCGCCCACACTGTTTCGCCGGTGGGCCGCGGGATTGGGAAATGTTCCGAGTGGTGCGAGCGTTGAACCCGGGACCTTTGATACCGATAGCTCAACACTTTAACCACTCGGCTGTCCCCGCTCCAAGGCGCTGGCTCAAAGGCCCACCCAGACCGGCGCGACGATGGACAACACCCACCCTGAGTGCCGACGATCTCCATGTGCAGGTGCGCCAGCCCGGTGACGATGGACACGGCCAGTCGGTACATGCCGCGCACGTCCACCGTGGTGCGCTGCAGGTAGTCGAACAGACTGCCATGCCGGTGGTAGTCGGTGATCAGCCACAGCTGAGTCCACGTGCCGTTATCTGCCGGTCACGGCCGCCCAGGTCACCACCACTGGCCCACCGGCTGGGTTCACGCGTCGGCACTCGGGCCGTCAACGGTGGCCATGGTCACCACGGCCGGATGGCGTCGCCAAGGTTAGACCACCACGGTCTGTCGGCCATCGGTCAGCAGGGTCACCACAGGAGAACCACCACAAAGGGCACACGGTTGGGTTCACGTGCAGCTATTTCACCGGCCAGCGGTCATCAGGGTGGGTCGCCACAGACGACATCACAGGTCATCACAGAGATCACCGACGAGGTGCTGGCTCATCATAGGGTATGGCAGTGGCGACCCCTTGCAGTTCCCACTGACGGGATGTTAGTCAGGGGACGGCGCACCCTGTGGGCGCAGCAAGCAGAGCGACGGGAGACCGGGACACCGGGCAGTGCCATACTGTGGGACGGGAGACCGGGACACCGGGCAGTGCGATACTGTGGGACGCCAGCGGTCATCAGGGTGGGTCGACACAGACGACATCACAGGTCATCACAGAGATCTCCGACGAGGTGCTGGCTCATCATAGGGTATGGCAGTGGCGACCCCTTGCAGTTCTCACTGACGGGATGTTAGTCAGGGGACGGCGCACCCTGTGGGCGCAGCAAGCAGAGCGACGGGAGACCGGGACACCGGGCAGTGCGATACTGTGGGACGCCGCAAGCAGAGCGACGGGAGACCGGGACACCGGGCAGTGCGATACTGTGGGACGCCGCAAGCAGAGCGACGGGAGACCGGGACACCGGGCAGTGCGATACTGTGGGACGCCGCAAGCAGAGCGACGGGAGACCGGGACACCGGGCAGTGCGATACTGTGGGACGCCAGCGGTCATCAGGGTGGGTCGCCACAGACGACATCACAGGTCATCACAGAGATCTCCGACGAGGTGCTGGCTCATCATAGGGTATGGCAGTGGCGACCCCTTGCAGTTCCCACTGACGGGATGTTAGTCAGGGGACGGCGCACCCTGTGGGCGCAGCAAGCAGAGCGACGGGAGACCGGGACACCGGGCAGTGCGATACTGTGGGACGCCAGCGGTCATCAGGGTGGGTCGCCACAGACGACATCACAGAGATCTCCGACGAGGTGCTGGGTCATCATAGGGCATGGCAGTGGCGACCCCTTGCAGTTCCCACTGACGGGATGTTAGTCAGGGGACGGCGCACCCTGTGGGCGCAGCAAGCAGAGCGACGGGAGACCGGGACACCGGGCAGTGCGATACTGTGGGACGCCGCACCCTGTGGGCGCAGCAAGCAGAGCGACGGGACACCGGGACACCGGGCAGTGCGATACTGTGGGACGCCGGTGTGATGAAATATCAGCTGATTATTGGCGAACCAGCTGCGCACGGTCACATGGATTCCACACACGGTCACCTGGATTCCACACACGAACCGTTCGTAGAAATCAACTCTTACGACGTACATGATATGGCATAATGCGTGCAAGGCTCAGGGGGGGAGTGGCCGGGGGTAACTATTTTAACAAGGAGGAATCAAAAGCAATATAAAGCGGTGTCGAAAACATTAGCATGGTGATGTTCAGGCGTGTACCCTGAACTCCCCCGTGGATAAGAAGCATACATTTGTTGTCAGGTGAGGTTAATTGATCGTCCTTATCCTCCTCGGCTACATCTACACCAGCTATTGGCAGCCGGGGATTGTGAAGCCGGCAGGGTATTGCCAAGGCGTTGTCGCAGTGACGTCATCCAGAATGCTTGGCACCAGGCGGGTTTGGAATTCAACGAGGCGCTTGGCATTCACATGACGGCAATTACTGGTTGGTAACAGACCGGCTATGGACAAGGGCACGTGACAGCGAGGCCGTGCCGACAGACCGGCTGTGGAGGTGACCGGGACAAGGGCACGTGACAGCGAGGCCGTGCCGACAGACCGGCTGTGGAGGTGACCGGGACAAGGCACGTGACAGCGAGGCCGTGCCGACAGACCGGCTGTGGAGGAGACCGGGACAAGGACACGTGACAGCGAGGCCGTGCCGACAGACCGGCTGTGGAGGTGACCGGGACAAGGACACGTGACAGCGAGGCCGTGCCGACAGACCGGCTGTTGAGGTGACCGGGACAAGGGCACGTGACAGCGAGGCCGTGCCGACAGACCGGCTGTGGAGGTGACCGGGACAAGGGCACGTGACAGCGAGGCCGTGCCGACAGACCGGCTGTGGAGGTGACCGGGACAAGGGCACGTGACAGCGAGGCCATGCCGACAGACCGGCTGTGGAGGAGACCGGGACAAGGGCACGTGACAGCGAGGCCATGCCGACAGACCGGCTGTGGAGGTGACCGGGACAAGGGCACGTGACAGCGAGGCCGTGCCGACAGACCGGCTGTTGAGGTGACCGGGACAAGGGCACGTGACAGCGAGGCCGTGCCGACAGACCGGCTGTGGAGGTGACCGGGACAAGGGCACGTGACAGCGAGGCCGTGCCGACAGGGCCTGAACCATGTGATACGCTCTATGACGGATGCAGCTAAATGTATAGGCTATCCTGGAAAAAAAACTTCCTGGGATGTGGCGAATCGTTCCGGAAACGGAGACTTACACGATTGCAGTCCACTACAGTCCTCGCAAGGACCCCGCATTTCCATCAATTGACCGTTTAGACTGGGAATGGACTGAGAATGAACCGGCCTTGCCCGGGCCACTGCCGTTTTGCACCACGCCAACTGACCACTGGTGGTAATTCACTCACCAGGTAACCGAAGGTCCGAACGAGTCACAAAAACCGACGTGAAAACAACGAGTGGGGAGCAGCTCCCACGGGGGCGTAATTATCATGGCCTCATGAGAGAGCGTGTTGTGACACATCAGCCGACCATACCGATCAGCCGATCATACCGATCATACCGATCAGCTGATCACACCGATCATGTTGCGCATCCTGCAGCGACCGCCAGTGACAGAGACGACCGTGACTGACGCGCGGCTATGGCGACGTTCACACACAACACAGCCGACCAAGCCCGGCGTCCGCTTCATGTGGCGACGTTCACACCTGACCAAGCCGACCACAGCCGACCAAGCCCGGCGTCCGCTTCATGTGGCGACGTTCACACCTGACCAAGCCGACCACAGCCGACCAAGCCCGGCGCCGGCTTCACCTCGGCGGCCACGCCGCCGCCGCCGCACAGTGGCCGTTCCTGGAGCGCGCCCACTCGCGGCTCCTGCCGGCACGGCCGGTCCGGAAACCGGCGGCCCCGATCGCGTACTGGGTGCACGGCCACCGCCGCCGCGACGGCCGCACGTGCACCGAGCACTCGTCGCCCGCCGCAGCCGAGCCCGCCGTATCCCGGATACGCCCACCGCCGCCGCCGGCGTGTCGTCTTCAACGACCTGCCGACGGTCCGGACCTGGAGCCAGAGCCAGAGCCGGAGCCGGAGCCAGAGCCGGAGCCAGAGCCGGAGCCGAGCCCGCCGTATCCCGGATACGCCCACCGCCGCCGACCGGCGCCGCCGGCGTGTCGTCTTCAACGACCTGCCGACGGTCCGGACCCGGACCCGGATCGGCTCCGGCGCGGCTGCCCTGACCGCCGGCCACCGCGCAGTCCAGGGCGCAATGCACGGCCCAGGGCGACACGACCGGCCGGCGGTGGCGAGTGCGCCACATAGCCCGCTTGTGCATGCTCCCGGCAGACAGCCCGGAGCATGCACACACTCCGGACAGCCAGTCACCTCCCGCAGGGATCAGATTAGGTCAAGTCAGGCCAGGTCAATTCAAGTCGTCAGGCTGGGTCAGGTTAGGCAGTGTGAGGCTAGGTCAGATTAGGCAGTGTGAGGCTAGGTCAGATCAGGCGGGGTGAGGCTAGGTCAGATCAGGTCGCGTTAGAATAGGCTACTGACAGGTTTGAATGACAATCACTGCAAAACAAATTTCGCTTCAAATAGCGTGCCATGGACGATACGATACGATAGCCCAATACCTGGGCACCACAGAACACCAATGTCACGGACGATATCCAAATACCTGGGCACCACAGAACACCATGCCATGCACGATAGCCCAAGGTCTTGGTACACCATGCCATAATTAGTAGCCAAGTAGCATGGGCATACGATATGAAGCACCCATACCTCGACAACCTTCGAATGACAACCATCAGCACTTTTACTTTTGTGTTGGCGGAGGTTTAATATACTGGCCTCCATAGATAGTCGTCCAACCCATCAAGCATGTCAAGCAAGCAAGTACACCATGTCCACACAGCCATGGACCTCCGACCACTATGCGGTGCCTGGGCACTAAAAAATCATGTCTTGGGAACATTCTCAAAACACACGCACCAACACTTATATAGCTAACTGGACATCCAAAACATTCCCCAACATAAGCCCAAATCAGCCCAACCCATGGGCCATACCTGGGCTAATCCAAGCCACGAAGATCTCTAGTTTGATAGCCGGTTCATAAGCTGGTCCAGGGTGTACGACCTTGCAGGAAACACTTTGGGCGGAGAGGACCGCTCCTGCGTCATAACCGCATCCACCGCCTCCAACCGTTCATTCCGCTGGCTTATCTCAAGCATGCTCGCCGCTCCGACCCCAGCAGGGGCCATGTACAAGGTCACAGTCAGCTCGACCCCAGCAGCGGCACTGGACAAGGTCACAGTCAGCCAACGGCTCGACCCCAGCAGGAGCACTGGACAAGGTCACAGTCAGCCAACGGCTCGACCCCAGCAGCGGCACTGGACAAGGTCACAGTCAGCCAACGGCTCGACCCCAGCAGAGGCACTAAGTCAGGTCACAGTCAGCCAATGGCTCGACCCCAGCAGGAGCACTGGACAAGATCAGCCAACGGCTCGACCCCAGCAGCGCTCTGGTTATCGTTCTGGTCAATCCCCGGTTATCGTTCTGATCAATCCTTCCCATGTCTCGGCAATCTATCAGAGGCATGAACTCACATCAGCTTTTATCGATTAACGTGCTGAAGTAACGACCCTGATTCGGTATAATGTGCTTAATTAGGCGAGCGATACCACTATCTCTGGACGTACGTGAGAGCCAGTCGGCCCAACGCTGACCAGTGGCGTTTGAGCTGGCAGTCTGGCCAGCTGACTGGCCGATGACTTATGCCCGGATGTGGGGCTTCGGCCACCGCTGGCTCCCGGACCGTACACATGGGTCAAGGGTGACACTCACGACACAGGGACGAATACCTACATACTAATTTACTTACTTATTTAACGGCACTTATATTTTGGAACTGCCTGATGCTGATGAAGAAACACGGAAAGGAAAAACCACATTAAAAACACCAGCACAATACAAAACGACCACGTGACATTTTCGAGACGGTTCGGACAACTCCACCAATGCACACAGTCACACCCGTCTCAGAAAGACTGCCACCATATAATGGACAGCACCCACTGAACACAATGCAGCGAGCGCAGCAGCACACAAAGGAACTTGTCCGACGGAAGCCAATGGTTGGCGCCACCCTGCCGCTAGCCTGCTCTCAATACCCCTCCCTCCCTCTCTCTCTCTCTCTCTCTCTCTCTCTCTCTCTCTCTCTCTCTCTCTCTCTCTCTCTCTCTCTCTCTCTCTCTCTCTCTCTCTCTCTCTCTCGCGAGCGTCGCTCTGCCACCGCCCTCACCACTCTGCTCCACTCCTCTGCCAGATATGAGTGGGTGGCTTAACGGCGTTTGACGGTGTCGGTCGCGCCGGCGGCCACCCGTTAAGCTCACAGGCCTTGAGTGGGTGGCTTAACGGCGTGGCCTCATATCACTCAACTTTGCACAGGCCGAGTGCAGTGGCCTCATATCACTCAACTTTGCACAGGCCGAGTGCAGTGGCCTCATATCACTCAACTTTGCACAGGCCGAGTGCAGTGGCCTCATATCACTCAACTTTGCACAGGCCGAGTGCAGTGGCCTCATATCACTCAACTTTGCACAGGCCGAGTGCAGTGGCCTCATATCACTCAACTTTGCACAGGCCGAGTGCAGTGGCCTCATATCACTCAACTTGGCAGACGATTCATAGGTGCGGAGGCCTCACACCTCAACCTTACCAAGAACGGCACGTCCAATTCGTGCGGCCCGAAGGCCTAGATCGGAGGATATGAGCCGGAAAACGTTAAATACATATGTCAAATATGCGCCGGAACCCAACAGCGCTAGCCATCGCCACGGCTGGCGCCATTGGCCAGGCTAGGGCTAGGCCGAGCCAGGCTAAGGCCAGGCCAGGCTAGGCCGGGCCAGGCTAAGGCTAGGCCAGGCTATGGCTAGGCCAGGCCACGAGTGGCCGGGTTGTGGCACTGCCCACAGCAGACGCACGTGGCAACGCACAGGCCTACCAGCGACTGACGAACTTAAATAAAGGCGAGTTTGCCGACACTTGTTCACAAGATACAAACGTGAGACTGTTGAGAGGCTCAATTAGAACAATTTCGAGCCGGGGCGACGCCCGAGCAATTCCCTTATCGTGTACATACGAGCACGTTGCAGTCCCTAGGCCCCTAGCCTTTGCCGTAATAACGTACCAGACAGCCGGGCCCAACACGGCCTCACCGTCACGCCTTTGGAACTGTAATAATGTGTTACGCTTCAAGTTCCGTTTTTTTTTTTTTTTTTTACTCAAGACTGACTTTTACTTTAGACTTTTACTCTATTTAAACTTTGCTTTGCACCATCCAACATCCTCCGTGAAGTATTCGCAATGTTTGCTTCGTCCTGAGTCGGGGATTCCCGCGCTCGTATGGCACGCCGAGCTACATAGTGGCCTGGCATGTCTGCAGAGGTTGCCGAGAGAGGGCATGCTGCGGTCGGTCCACAAGCTCATGCTGGGAATATAATGCACAAGAAAATACATATTGCGCATACCAGAGGAACCGCACGTGAATGTGAAGCCAATTGGTGGTCGCCGATGCTTGTGCGGTTCACGCGAGGAAGACGTGGACTATCTAGGTGATTTTCTTAGAGGATGGGACGACCTAAGGTTAACAGACTGCTCAATGCCAGAGCCGCGATGATACACGTGCTTAGATGTCTAAAAAACGCTCATACACGGTGCAGGTGACTGTTTCACCGGCTCTGCTGTTAACAGCAGGCTGTCGGCCACAAAGTCGGCGCTGATGGCCACCTGATCCCGCCTCTATGGGGGCAGCAGACCATGCTGGACTGTCATACTCTGCCTCTATAGGGGCAGCAGACCATGCTCTACCGCCAAACCCCGCCTCTTTAGGGGTAGTAGACCATGCTGAACGATCAGACTCCGCCTCTTTAGGGGTAGCAGTATATAGAGGTAGCAATATATAGGGGTAGCAGACCATGCTCGACCGCCAGACCCCGCCTCTATATATACGGGTAGCAGACCATGCTCGATCGCCAGACCCCCCTCTATATATAGGGGTAGCAAACCATGCTCGACCGCCAGACCCCACCTCTTTATATAGGGGTAGCAGACCATGCTCGACCGCCAGCCCTCTATAACTAGGGGTAGCATGCTCGACCGCCAAACCCCGCCTCTATATATAGGGGTAGCAGACCATGCTCGGCCGCCAAACCCCGGCTCTATATATAGGCGTAGCATACCATACCCGACCACTGAGCCTCTGAATCCCCTTAGCACTAAAGCTGAGCTGACATTCATTCGCTGGTGATCCAGATCAGGTGGTGGGAAAATTCCTGAGCGCACGGCATGTAGCTACCACGTACACCGCCTGCCACCTATCAGCCGACACAGCGCGCCGAACAGGCTACCAGCAAACCGAGAAACCGAGACAGTCCCAATCCTGTTGGTGAGGCAAATACATCGTATCCCCCGCCCCCTCCCGAGTATTCTGTCGAGTGACTGAGGAGGACATTGACCCAACGCAAAACCACGCCCCGGAAGAATCACAGAC
Source organism: Ashinkailepas kermadecensis (assembly GCA_034440615.1). Taxonomy (NCBI): domain Eukaryota; kingdom Metazoa; phylum Arthropoda; class Thecostraca; family Neolepadidae; genus Ashinkailepas; species Ashinkailepas kermadecensis. The sequence goes on from JAOTOM010004213.1 coordinate 169,126, forward strand.
AACGACAAAAGACGCATGCAAGAGCACCCAGCTTGAGTCAACAGAACCTAAAAATCTGGTATCCAGATAGATCTTCAGCATCATGTATATGATCAGCTCCCGAAATACACACTTAGAACTTCGCGATTCTGGCCCAACACAAGTCGGTTGGTTATTGGTTTTACGACACGTCGACCGTTGAGTCATGTAGCGTCGCCAATCTCTCACGCCGATTGGTCGCGGGCGAAGAGTAGCGACAGGTGAGACTCGAACCCACAACCTTTCGATTGTGAGACGAGCATCTTACCCCTAGACCACTCGTCCCCTCCAACACAAGTCAGACTGGCATGCATCACCCGAATGTGTGGATCAGCCAGTCAAACCAGCACACCTCGGCCACGACCGCTCCACAGGACCACCAGACGCGCGGACGACGGTCACGGCATACGCCAGCACCACGAGTGGCGCGGCCGTCACGTCACCGCCCCGCCGTCCTGCCCTCGGCCGCCGCCGGCACCAAGGGCAGGACGACGGTCACGGCACGCGCCAGCACCACGAGTGGCGCGGCCGTCACGTCACCGCCCCCGCCGCCGGCACCAAGGGCAGGACGACGGTCACGGCACACGCCAGCACCACGAGCGGCGCGGCCGTCACGTCACCGCCCCGCCGTCCTGCCCTCGGCCGCCGCCGGCACCAAGGGCAGGACGACGGTCACGGCACGCGCCAGCACCACGAGTGGCGCGGCCGTCACGTCACCGCCCCGCCGTCCTGCCCTTGGCCGCCGCCGGCACCAAGGGCAGGACGACGGTCACGGCACGCGCCAGCACCACGAGTGGCGCGGCCGTCACGTCACCGCCCCGCCGCCGGCACCAAGGGCAGGACGACGGTCACGGCACGCGCCAGCACCACGAGTGGCGCGGCCGTCACGTCACCGCCCCGCCGTCCTGCCCTCGGCCGCCGCCGGCACCAAGGGCAGGACAGGGCGGCCGACACCACACAATCACCACACCACACCCATGCCTCTCCACTGCCGCCGCCGACACCACCCAATCATCACACCACACCAATGTCTCTCCACTGCCGCCGGCACCAAGGGCAGGGCGGCCAACACCACACAATCACCACACCACACCAATGCCTCTCCACCGCCGCCGGCTAGTCCGAACATCCAATCGATTGCATGCACAAGTTGAGTCGTCAATCTAGCGAGCGCACCGATCGGCGCGCCAGACTCTGGGGCCAGACTGGCGCGCGCTATCTGCCACCCGCCAAACATTCCGCACCGGGTCGAATTACAGTGAAGACTATGTCGTGTAGCATTCACCCGACTCACGATGAAGCGCCCGGTGCCATCTTGCTCCAGACCGGCGCGAGTGCAGTTGCCGTCGCCATTGCACTCACAATCGTGCGCTCAGCGGTTCACACTCGATTCACGAGCACCGTCACACAGGCAACCGAACACTCGGCCCTTCAGCATCATACTGGTCGAACCCAAAAAGCCTCGGTTATCATTTCCTCGTGCGATCCGGGTCTTCGTCAGCCTCCATCCGTTCGTTCCGTCGCCGTGCTAACCTGGTTACACCCCTGGTTACACCCCTGATTCCTACCAGTTCGCGTCCTTTCAGCGGCTCCGATGGCCGAGACAATACCATCCGTCAGCTTCTACTCACTTACGCACCCCTCCCGGTCAGGAAGGTTCATCCACGTCCGAAAAATCACATCTCCAAATTCAGCCGCTGTGCTGCAACAGCAGCGTATTATGCCAATGTTCTATCTATTTTAGAATACGTCAGTGCCATTTGGGGGGTGCACTAAGCTGCCATACAGTGCGGGTCGATCGGGTTCGACACAATTAAGCCCAAATTCGGCTTATGTCTCATACACATTCCGGCTGGTTCCGGCTGGCTCTCCTATGGCTGGTAAAACCACGTTCAAAACCACTTCCTTGATTTCATGGCGCACCTATTTTGACCTTTTGTTGATCGGGAACATTTTCAAGAACAAAAATGATTATTCCATCATTCTCCTTATCTCTCCGTTCACGTAGTGGTTCGATCCACCCGCACTCAAAACATCCTACCAATCGCGAGGGCTCGGCTCAGCGCGGTCCCATCCGGCCTCGCCTGCAGCAGCGCCCGCTCAACATCACTCAACATCACTCACCAAACACTCAACATCACCCGCTCAACAAACACTAAACACCACCCACTCGACAAACACTCAACACCGCTCAGCATCACTCACCATCACCCGCTCAACAAACACTAAACAGCACCCACTCGACAAACACTCAACATCACCCGCTCAACAAACACTAAAAACCACACACTCGACAAACACTCAACATCACTCAACATCACCCGCTCAACAAACACTCAACATCACCCGCTCAACAAACACTAAAAACCACACACTCGACAAACACTCAACACCACCCGCTCAACATTACTCAACATCACCCGCTCAACAAACACTTCCTTGGTCTGAAATCGCGACGTGAATGCGCTTCATGCCAGCTTAGACAGGTACAAATCGAGGGTTTCGACGTAACTTAGAAATCTGGACGACGGACCACTAGATGTATAATGTTTATGTGACGTTTGTCACGATATTTCATCGCTTTTATCGAACTACGTTTTACACATGTGTTTTCCAATGCGTTTTATTCGTGTTTGCATTGCATGTTGTATTACTCTATTAACCTTGCGTTCCTGAATTTACCCTGGCACCTTGCTACCTAGGGCACACCATGCTTTCATACATTTTTTTTTACACCACTCGCTTTCACTCTTAAAACTGCTCGATGGTATCCCAAGGACGTGACTTCCAGTGCATGCGGGTGAATATCCCTGTTGGCGATACAATAAATAAACAAATCAACAAAATAAATAAAGCAAATACTGACACTCACGCATGTAAATCCTATTAGAAGCACCTCATCCCAATAACCCTTCACCTCATCGGCACCAGTTCTCTCTCCAACAACCCACCCATCAATACTTCAATACATCAGTAACTCTCGTCGCCAGACGGTCACATCTCAAAACCAGTCTCCGGGTGTCCATCTCCTCAGCAACTCCTGTCTCCAGGTTATTGGGTTTAGAGACGCATGGACTGCGTCGGTCATGCGCTCTCCTGTCTCCAGGATAGTCCACCTCATCGTAACTCTCGTCGGCAGTCACATCTCGTAACCTGTCTTCGGATAGTTGCACCTCCTCGTAACCCGTCTCCAGATGGTCCATATCCTCAGTAACTCTGTTCCAGGATAGTCTCTCCTCGTACCTCGCTCCAGGCGTCCGCCTATCGGTACTTCCGTGCCAGATAGTCTCATCTCCTCGTAACTCCGCTCCAGGACGGGAGACCATCCCGTCAGACCATCTCCTCGTAACTCCGTCCCAGGATAGACCACCTCCTCAGTAACTCCAGTCTCCAGGATAGTCCACCTCCTCAGCAACTCTCGTCTCCAGGGTAGTCCATCTCCTCAGTAACTACCAGCTCCAGGGTAGTCCATCTCCTCAGCAACTCCATCTCCAAGACAGCTTCATCTCGTCAGCAGCCCCGCCATCGGGACGGCGTCGACGTCGAGTCTACTCACCCTTGTTGTCGGCGGCGATGAAGCCGAGGATATTCTCGTGTCGCAGCATCACCGTCTGGTAGATCTCCACTTCACGGAACCAGGAGCGCTCGTCCCGGGTGGAGAAGATCTGCCGGCCAACACGTGCGGTAAGTCAGTCACGAAGCACGTGAGTGGTGGCGTCGTCAGACGACAGTATCGGCACTACTCCGTGCACACCACGTTCGCCACAGCTCTCACAGTTGGCACCCGGCGGCTGTGTCGTCGCACATGGCAGCTCTGCGTCACGCCGAGCAGCGACCGGTCCGGGCCGCCGCCTCCCTAAACGGCACAGAGACGTCGGCCCGCCGGCCGACACCGCCTCCGTGGAACCGGAACCGGATGGGCCAGCGAACTGGCTAGCGGTCCTCGCTGCTCCGCACGGCAGACAAAATACAGTACCATCAGCCTCGGTCCTCCCTGCTCCACACGGAGGACAAAATACAGTCGCCAGGAACCATCGGCTACACACACAGCCTTCGAGTGTCAATAGTAACCATGTAAACCCTCTCTCCTCCACGGCACAGGTGGCAGGTGAGAACAAGAATTTCCAGCTGCACGCAAAGTTCAGCTGCTACTCCAGTTTCCGCAATCGTGGGGCTTTATCTGACAGCCCCAGTCAGTTCAAGACGATCCGCATATTTCGGCCGGTTTATGGGATCAGCGGAACAGACAATCCGACGTGTTGGATACATAATCCAGCCACCCTCACGCTAGCACCCCACCGTCTGATCCTTGGCGCTACTCGAAGCCACTGGCGGTCCCGCTCGAAGACAAGGCATTAGCGAGGCCGCTGACATCCACTCAAAGTTCCGGTATTCTAAGCCACACATTCAAATCGCAGCAAATAACACATAATATCCACTTGTTTTGCTTTGCGGAGGTGCGAATATGAAGTGAGGATGAGGCGGGTGGGGCGTGCGAGACGTGTGAGGCGGGTGAGGCGGATGGGGAATTTGGGGGATGAGGCAGAATAAGCGGGTGGGGCGTTTAGGGAGGATGAGGCGGGTGAGGCGTGCGAAGCGGATGGGACGGGTGGGGCGGGTGAGGATGACCATCACTGTTGTTGAGAAATAATCATTAGCCTTATGAGTTGGCATGGACGCGGCCTCCTCCACGTTTTTCTTCCAGATGTTCCTGCGCCTTTGCTTGAAGTAGGCATGCATGATCCGCCCTAACTTGCTCCATAACACAATGTAGATCCTAAAACCGAAGTATCTTCAATCCCCACAACCAAGTAGAACTCGACGCTGTAGCTCTCACTCCCAAAATCGCCAGTCGCTACAATAAGGGCACGGCCAGTCTAAACGAACGCCGGCCATACACTCGCCTGACACACTGCATCGTTCCTACCCTGACAGCCGCACCTTCCCCCCAGACACCGCAGTGCCGCCACACCCACCTTGACCGCCACGTCCTCGCCGTGCCAGCGGCCGCGCCACACGTCGCCGTAGCGGCCCTTGCCGACGCTCTGGTCGAGCGCGACCTGGCGCGCCACGGAGCGCTGCACCAGCAGCGGCAGGCCCGACCCGGAGCCCGACGTGCTCGCCTCCAGCAGCTGCTTCAGGTTGCCGCCGCCGCCCGGGCAGCTGACGTCGGCGCCGTCCAGCAGCTGCTCGGCGATGTCGTCGAACGGCCGCCGCTTGTACCGCCGCCGGTCCGAGCAGCACTGCAACGATGGGAGACTGGTGACAGGTGACCGTGGCCGGTGGTCATCAGCATCGGCCCGAGCAGCACTGCAACGGTGGGAGACGACTGGTGACTGTGACCGTCACCGGTGGTAGTCGTGGCGGCCGGCTCGCCGGCAGTGCTGGCCGAGACCGAGACGACCATCGATACAGCACTGCCAGTCGCAGCAAGTCTTCAAAGCACCATTGGCAAGACGGTATGAATCCCGCCCGTGCAGCACAGTCCAGTCCGGAGAGGAGCGCTTACGTCGGCCACACTCTACAGAGCCGAGTCGGGCCATCACAGCCAAATAATTATCTCTCACCGACATCGCCTCACATCTGATTAGACATCGAGCCTGTTGAGGTTCGTCGCGGCACCAACTGCAGGCAGTGGGGTACGGGTGCCACGTGCTCAACTGCAGACACTGGAGTACATGTCACACCCCTACCAGCATACTGGGGTATAGGCGTTACATTCCTATCAGCACGCAATGGGGTACAGGCGTCACATACCCATCAGCAGACACTGGGGTACATGAATCACACCCCTACTAGCACACGGAGTACAGGCATCACATTCCTAAAAACAGACAATGGGATACAGGCATCGCACCCACACCAGCACACCGGGGTACAGGCGTCACACGCTTATCAGCATACACTGAAGACCAGGCGTCACATCCTCAACTGCATGTGCTGGGGTACAGGCGTCTCACCCCCAGCAGCAGACACTGGGACGCATGCGTCACACCTTACCACCAGACAGGGGAGTACAAGCGTCACACCTTACCACCAGACAGGGGAGTACAAGCATCACACCTTACCACCAGACAGGGGAGTACAAGCGTCACACCTTACCACCAGACAGGGGAGTACAAGCATCACACCCTACCACCAGACAGGGGAGTACAAACATCACACCCTACCACCAGATAGGGGAGTACAAGCATCAACCCTACCACCAGCCAGGGAGTACAAGCATCACACCTTACCACCAGACAGGGGAGTACAAGCATCACACCTTACCACCAGACAGGGGAGTACAAGCATCACACCTTACCACCAGACAGGGGAGTACAAGCATCACACCTTACCACCAGACAGGGGAGTACAAGTATCACACCGTGAACTATCAACACTGGGGAAATCTAAATAGCTATCTCAACAACATTGGACGCAGAAAATGGGATTTACGGCGGCCATGGTAATGGACAGGTGTACGGGCCAATGTATGCGCTCGTGCGCCTGCACGGGCACCTCTGGTATTACAGAACTGCACCGACCAACCTGGATACTTTCGGCTTTAGACACTGATATGTGGTAGTGGTGGATGGGTACTTTAGGGCGCGCCGACTACTTTTAGACCCTGAGAGAACCGGTTCCACGTCAGCGATAAAGCGCCCTCGTGAGAGCAGAAGCTGTTATGCAGAGCAGGCAGACTCCTGCCGCTACCTATAGTCGGCCAGTTCCTCGATGGAAAAAACAGGCTGGCTATTTTTAAAAGCTATCGAATGGCTACAACTGGCTACACTATTCCACCGGATAGCTTTGGTGACCTTTGTCGAGAAATACCGAAATAAGCGATCCAGGGTGCTATCGGTCAGCATTTTTTTTTCCAGCCAGCGCAGACAAGTTATGGATGGATGGATGGATATATATATATATATATATATAGTTTTATTTCAAATATAACTTGAAAAAACTATACTTTACAAAAGAAACAAAACGATGACTTGCTATTTTCACCAGTAAAGGATAGTTTATCAAATTACAATCGGGTAACGCCAGTTTCAGCCATGAGGAGGGCAAACATTTCTGATGTTACCTTTTCTTCCTCCCGATTCCATGCTCCCCATGTACCTGATTTATATCATGAATCAAATGCGCCGTTCACAGAACACCAGTCGCCGCGGCCGGTGGCGTTTCTGTGCCGCCGCGATGCTGGTGAACTCCTCCGTTTGAACATCGTCTGAACACCGGCCGATCGGTCGATAGTGCGAACTTCAGCGAGCAGCAGCGTCGGGCTGGCCACGTGGCGGGCGCATCCGAGGTGTTCGGCCGGCGGGGTCCGGGCGCGACCGGCGCACCGGACCGGAGCGACGGACGGTGGCGAGGATACCGATGGTCGGCCGCTTCTCGTCTGACCATCGGTGTCCACGACTGTTAATCCGTCCACCGACCACACGGCAGACAGTTCTCTTCTTTCTGCGGTGTGCATTCTGCGGTTACGTTCTGCGGTATTCTCCAGAATCATGCCTCCCTTGCATGCAGCCAAACCGCACGGCTCCACATGGCTCCGCACGGCTCCGCACGGCTCCGCACGGCTCCGCACGGCTCCGCACCGCCAGCATGAGGAGGCTCTGCTTTCACCTCGTCGAAATGCTCCATGTGCTGGTGCAGTCCTTGTGGTCCATCCGTGCAGTACAGAGCCAGTCCCGGTGGTAGATTTGCGCACCAATCGCCGTTGTACTGAGCTGAGCGGGACAAACTGGCGCCCCGTTGTGGACCACTCCCAGCCGTACCGCACCAGACCCGCTGTGTCGGAGTGAGGGTGGCGACACCCACAGGAGCGGGACAAACTGGCGCCCCGTTGTGGACCACTCCCAGCCGTACCGCACCAGACTCGCTGTGTCGGAGTGAGGGTGGCGACACCCACATGAGCGGGACAAACTGGCGCCCCGTTGGACCACTCCCAGCCTACCGCACCGACTCCTGTGTCGGAGTGAGGTGGCGACACCCACAGGAGCGGGACAAACTGGCGCCCCGTTGTGGACCACTCCCAGCCGTACCGCACCAGACTCGCTGTGTCGGAGTGAGGGTGGCGACACCCACAGGAGCGGGACAAACTGGCGCCCCGTTGTGGACCACTCCCAGCCGTACCGCACCAGACTCGCTGTGTCGGAGTGAGGGTGGCGACACCCACAGGAGCGGGACAAACTGGCGCCCCGTTGTGGACCACTCCCAGCCGTACCGCACCAGACCCGCTGTGTCGGAGTGAGGGTGGCGACACCCACAGGAGCGGGACAAACTGGCGCCCCGTTGTGGACCACTCCCAGCCGTACCGCACCAGATCCGCTGTGTCGGAGTGAGGGTGGCGACACCCACAGGAGCGGGACAAACTGGCGCCCCGTTGTGGACCACTCCCAGCCGTACCGCACCAGACTCGCTGTGTCGGAGTGAGGGTGGCGACACCCACAGCTCCGCTGGGTGAATCGCACTCTCCGGACTTGCGTACATTGTCAGGCCGGGCTCTTCCACCGATACGATTTCCCGGAATTACACCGATACATCAATAGTGTAATATTAGTAACAACTTGGAACCAAGCGCTTGCCATTCGATACAATAGCTGATCTGACAAGACACCAGATAATAAACATAACAATCAGACAAACGATGCAATGCCGCGCATGTGAGGAGGGACTGAGAACACGTCTGCAAAACCAATCCATACCACGTGTAATCACCGAGCAATGGAACGGGGTCTGCCTTCGCCGTGTAGACGTCTCTTAACTGCCCCATGGATCATGGGCAGATCTCTTTTTTTTTAAAACTACGTACGGCCACGAAATAAGGAACATTTAGTACGTTATTCGGGCTTAATGATGCTTCAAGCAGACGATATGATCACTTAGCGTCCATTCTAATGAACCAAATAACGAACACTTCATCCATATACTAAACTCAAATACAAAAATACTGATCTTAACCATACAAGTCCAGACAATGCTACACACCTGTTACAATTACACTGCTCTGCAACATTCCGGTACACCTTATCGGGATGCACATGGCATAACATCCGGTATATCTCATCGCGATGCACGTGGTACAGCATCCCCGGTACATCCCATTGGGATGAGCAGCACTAGTTGTTGGCCAGCTCCGGCTCCAGTGTCTATCGTATGGGCCATTCCCCGCCCAGCGAAGGGCGACAAGGTCCATCCCAGCCTCAACACACGCCATGCAGGGCTTGTACCCTCGGCACAAGGTCGACTGCATCTCCATCCAGATGTAATCTCTCGCAAAACAGGCTTCAGTTGGCCGCTGGGTCCATAAATTTCGAGCCACAATGCCGAGGGTCACTGGCCGTTCACAACACTACCGGTGAGTGACGAGCGCAACACTAGCGGTGGGTAGCAAGCACAACACTACCAGTTAGTTGGTCGGTTGTTGGTTTTACGACACTTCGACCGTTGAGTCACATAGCGTCGCCAATCTCTCACGCCGATTGGCCGCGGGTGAAGACTACCAGTGAGTGATGAGCACAACACACTGGTGAGTGACGAGCACAACACTACCAGTGAGTGACGAGCACAACACTACCAGTGAGTGACGAGCACAACACTACCGGTGAGTGACGAGCACAACACTACCGGTGAGTGACGAGCACAACACTACCGGTGAGTGACGAGCACAACACTACCAGTGACGAGCACAACGCTACCGGTGAGTGACGAACATAACACTACCGATAAGTGACGAGCACAACACTACTGGTGAGTGACGAGCACAACACTACCGGTAAGTGACGAGCACAAAACGATCTATCGGAGTGAGGAACACGACACTACTGCAGAGCAGCAAGTACAGCACCACCGGAGTAACAAGCACGGCACCGTCAGGGAGCAGCGAGTACAACACGAGAGAGTGATGAACACAGCACCGAAGAGGGTGGCTCGTGGTGAACTGGTTAACACATTCGCGTTGCCATCAAAGGGTCGCGTGGTGGATGCTTGTCAACCGCGTAGACAAGGTCCGCCGTGGCCATTCGGCGTGAGAGGGTGGCAGTGATATAACACACAGCTATAAGTACGCTAGTGGGTCAAAATTCATATTGAAGAACTAGAACTATATTGACTGAAAAAACATACTTTAAACGACATCGCCTCCGTGGCGAATTCCGACATCCTACTGTACTGGGCGCGACATCTCAAACCCAAGGAAAACCCATTATTTGAACATTGGAGGGTGGAGACGCTATAGAGTAAACAAGCTGCGTGTGCGTGACGTAAAAGGTCTCGAGACGCTGTCGTGAAGTGGCCAGGATCAGCAGCCGTCGCCGCATAGCATACCTTGATGTAAGCCCAGATGACGGCCAGCACCAGCAGAATGGCGAACACCACGGGCAGTGTGATGTGTAGGAACAGCATCTTACTGCGGTCCAGCCAATCAGTGTGTGGAGGCACCTCTGTCGGCGACACATAGAGTCGTCAGAGGCCGCCTCTGTCGGCGACACAGTCGTCAGTGGGGCCTAGTCAACAGACGGCGGCCGCCTCTGTCGGCGACACACAGTCGTCAGTGGGGCCTAGTCAACAGACAGCGGCCGCCTCTGTCGGCGACACACAGTCGTCAGTGGGGCCTAGTCAACAGACGGCGGCCGCCTCTGTCGGCGACACAGTCGTCAGTGGGGCCTAGTCAACAGACGGGCGGCCGCCTCTGTCGGCGACACAGTCGTCAGTGGGGCCTCGTCAACAGACAGCGGCCGCCTCTGTCGGCGACACACAGTCGTCAGTGGGGCCTAGTCAACAGACGGCGGCCGCCTCTGTCGGCGACACAGTCGTCAGTGGGGCCTAGTCAACAGACGGGCGGCCGCCTCTGTCGGCGACACAGTCGTCAGTGGGGCCTCGTCAACAGACAGCGGCCGCCTCTGTCGGCGACACACAGTCGTCAGTGGGGCCTAGTCAACAGACGGCGGCCGCCTCTGTCGGCGACACACAGTCGTCAGTGGGGCCTAGTCAACAGACAGCGGCCGCCTCTGTCGGCGACACACAGTCGTCAGTGGGGCCTAGTCAACAGACGGCGGCCGCCTCTGTCGGCGACACAGTCGTCAGTGGGGCCTAGTCAACAGACGGGCGGCCGCCTCTGTCGGCGACACAGTCGTCAGTGGGGCCTCGTCAACAGACAGCGGCCGCCTCTGTCGGCGACACAGTCGTCAGTGGGGCCTCGTCAACAGACAGCGGCGGTCTCTGTCGGCGACACAGTCGTCAGTGGGGCCTCGTCAACAGACAGCGGCCGCCTCTGTCGGCGACACAGTCGTCAGTGGGGCCTCGTCAACAGACAGCGGCGGTCTCTGTCGGCGACACAGTCGTCAGCGGGGCCTGGCCAACAGACACAGCGGCGGTCTCTGTCGGCGACACAGTCGTCAGCGGGGCCTCGTCAACAGACAGCGGCCGCCTCTGTCGGCGACACAGTCGTCAGCGGGGCCTAGTCAACAGACACAGCGGCGGTCTCTGTCGGCGACACAGTCGTCAGCGGGGCCTGGCCAACAGACACAGCGGCGGTCTCTGTCGGCGACACAGTCGTCAGCGGGGCCTCGTCAACAGACGGCGGCGGCCTCTGTCGGCGACACAGTCGTCAGCGGGGCCTGGCCAACAGACACAGCGGCGGTCTCTGTCGGCGACACAGTCGTCAGCGGGGCCTCGTCAACAGACGGCGGCCGCCTCTGTCGGCCTCTGCCAGCGTTCGCAGGCCAGATCTGGCTCCAGCAAAGCGTGACGTCACAACTGCGCCCCGTGGAGTAACCGTGGAGGCAGCGGCAGCACCTACGTCACCGGCGGACGTAAGCACGCCTTCTGCGAACGCATGGCTTGACATAGCGCTGTTTAGACAGGCCGTTCCCGACCATTCTCGCGGGTCGCCTGGCCTTCACTCGGAAACCTGCCGATCCCTTCACACCCAGCACAACATGCATTACACAGCCACTTTCTGAACGAATGCACCCGTTGAAAACCCGGCTCAAATGGTAAACAAACATGGCTCACACATAGCGCAAGACACCGGGATCGTTCGTCCACGGCCGGAAATTCCGCACAGATGGCAAATAAGGCGGCAGGCGCACGGCAATGCAGCCAACTTCGGAGGAGCACAATGCACGCGAGGCGGTGGCCACGAAGCGTCGCCGCCCGGCCACCGGAGGCCAGAATGCCCTGTCGCGGCCAGTCAACGCCGCTCACGGTGACGCAACGCGAAACTCGACTAAATCACGCTGCACAGGCGAGCACGGCGTCTGGACGTGACGGCGGCCGGCGCAGACGGCGGCCATGTGCTGCATGCACGGCGTCTGGACGTGACGGCGGCCGGCGCAGACGGCGGCCATGTGCTGCATGACGTGACCGCGGCCGGCGCAGACGGCGGCCATGTGCTGCATGACGTGACCGCGGCCGGCGCAGACGGCGGCCATGTGCTGCATGCACGGCGTCTGGACGTGACCGCGGCCGGCGCAGACGGCGGCCATGTGCTGCATGCACGGCGCATGCCGGCCGCGTGGTGTCGTGGCGGGGCGGGCCGCTGGAGAGGCGGCGACGACGGCCGGCGGCGTGGCCTTGTCGCCGCCCCGCCCCCCCCCGCCAGTCGGCTGTTCTATTCGACAGTGCGCCGGCGCCGCCCGCCGATCGGCCAACTTCCACGCGGTTGGGCGTCGCGCCGCAAAACCGCAGCCGGCCGGCGGTTCACCCTCGACCTTCGGCCGCGGACGGAGCCGGCCGTCGGCGCTGACGCCGGTCCGCCGCCGACCCGGAAGCGTGGCCTGCAGCGTCAGCGTGGTCCGGCCGGACCCGACGCCCTGCACGGCCGGCCGCCGGGGCCGGGTCGGTCGGTCGGTCGGTCCGCGCCCGCCGCGCAGTATCGCCGCGCCGCATGTACCCCTGTCTCCGTACGGCCGCGTCGAAGGCAAGGTTTCGTCTCGGAAGTGTGAGCTGGCAATGCTGACTGGCATGCCGCCGAAGACCGGCTCGGCAGTCAACTTCTCGTGCGCATTTGGGCTGGCGTGTGGCACGTCCAAAATGGCACGCGACAAAAATCCACCATACAAATGTCAAACGCAGAGAGCTCAGCCGGAGAGCTGTACCCAAGGGGGGGTAGATACTGCCGCCATACTCACTGTTGCACGCCTATGATTCGGAAAGGGCAACACCATTCAATGACCGAGTCGTTAATTATTTAACTTCTCAAAACTTGGCATCTTGGCATGTCCTTGTTCACTGGATTCACCAGATAGAGCCACTGGCACAAGGTTTGGTTGGTTGGTTATTGGTTTTACGACACGTCGACCGTTGAGTCATATAGCGTCGCCAATCTCTCACGCCGATTGGTCGCGGGCGAAGAGTAGCGACAGGTGAGATTCGAACCCACAATCTTTTGATTGCGAGACGAGCATCTTACCCCTAGACCACTCGTCCCCTGGCACAAGGTTTCTCACAGACAGCAGTCGCATCAGCCACTAGAATACGTACGGGGCCATCTGTTGAGGCTAGCTAACAAAAGTTGTGTTGTAAATTGCACCACATTGTACAAATTGCATGCTATTGTAATTGAAAGAAGCGATAATTAGAAGAAGTGGAGAGGGAGTGGAGGAGAAGGGAATGGAGAATAAGAATAGAGAGGAGGGGAAAGGAGAGGAGAGGAGAGAAGAATAGAGGAGAGGAGAGGAGAGGAGAGGAGAGGAGAGGAGAGGAAAGGAGAGGCGAGTCGAGGCGAGGATAAGAAAGGAGAGGATAGGGAGGGAAGGATGGAAGGAAAGGAGAGGAGAGGAGAGGAGAGGAGAAGAGAATAGAGGAGAGGAGAGGAGAGGAGAGGTAGGAGAGGAGAGGAGAGGAGAGGAGAGGAGAGGAGAGGAGAGAGAGAGAAGAGAAGAGAAGAGAAGAGAAGAGAAGAGAGAGAAGAGAAGAGAAGAGAAGAGAAGAGAAGAGAAGAGAAGAGAAGAGAAGAGAAGAGAAGAGAGGAAGAGAGGAGAGGAGAGGAGAGGAGAGGAGAGAGGAGAGGAGAGGAGAGGAGAGGAGAGGAGAGGAGAGGAGAGGAGAGGAGAGGAAAGAAGAGGTGAGGAGGAAAGAGGAGGGGATGGAGGAGAGGGGAGGAGAGGAAAGAGGGGAGTGGGAGAGGAGGGAAGGAGAGGAGACAGATGATAGATGGTCTGGCCCGGGCGGCAATCAACCTCCCCCGAACGAGGATGCCCCAGTGCCACCGGGGATCTCCTATCCTTAACTAATGATGTATTAAAAAAGTATAGCCAAGCCCGCTGGTTACACAACACCACACACCAACACGCTATCAAGCCCACACTCTCCAAATGACCCTCTTCCCACCAGCACACTCGTTTGAACGAGGTGGCGCTAGCGCGACTTCGCCTCGGACACACCAAGTTGACACACAACTTTATTTTTCATCGACCGCTTCGCCCTTCACTTTGTAGCACATGCCGAGTTCGCATTACTGTCGCCCACATTTTACTTACTTGCCCAGCATATGCTCCTCACCGTCCCGCTGTTCTTCAGTATTTCACCAACACCCATATACAAATATCGCTCCGGGCTCTCCTGGGGGATGAACACCCGGCACTCCTTTAGTTACTTTTCCGCTTTTTATATGACACCAAGCTTGCCGAACTGATCTGACTTTCCTTTTTTTCTGGCACAAGTTACCTGGTTCAAGCTGATTTGAAGTGAAGTTGAAAGCTATGACACGTTACACGCTCCGTTAACTTCGTTGCACACGTCTTCCACTCCGTCGTCGAAAAACACATACATATAGGTTATTTCAGACTAAGTAGGCAGATACCGATCCAATTTGGCCAAAACGGACGGTTCTACTTATAAATTGCGCTTGGCTTTTACCTACGGGTTTCCAAGCAGCTTGGTTTCCCCCTTCTCAGGTTTTTCAAGCTTTAACTTAAACATACACCTACACATACAAGGTCGGGCCTGACGCCCACGACTCCACTGGGCGCCGGGCCTCCGCTTCGTTACAGGTCGCAGGTTGGCAGTGGAGCCTCTCCGCAGGCGATGAAGCTGTCCACCCTCCAAATGTCCTTCTGATTGTTATGTATGTACGTATGTATGTATGTATGCATGCATGCATGTCTCACATGTATATGTATGTATCGGCCCTTTACGCCACGTTCCTTGTTTGCCGGCGTCTCATCTTTCCTCTCTTGCCTATTTGATATAGCCGGATGCCACATAAGCCGGATAAACGTAACCTTTTCTTTAACGTGATAATATCTAGCGGATGGCGCTCTGCCTCTGCTTAGGAAAGCAAAACAGAACACAAAGATGATAGATGACTTGGCAGGACAGGGGAAGGAAGGACAGAGGAGAAGCTGAGTGGCGAATGAAATGAGAGCAGAATAAATTGTGTATTTCCAACGGGACCGATTAAGAATACACCACGGCAGGATTGACAGCTCACCAAACAAATTATTTTATATCAACCAAACACGTACATTTCTCACATGCCATTAATGTAAACATGCTATCAAATTCATTGAACTGAAAGAACACAAGAATACATACACAATTTCTTCACCTCCAAGTTGTGTGCACGTTGTGATCAGAATTATTGAGTTCGCTTTGTAGGTGCTCGAATGATGTGTATTTAAACCAGAACTTTCTAAAGGTGTTTTTTTTTCGCGTTACGGCTAACTTGAAGCATGACGATAATTAACCTCATCGGTTACGTAATCGATAATTTATCGATGCTTGCTCAAACATCATACCCAGGTCTCAAGTCATATGTGGATGAGTGTCAGAGTGGTCTGAACTGTCCTCAGATATGGGCGATGTAGGGTCGCGAGTTCGTACCCACGCGTATCCGGGCAGATTTTTGGGTAAATACACATTTTTGGTTAGTTATTTGGGCTTTAGGGCGAATCGACTGTATTGGTCATTTAGCGGTAAATACACATGACCACGACTTTTGAACTTTAGACCGGAATACGTACATTTAAATGAAAAAAAAGAAACGGTTCTCATTGTCTTGTTATGGTTTCAGCAGCAAAGTTGGTAACTCTGCATATAATTATACCCAGGCAAATTAGTTAATTACGGTAGCTGCTTGCCGAAAACTTTGTGGAATCCAGGAGTATGGCAGCATATCCTGTCTGGAGGCTCTGATGTCCCCGTTCTTCAAGTTTTGGCTACATCCGATGAATCACGGGCGGATACAGAGGGCGCTGGGAGCATATGAGCCCGCATGGAAAACGGTGCCCCACTGGCCGGGAAAAGGTACCCAGTGCACTCCCGCCCCCCCCCCCTCCCCCTCCTGAACGTATTTTTTTTCAGCCAAAGGCACACCCTGGAGAGAAAAGGAGCTGCTGCAGTATGCCCGAGTGCACCCCTCTTCCCTGAACGAATTTCCTGCTGCAGGCGCCAATCCGAGGAAGTGGAGCCCCTCCAGACCATTCCATGAAGATCTCTGGACCCGCCCCTGCGATTAATGCGCACTGAAACGACAGCTTTCCTGCATCATACTTGTTTGCCCGATACGGTGACCAAAATGCGAAGTTAAGAAAATGGAATTTTGTCCCTAGTATCTGTCTTCAGCAGATGGAGGAAAAATACTATGGATGTATTTTTATATATATATATATATATATATATATATATATATATATATATATATATATATATATATATATATATATGGTGGCTCAACAATTATTTTCCTAGAAACGCTTAGAAATGTCAAGTGTATGGTGCACTGGTATGTTAATGGACGGGTGTAATTGTTTTAGCTCGAAAAATATCGATTTCGATCACCTCAACTGGCATTTGAAGAAAACAAATTAGTGTTCAAATGAATGCAGAATTGAGGTTTCCAGCTTACTTGACCTGAGGGTGACATTTTTACGTCAGACGCAACACTGATGCAGGAAAAGATATTGCAAATTTTGCGACGCTGTGTGCCGCAGTTTTTCGCCATCACGGTCTTAGGTGAGCGCAAAGACCCCCGAGACCGGGATGGTTAAGAACATCCCGGATACACCTCGACTATTATAATAGAAAGGAATCCAGTCATGCTGAGTAATCAGCTGATTGAACATCATACGCAAATACGTGCAACGAAGACAAACTATTGAGCACGCTGCGTGTGGTACAGAAGGTGGTACAGGCAATACCTAAGCACTTCCGAAAGTAATTGTAATTTGCAGTGCGCGGTGCATGCAGTGCTTGTACAAATTAGGTAAGGGGAAATTAGTACAAAGAGCCGCGCATAGCACGCACCAAAGCTCGTACCAAATACGACAGACGGACGTATGCAAAACACACAATTGCTGCTGTTGCTGTCGGAAAACCCAGATAGCTGATTGGCTGATACGAGCGATATTCACAAATTGCTGTAACATACTCGCGATAAAGCAAAGTGGGTAGATACAAATCGGTCTGGCAGCTGGGCTATGCGAATTGGAAACTAACGGGCCGAATTGGCAAAACAACCTATCAATCGATAGAAGTAGATTTTCCCGTTCATTATGTGTCCAACTCAAATTCCGGCACTCAAATAAACACCACTTTACTCATATCAAATTTTTCGTTCTTGCGTTTCAATTGGAACTCAAAGCTGAAAGTTGCATGCAGTGGCAGGGGAATTGCCTCATCGTTCGGGGAGGGGGGCGGGACCATTTTGAAGTCGATTCTTTCCATGAACACCCATAGGGCCAATGCTAAACTAGCACCAAGAGTGAGGGGCGGGCCGTGTACCCCCTGCCTTCCTTCCCCTGTTCCTGCGCTCTTGGTTGCATGCCCCTATGTACGCGGCACACTACGGAATAGCTGGTGACGTCTGTAAATGACATTAACGGGAGCATCAATAAACAGTCACCGCAATAAACGATGGCGTCACCACTACAACAATTCCAACCATCTGAGGCGCCAGCTCTGCATCAACTCGATGTTCTCCGCAATGAACGTTCCAGAGTCAAGGTCACTGAGATCACCCCGTGGTGCTGTGCACAGAAGCATTGGGTGCGAAAGTAGACCGGACCACTTCGGCGCAAGGACCGGCACGGCCACTGCATGCGGAACCATGGGCCGGCCCGAAGCAATCCCTCACTGCAGGACTTAAACCACCGAACGCGCACGGAACGCGCACCACACACAGGCCGGCAACAGCTCGAACCTGCCAACCTGTCAATATACTCCCCGGACAACGATTGACGGCGACTGCGGAAGGCGCGCAAGGGGGCGCGGTGGGAGCACTACTTCCGAAGTCGCCCATAAAAGGCAGGCGGCACTAGAGATGCGGTCTGCACAGCCCACCGGCCGGTGGTGTGTCACACATAGACAGCGGCGGCCGGGCCGGACCCAGTCGGCCCCAGACGGCGACCGATGGCGTGTCGGCGGCCACCGGAAGCGGCGCATGCAGCGGCGCTGTTAGCGTCGCTGGCCGCCACGCTGTAGCGCCACCAGCGGCACACCGCTGCCGCCCGCTCCACTGTCAAGGACGCCAGACCGCCCGCCGCCGCCGCCGACACCACTGGCGGATACAGCCGTGGCCAACCGACCACGATGTGACTGGCGCAGCGACCATACTGGCCACTACACAGCTGACATAGCGACAACACCGGCCACGATAGGGCTCCCACAGCGACCTTATCGACCAGGATGTGACTGGCGCAGCGACCACGGCCACGACCTGACCGACACAGCGCACCAGCAGGACACAACGCTCGGACAGCGACGGCAGTGCCGGCCGAGGCGAACGACCCGACCGGCCGCCGGCAGTCGGCAGCCGGCGGCCGTGAAGGTCGACCCCGGCGCCGCCGCGGCGGCACGTCGTGCCGCAGCACGACCGGACCGCAGCTGGACGTGCCGCAGCACGTCCAGCCGGCCGACACGGCCAGCCGCGCAGCCGGAACGGCGCCCGACCGGCAGTCCGGCCACCCGACCAGCAGTCCGGCCACCCGACCGGCAGTCCGGTCACCCGACCGGCAGTCCGGCCACCCGACCAGCAGTCCGGCCACCCGACCGGCAGTCCGGCCACCCGACCGGCAGTCCGGTCACCCGACCGGCAGTCCGGCCACCCGACCAGCAGTCCGGCCACCCGACCAGCAGTCCGGCCACCCGACCAGCAGTCCGGCCACCCGACCAGCAGTCCGGCCACGTGTGCGGCAGAGGCGTCACACCGCCACCGCATGCCCACGACCTTCGGCCAGTGACGGAAACACCACGGAAGGACGCCGCCAAGCTTGGCTGATGAGGGGATGTACATTACACAGTGTCCACCACACCAGCGGGACGTATAGTCGTGTGTTCGGGCTCCGCCCAGTCTGAACTGCGCACGTGAACCGGACCTAACCCGCCGACTGCTGAACAGTGAAGGACGCAGCCACAAATGGCATTTCCGCCGAGGACAGTGTCGAAGTCGCAACACGTAGGTCCAGGTAGGCATGCAGTCGTCTCGTATATCAATGGTCACAGGTTCCGCATGGACGGATCGAGGTGACGAATACCGGCGCAGCCTATCTTGCAGGAGACAGCACCACCATCAAGGGCCGCTGTCCCGAATGCAGCACGCGACAGCAGACGATCACGACAGTGATCGGCGGCCCAACAAATCGGCGGGCCGTGAAGGCACGTCGCGATACCAGCCGCAGTATGATATCGGTCACGGCACAGCATGATACCAGATACGATACCGGTCACGGCACATAATGATACCAGATACGATGCCGGTCTCGGTACACCATGATACCAGATACGATGCCGGTTACGGTACACTTCGATACCAGATACGATGCCGGTCACGGTACACTTCGATACCAGCCACGGCACATAATGCTACCGGGCACAGCATGGGGTGATGCCAGTTACGGTAAACACAGATGCCAGTCACGGAAGCGGTACGATGCTGGTCACGGTTCGGTACGATACAACTTGCAGCACGGCACGATACCAGTCACGGTACAAAGCGATACTAGTCACAACACTATGCCAGTCACGGTACAGCACATCACAAGTCACAGCACAGTGTGATGCCAGTCACGGTAGAGTACGATGTCAATCACAACACCAGTGAAGTACCAACACGATACCAGCTGAGGTAGATGCAGCATGATGCTAGTCACGGTACAGTGCCATACCAGTGACGCTAAATACAGATACCAGTCACAACACTACAGTACCGGTCACGGTACAGTACCTCGCTAGCCACGGTACAGCATGACACTAGTTGTTGTTGTTATTCGCGTTTAGGGGCGCATCAACTGCATGACACTAGTCACAACACCACGGTACCGGTCACGGTACAACACTACGGTACAGTATGACACCAGCCACGGCGCATTACGATACAATTGGCCTAATTGGCCGTTTATCTGGGCATTATGACGCATCAACTGCAATGATTGTGCAGCGCTCCAATACTGGTTCACTAGTTCACTCATCCATATTATCGCGTGGTGCCCAATTCAAGGTCGCGTGGTGCCCAATTCAAGGAACCCTCCTGAGTCGGGCGCAATGTTTGATTGGATTCCAGTACTTGGCTGCTCGTAGCCAGCCTCGCACACGCCGGGTGGCGGGCTGGATCCGCCTTTGGCACAGGCCAACCCATGGCGGAACACTACCGTCACGCGCGCACATGGGGGTCGCCACTACACTCCGTCCGATCCACCACATGTGGCCGGGCTTCGCCCAACATGGAGTCAAGCCCGTGAGGTGAGCGCGACGAACCACAGCGGCCGGCCGACAATGCCAGCGACCACTGCAGAGTGGCTGGGGCCGGGCATATTCGTGCACTGCACACTGGACACGAGAAGTCCACCAGATCAGGTCACGCCAGGTCAGATCAGATCAGGCAGAGCAGCAGCCAAGGCGGTCCACAGTACGGCCAGGGGCGAGCACCACGTCCATCACAGTAAGGTGAATAAGAGCGACGAGCTCAACCAATTCATTCGGGCCATGTGACGACCGTGAAGGCATCGCATAGCCTTCACATAGCTGGGAAGGGGTGACAACAGTGTGTCCAAATCAATTTTGATTTATGCGTCAGATGTAAATACATTTGCCAGATATTTGCTCCCAAAGATACAAATATAGATGCAAAATACTGAGCATAGGCATACACCAATGGTGCTTTCCACAAAAGGGGAGGCAGAGATAGATAACCTCCAATTATTTCTGTATGTGATGAGTACCAGGATTTTTTTTCTGGTTTCCGGTAAGGGACGTATATTAAAATACAAATTGCCAAAGTAATGATGTACACACTTGCAGTGGCACGCGTCATTTTCCAGAAGTTGTTTTGTTTCGAAATTGGACACGCCGGGTGACAATTACAGCCTTTTAGGTTTCATCATGAAGGCATTATAATTTGCCTTCTCTCAGCGGGGAAGGGGGGCTGGGCTTCCTTAAATGTGCGTCCGACTCTTAAGCTCTTTGGCGCCACCACGTTTTTCACATGAGCTCACTGCGGGAGTGGTGGCAATCTGCCAACCAGTCAAGGCCATCGATTGGGCAGCATACCGTGCAAACCGATACTCTTCCGCCCGGCAGCACAGGCATGTGAACAGCAACTGCTCGAGGGCGCAACTGGCACCCGATGGCTCCTGTCCGCAGTAACTGCTGTCGTAAGGCCAGGGCGGCACCAAGCACGCAAGGGCACGTGATCAGGCGAGGCGCGAGGGCGAAGCGGGCTGCGAACAGGCGGCTGGCCAGTCGAGGTGGCGGGCGCGTCAGAGAGCCCGGCGCACCCCTGGCCGACACCCACCTGAAGGCGGCACCGCGTGCAGCTGCGGCTTCAGCTTGTCGTTGCAGAGGTCGACATCGCTGCAGCACGCGCTCGCGTACGTCATATTGTTAGACTTGATGCCGTGGCACACCACCGGGTTGTCGGGTGGCGACAAAAACTGCTGGGTCAGGCACCTAGCGGCACGGCCAGCATTAGAGGTGGCAGCGGGCGCCGGCAGGTGGCAGCAGCGGCGCGGCGTCCCGATCGGCCGGTTTGTGTTAGTGAAGACAGCACGACAAACAGCTGATACAGAAAGAGAGTGAGGGAGAGACAGAGAGAGAGAGAGAGAGAGAGACGGGAGAGCGGTGGCGGCCGGTTAGCGGGCGGGGACACAGCACGCGGCCAGCCGGTCGGCGCACTCACCTGCTGGTGGCAGCAGCACGGGCCGCAGCAGCACATTACACAGCTCCAAGTGGCGGCAGCATTCGACGCCGTAGCGCGCGTCGCCCACCTCCGAGTTGCGACACGACAGTGGATTATCGACAGGCACCAGCTGCTCGAGGTCTATACATCTACCGACAGTCGGTCACACCACCGACACGTCACGCGCTGCCGGGGGCTCGTGGTCTATACATCTACCGACAGTCGGCCACACCACCGACACGTCACGCGCTGCCGGGGGCTCGTGGTCCATACATCTACCGACAGTCACCACCGACACGTCACGCGCTGCCGGGGGCTCGTGGTCAAAAAAAGTCCATACATCCACCGACAGTCACCACCGACACGTCACGCGCTGCCGGGGGCTCGTGGTCCATACATCTACCGACAGTCACCACCGACACGTCACGCGCTGCGGGGGATCGTGGTCCATACATCTACCGACAGTCGGCCACACCACCGACACGTCACGCGCTGCCGAGGGCTCGTGGTCCATACATCCACCGACAGTCACCACCGACACGTCACGCGCTGCCGGGGGCTCGTGGTCCATACATCTACCGACAATCACCACCGACACGTCACGCGCTGCCGGGGGCTCGTGGTCCATACATCCACCGACAGCCACCACTGACGTCACGCGCTGCCGAGGGCTTGTGGTCCATACATCCACCGACAGTCACCACCAACGTCACGCGCTGCCGGGGCTCGTGGTCCATACATCCACCGACAGTCACCACCGACACGTCACGCGCTGCCGAGGGCTCGTGGTCCATACATCCACCGACAGTCACCACCGACACGTCACGCGCTGCCGGGGGCTCGTGGTCCATACATCCACCGAGTCACCACCGCACGTCACGCGCTGCGGGGGCTCGTGGTTCATACATCTACCGACAGTCACCACCGAACGTACGCGCGCCGGGGGCTCGTGGTCCATACATCTACCGACAGTCACCACCGACACGTCACGCGCTGCCGGGGGCTCGTGGTCCATACATCCACCGACAGTCACCATCGACACGTCACGCGCTGCCGGGGGCTCGTGGTCCATACATCCACCGACAGTCACCACTGACACGTCACGCGCTGCCGGGGGCTCGTGGTCCATACATCCACCGACAGTCACCACCGACACGTCACGCGCTGCCGGGGGCTCGTGGTCCATACATCCACCGACAGTCACCACCGACACGTCACGCGCTGCCGGGGGCTCGTGGTCCATACATCCACCGACAGTCACCACTGACACGTCACGCGCTGTCAGGGGCTATGCGGCCGGCCCACGCCCCGCCACAGCACCGCCGGCGGCCATCACTGCGCCGTGCATTTACCAGCACAACCATGCAGGCGTTACTGCCGCATGTTAATTAATCGCCGCTAATTGACGTTATTACAGGAAGTTGAAGTGCGGTCTGCTGCGCATGATCTACTGTGAACACAACCGGGCCCAGACTCGTTATCTCTGCTTTCCCAACGTACGGCACGCGGTCGCCACCACAGACCCGCCGAGGTTTGGGCGTGGCTTAGCATCGACGAACAACTCAACTGCAATCGTACATTGGTGTCTGCGTTTTAATAAGAATGCCTGCGGGTAAAAGGCCAGCACCGAAAGAAAACAGGACACAACGCCTACGATTGTCTTTGCGGATGCAATATGGTCCAGGAAGCACACATGGCGCAAGCTTGAAGCTCGGGCGGACGACTGAAATTTAAAGGCATTTGACATCAGCAAAGACAGTCACAGCAGACAGACAGTCATCCGCAGACCTAGACGGTTATTTAGAACATTGAGAGAGCTCCCGAGAGGGAGAGAACAAACAACATATAATACGACAGGGAGAAAGAAAGAGCATTCCGAGTGAGACCAACACCACTAGCATATTAAACAAGATCAGATATTTAGAGGAGGCCATAATCCGGTGAGTTGCACAGATCGTGACAGACATGATGAAACGTCGCATCCAACCATCGCACAACGCATCAAACAAGTGCACATACAACTAAGCCACCCAAAATACGTCCAAATAGATACCTAGCATGTATAAAAAGGAAAATAACTCAACACACACTTTGCACTTAATTCCTGTGTAATTTTACCGACTATTTAACTCATGCGTACCCACGTATGCCTTCTATTGTTCCATGAAGTTCTATTCTTCTATTATATTGTTCTATTCTTCTACTTCTACACAATCCGCAACTGGCGTCCATGATGGAGTCTTGCCGAAAGCATTGGTGGCGCGGCATTGATATTCACGGTAGTGGCGGGGCGTCAGGACACATCTGAGGCGTTTACTTGCATTCAACGCCATGAAGTTAATGTTACGCCCGTTCGCTATGGGCAAGAGGGTGTTGGTGGTGGTGGTGGGCTGATGTTTTAGGGCGCGCTGACTATTTGGGCAATTTTGCGCTCATTATGGGTAAAATGGAGGGGGGGGCGTTCCGCGGCTTGCTGGTTCCACCGTCCATGGTTGAGCATGCGTGCATGTGCGTCTACTTATTTACCCACTGTACTCGTTGACCTGAGCACGTCACAATAAGCGCCACAAATCCTCGCCCACTACCACATATCGAGAGGAGCGAGTGGTGGCGGCGGCGCCTGTAGCAGCGCCGACCACCAACTGACGGCCACCGCCGACAGCTGCCAGCCACCGCGGCCACGGCCACTGGTGCAGCGGTGCAGCGGGACGGCGCAGCTCACTTGTGAGTTGTGGTGACCTCGTCGGAGCCGGGCGTGCGCTTCTCCACCGACGTGAAGCACATGCCGTCCGTCTGGCAGGTGTTGTTGTGGCCCGCCGGGCAGTGCTCGCTGCAGGCGCACAGCAGACCTGGCGGCCGACAGCAGGTCAGAGCCGGCCTGCAGCTGGCGGCACCGGTGGCGGAGGCGCGTCCAGCACGGCAGGTGGGGGTGGTGTGTCCAGCACGGGAGGTGGAGGTGGTGTGTCCAGTACGGGAGGTGGGGGTGGTGTGTCCAGTACGGGAGGTGGGGGTGGTGTGTCCAGTACGGAAGGTGGGGGTGGTGTGTCCAGTACGGGAGGTGGGGGTGGTGTGTCCAGCGGAACAGATGGAGGTGGTGTGTCCAGCGGAACAGATGGAGGTGGTGTGTCCAGCGGGACAGATGGAGGTGGTGTGTCCAGCGGAACAGATGGAGGTGGTGTGTCCAGTACGGAACAGATGGGGGTGGTGTGTCCAGTACGGAACAGATGGGGGTGGTGTGTCCAGCGGAACAGATGGAGGTGGTGTGTCCAGCGGAACAGATGGAGGTGGTGTGTCCAGCGGAACAGATGGAGGTGGTGTGTCCAGCGGAACAGATGGGGGTGGTGTGTCCAGCGGAACAGATGGAGGTGGTGTGTCCAGCGGAACAGATGGAGGTGGTGTGTCCAGCGGAACAGATGGGGGTGGTGTGTCCAGCGGAACAGATGGGAGGTGGTGTGTCCAGCGGAACAGATGGAGGTGGTGTGTCCAGCGGAACAGATGGAGGTGGTGTGTCCAGCGGAACAGATGGAGGTGGTGTGTCCAGCGGAACAGATGGAGGTGGTGTGTCCAGCGGAACAGATGGGGGTGGTGTGTCCAGCGGAACAGATGGGGGTGGTGTGTCCAGCGGAACAGATGGAGGTGGTGTGTCCAGCGGAACAGATGGAGGTGGTGTGTCCAGCGGAACAGATGGGGTGGTGTGTCCAGCGGAAGAGATGGGGGTGGTGTGTCCAGCGGAACAGATGGAGGTGGTGTGTCCAGTGGAACAGATGGAGGTGGTGTGTCCAGCGGGACAGATGGAGGTGGTGTGTCCAGCGGAACAGATGGGGGTGGTGTGACCAGCGGAACAGATGGAGGTGGTGTGTCCAGCGGGACAGATGGGGGTGGTGTGTCCAGCGGAACAGATGGGGGTGGTGTGTCCAGTGGCACGGGAGGAGGTGGAGGTGGTGTGTGCAGCATGATCAGTAGCGGAAGTGGCGCTTCCAGCAGGATAGGTAGATGAGATAGGGCTGATGTACCAGGATATAAATAGGAAAAACAAGCCATCCTGGATATTTATCAAATAATATGACATCAAATTATGTTCATCTGAATAGATAAACAAACTAAAAATAATCATCAATTAGCGAAGGTTCTGAAGTTCGGGTGGCAACGAATATTTGTAAGGGAGATGCCATCTACAGAATAGACATGGCATCAATGTATCACAGCACACTAATGACACAAACATGCACCTTTATCATGGCATACAATTTCACAGATCAAAGTGCAAAATATGCTACAAATGTCGAGCGTGTGGCTTCAAACAAAACAAAACAAAACAAAAATCAGGATTCAGTCGCAAAGTTTGAGGGATGCAAATATTTTCCTAACGTAAGATTCATACTAGAGTAGGCAAATCTCATATCCTTGACAGGCGCCACACTGAGGATCGGCATAGTCCAGTACAAGTTCCTCATTTCACTCTTGTATCACACTTCTGGGCCAAACAGCTCTCTCTTTCATACTCTTGCCCTGTGCAACAATGCAAAACTCTTTCACTGACGTCTGGACGTAGGCAGCATCAGCTGCTATTAACTGGGAACAACTTCAACGAAATCGACTCGGAATATCTCCTTTCGTGCTTTCCGACTCCATGGACCAACATTCGCAAACATAATATCTTCTGTGTGCCGGTAGTGCAAGGAGCAGTGAACGTTTGACACAAGCATTTCTCCCATTTGATTATCTGTATCCCGCCCATGGTCTGCATGGGTGGAGAAGTTCGAAAATTATTGGTGGAGCCCAATGCATAGACGCAATCCGTGCTGCCAATTTAATTGGTGGGGTCTTCCCAATAGGATCCCACGATTCGCTCCGGTAGCTCAGTTCGTTCGAGCGCTGGTCTGCATTGGTCTCTCCTGTCCCGACAAGACAGGGTTCGAGTAGCTTCACACGGCCACATTTAGCCCCCGGCTGGGAGGGCCAGTTGGCAACTGGCCCGATAAGGCCGGGAACAATCTTCAGGTGCGGCCGTGCATTGACGGCACGTTAAACTCTCGGTCAAATTATGCTGTATAACTGGAATTAATGGATTGGGTGGTGGGGCCAGGGTTCACGAAACAAGCTCTGCTTGCGAATAGGACTCCACCAACAACAATTCGGACGAAATATATTTCTTAATAAATGTTAAGGAGCAAGAAGTTGGTGGGGCCAAGGCAAACAGGGTGGTGTCCAGGTCACACCAAGGGAATAGGAAACTCCACCCCTGCTCGTAAGCGGATTTTACCGATTGGCGGTAAAATGAATGACTAAAAATAAATCCATAAACTTCTCGTATATAAATTGTCTTGACACAGCTGCAGAAAACCAGCCATTTACAAAAGGACTGATGAACATTGTGGACAGGATTAGACTCACGGAAGTTGAAGTATAAATGCAAGAGGAGAGGAGACTGAAATCAAAAGTAATATCTTAATGGATGCCAGCGGTTCGCACACAGTCACGTCACTCACACTGAATAAGGGCACGTTCTGAGTACAACTTGCTCCAACAGCTAAATTTAGCACTTGGAAATTCAATGAAGAAATTATAATTCCAAACAAGAGCGAAAAATACGTTCTCGAACTTGTAAAGAATGTCAACCGACAACATACATCCAAGAAGTCCACCGTCGTGGCGCAGCCAGCCAATGCGTCTGTTTCAAGTGCGGGGCACACCTGGCTGAATTCTGAACCCGGACTGGCCGCTCCCCAGGAGATGACAGTCACTGGGAGTGCTCGCCGTGCCACGGGACGAACGCTGACCGACCAGCACCCACGGAATCTGGTTCACGGGCATGACCTGTCTCCGATCCTTCGGTACAAACGGATCAGAAACGGATCCGATCAGGGTGCGACCTCGCCTTGTGACACCAGAGCCGTTCTTTACACTTGTCTTTAACGGCCCTTGTCGACGATATTGTTTATTTGCGACAAGCACTGCGTCACGCAAGACGTCAGGGGTGAACTGAATAATGTCAGAACCTTTCTTGCGATGCTGTGTTCAATAAAATGGAAACCAGGTAATAATGTTTTAGAAGCATTATTTTGCCAATTTTCACTCTTTTCCAAAAACGCTACGAGCGCTATGAAGAATGAAAGACCATCATAATCTACAATGAACTCGCATAACCTACATCCAAATAATGTTAATAACATCAAATCTACGAGTATGAAAGTTGGATGGCACAAAGACCACATCTACTTCCGTAAAGTCTACACCTACGAACGTTGGACCACATATTCAAACTTACGCATGTTGGATTATGTAAAGCTATTAATATTCACCAATCATAATACAAAAAATAACAAAATAACAGCAGAAGGATAATAATAATAAAAATCATAATCATCATACTTGATGTTTTTATACACTTATCAACCTGCCCAGGCTTGATTGCAGTCACCAAAAAAGAGGAAAAAAAGCGTAGCGTCAGTCAGCTCACTGCCCACGTCATCTGCACGTGGAGCAGTCGTAGGCAAAT
Source organism: Ashinkailepas kermadecensis (assembly GCA_034440615.1). Taxonomy (NCBI): domain Eukaryota; kingdom Metazoa; phylum Arthropoda; class Thecostraca; family Neolepadidae; genus Ashinkailepas; species Ashinkailepas kermadecensis. The sequence goes on from JAOTOM010004213.1 coordinate 197,751, forward strand.
TGCGTCGTCAACACGTTCGGGTATGTTGCATCACTGCTGTAGTACCAACTCAGCCGAGGCACCCTTCAGCCCTCCCCATGTATAATCGACATTTATTTCACTTCCAGGTATGACACAGTCATTTAAGCTTCTTTGCGAAGTAAGCCAGCGCTGCCTTTCAACTCGGGAAGCCCGGAAACGTCGGTAATCCTTACTGAAAATCGTGATTTATGATCCCAGTACTTCTGAACAATATCTTAACTAGCAATGAAGTGAAGCTTTAAACCACACACCATGCCTTCATTGAAACATAGCTAACAGCCACCGATTCTACCTGCCACTAGCTAATCTGCAAATCATCCTATTCGTAGCCCTACACATAAGCAGCTACCAATCCTGTACCGAAACCTCATGTGATGTCCCTGGCATTGTGTTGCCCACAACCAGCCTTACTCCTTCATACCAATACCTAGTTTACGAATACCTACTGCTCATTTGACCGTTGCCTCTATTGGGGGTCGTTGTAGCTCGGTCGTCAGGGCATTCGCCCCTGATCGCAAGGTCGTGGGTTCAAATCCGACAACCGGCGGGATTACCGAGTCCACCTGCAACCAGCCGGCGTGAGAGGCGGCGCCACATGGCATTGCAATCGAACGCGTCGTAGAAGAACCAACGGCTCTTCTTCCAGTGTCCAGTGATATTATTATACGGGCCACGCTCCATGTTTACATTTGCCATTGATCTGGGAAGGTTGTGATACCATATCATGTTATCCAAATGAAGAGCGATATACAGAAATCGTCAGCAATCCATGAAATGTGCCTTCTTCCATCTCTTGAAAATAGTAGAATTCGCTAGAAGGCCATCCACCATGTGGTCTGCAAAACACTGCCCCCGGAAAAACGAATACTCAAGCCGATTATATTGACCGGCTTTAAGAACACGTAAGTGTTAAGAACACTGTCGTGTCAGCTGGAACTTCAGTCGTGATGGCTGAGCACTAACCATTGGCACCGTTCTTCAAATAACTACTGAACATGCTTCTGTTAATATATTCAGCACTGATGGAAAGCAAAAAATTACCTTTCTATGCGACTGGAACATGCTTTGATATCCAGCTTCTGCATTTTGGTCAGTCGGCATCCCAAGACGCAGTTCGAGAAATGGTGGTCAAATGCTATGAGGCCCATCAGGAGCATGGGAAGAAGCGCAATGTGAGTCATGTTAGAAGAATGTCAGTTTCAAGGGCCACGTGCGATCGTATTTTGAAGTGTTCTGAAGATACTGGGACAGTGACACACCAAGGAAAAGGATGATCTAGATGTAAGGCCACCAAAATGACAGCAGCATGCAAGCAAACTCTTGCACAAGATGCATGGAGGAAATTTTGAATTACAACATGAAATTGTGCTCAAAAGTACACTATTTCACAAAGCTATGAGGACAATCCTTCAGAGTAGTGGCATGAAGTACAGATGGCGGCAAAAAACATCATGTTAGTAAGAAGCAATGTCAAATACATTGTCAGAACCCATAGTTTGTTGTGCGACACGATACGTACAAGCAACGATAACAATATTGCCACCGTTCGTGAAGCATACTTTGGCTATACTGGTAACCCCACTCAGTAACGCCAGTTACTACTGTGCCGGAGGAGTAATACACTACTCAGCCTGAAGTACTGTTAACAGACCAAGTTCTGTCGGAAGACAATGGTTTGGCTCGCCGTGAGTGCGGAGGTTGTCGCAGAACCTTCCTTCTGCCCTAAACAGTCCGCATGAACAGGACAGCATATGGGAAGGACTGCTTAGGAAAGCGCCTTGTGTCTTTTATAAACACTTACTATTTCAGGGAGAGCACATATGGCACGACACAGCCACGTGTCGTGTCGTGCCAGCGACCAAACTCAACAGTTTCCTCGAGATCAAGGGATCCCATACACACGGCGCGAACTGACCCCCCCTCCTCACGTGCCACAGCTACAGTGTTAAAATAATGGCCTTTGGTTAGGTGTGAGATGTCAAAACGAGTACAGTGGCATGTTGAAATCTGCCATGGAAGCAATGTCAACGAACACAACTTTTACGGTTTTTTTCCAACAGAACTTTGATCCAAAGGCATACTCATGTGTACCTTTTTTGTTTGTTGTCAGATACCCAATTTATGGACAACTATTTAAACAACAGCAATACAAAATACCTATACTTACCAACTGATATTGCATAACAGACCACATCATAGGTTACCTGGAATTGTGCTAAGAGTTGTTCATGTATAATGATCTGGAATGATGAGCATCCATTCCAGAGCATAAGCATGCTACAATAAGCTACTGTTAGAAAGTAGACATGGAGGCATCATGAAGACCCATCAATAAGCATGATGTAGCTAATTATCTGGAAGGGATGTTGATTCGATGTTCAGGAAAGGAAGTTCATTCCACCTTATTTAACAAATCATGTCACCGCACAGCTACCGTCAATTGAAGATGTATGTATCATTACGAAGGACTGCACATAAAAAGGCTGCTAGCAAGCCAAGAGTGATGTCGACCTAAAGCCATATTGTAATCCAGTATACGGTCACTAGAGTCGGAGCTGACGCAAACCACCCTGCAGAGGTTCGGCACGCACGCGCGCGCGCCGTACGGACCGACTGCCAGTGCAGTTGCCAACTCACTGATGGCGCGTATACTGATCGAACCGAAATGTCAGCAGTGAAAATTTCCAGCATGCATGCTAAACACATTACAAGTTCTTAATGAGCAAGGACAGTACCAATGATTACTGCTCACCAGCTATTGCAACAGAAGCATGTCACTAGAGCTATTACCATAGCTCTGCCTTCCCACACCCCAATCTGAGCCACTGCATCCTGCTGCAGCGTCAATCATCCCTTAAAAACAAAGATTCCTGGGATGTTTTTGTGAAGGTCTCATAAGTGTGTTTTTGCAGTGCATACACTTGCATAGGCAAATGCACGATGTACATAGCGGAGACTTGATTATTTGGCACCCTTGCAGAACACTCACGTCCACATACCTGCTCCAGGTGCTTCACTGCAGCATGTTGGGCACATGGCAGGGATATTCCGATTTCTTGGCCCCACAAATAGAGGACTGCTCTGGTAACACGAATTGGAATTGATCAAATTCATGGCAATGCATAATTAGATGATTAGTTTTTATCATTAATGTACAAAAGCATAATTTTGAGTGATGTACTTTGATGTCAAATTTTTTTTCTCACAAACTGTGATCTGGTGTAACAAAACTGTTTGTTTGCCTACCACCAATACTCCACCTTTCATTAAAAGTTGGTTATTATTTGAGAGCCCCTCCAATACTGGATAAAGGAGTATTGATTATGTTCAGAATGAATTCATAGAAAAAAGCAATTCTTCCATGAGTTTCTTGCCAACCATAAAATCATGATATTCAAATCATTCACCTTCAAACACTTCATAAAAAAACAATTCGTTGTTGTTATTGGGGTTTAGGGGCACATCACATAAAAACAATTCATCATGCTTTATAACTAAAACAACAAGAATATGATTTTCATGCTTTTGGTATTCCTGTATTTTTTCATGACCATCCAGGGAGATTTAAAAAAAATTAATTGCCCCGGACTAATCAAAAGCAGATTGCTTCACCATTTTGACTACACCATAGCAAGTGGTTGGGGTCCTAGTCCAGCATGCAAAATACAGCTGACAAATTTAATATTGTACCACACTCCAGTGGCCATGGAATTCTTAATGATGCACCTAGGTATTTTTAGTTTGGTTGCTATTCCCCATAGTAGATTTTCAAACTTTTTTGGGAATTGAGGATAGGATTCATAAAATGACTGCCAAATGGGTGACCTAGAGGTTAATGTTACTGCCATGATTTTTTTTTGTGTTCAAAATTTGTCTTTTAAGGTAATCTTTGATTTCTTTTTCCAATGTTTAATAATGTGATTAAGATGATGTGACAAATAATTTAATCTGCAAATACTTACTTTTAGTTGGTAGGCAAAGTAGCACCAAAAAAGGAGCTTTGAGTTAGGTAACATGGCATAAAATATAATGTTAAAAGACAAAAGGAACATAATATAACCTAGCATCCCCATATATGAGAAAAACAAATGCTAAAATATGAACATTTGATTTTTTATCTTTTCTTTTCAATTTAAACCTAACACAACAAAACCTGCTTTTTAAGATTTTTTTTGGAATTTGGAAAAACTAAAAACTAAAAATAAAAAACCTAACCAAACATAACCTACCGAACTTAACCCCATTGTTTGCTTCATATATGTCACATATGGTAAAACTTCTCATGAATACCTTAAAGCATAATAATGCATATTTTTCCTGTATAGAAAAAGCACAAGGCACTAAAAAACTACCTATATCAGGGAATATGTGAGGAACAAGTTGAAGCAGCATAGCTGCCACAACTTCATTGGAATTGAAATACCGAAGAAAACAAATTGCATGCACCTACTAAGGACACAAGTTGCTTCAATGCTATACAAATTATGAGGCAGAATAATATAGTAAATGCATGTAATCTGCTGCATTCTTCCATGCTTTGGGATATCATATGAAGTTCCACCCTTACAAAGTTATGGGTAACATGAAAAAATGTTGAAAACAAATGTGGCAGAATAATTGAATGACAGTATTATTGTGGCTTACCTAGCCAAGGGTAGTGAATTATTCATGTCTTCTTGTCTAGCTGTCTCCAAAGATGTTCCAAGATAAGTGAGAATATAGGTATATGAACTTAGATGTTTTTTCTTCAAAGAAAACTTCATGCTTACATCCAAAACATGCACATATCCTTATCCTAAGCTCAACTTACCATAAGATGCTCTGCTCTGCATGGAAACAATTCCAATAATAAATGTTCCAATGGCAAGAACCTCCATGGGCTCCTTGATTGCCATTTTGAATTAGCTTAGCTTGCCACAGTACGGTTGACCAAAGCAACAAAGGTAAAGAAATGATCTGCCAACAAGGCTCTTTACCAGGTGAGTAAACCTTAATGTCAGAATGGGCAGTGCTGCCATCAACCAATCTTGTCAGACTGCTTCAAATGTATATTCAGCATTTGTTTTCTTGATGTCTTGAAGCAATCTTACATGAAGAATCATTGATACACATTCTGCTACTTCACAATTATCAATTGGTATGGTACAAGGACACTCATCACAATCATTATCTTCCTTTCCTGCAGCAATAAGGCACATTGAATGTAAACACTTAAGCATTTAGATGTTTCTGTCCGTCAACTATTCTTGATGGTTTTGCTTGGTCTGCTTGCTCATCTTGGTAGCAACAACTGGACTACAAAGACAAGTATGCTTCATTCACAGACCGCATCCATTTTCGCTTTGCATCAAAATTCGGATTGAGGTGGTGATGTAGGTAGGTAGGTACCTAGGTATCTAAGTAGGTGGATGTGGGGAGCAGTGCATCCTACCACTTGTGTGAACACTGCGCACAGTACGTCCTCCGGCGCGAAGGAGCGGAATCTGAAATTTCACTTGCTTATCGTCATTATCCTCGCCAAAAACCCTTCGCCTAAAACAAGACAAAATGCCCCGAATAACACCCCGCACCGTCCACCACCAAAAGGTATCTGCTCTGAAGCACTACCAAGAAACAGTAGGCCGTGCGCGTTCACCACTGATCTGTTCTACTCTTGTGCGCATTATTCGCCACCAAAACACAGAACTCGGTATCAGTATTATTGTGAAAATATCATGTGACCTAAGTAAAGTTGTGGAGAAAGTGCTGGAGCCAAACTGGCCAAATTAATAATAAAAGTCATAAACGTGTGAAATATAAAAGGGAAAAATTATGATCTTCTTAGATGTGTAACAGTATTTGAAGCAGAATAGTGATCTAGACAATTTAAATAGTTGAGTTTTTGAGCACGTGACACATCTATATCAATATCAGTGTAATCTTCCGCCCAGACATATTGATACACGAGATGTCTGCTATGAAAATGTGGTAAATGTAGTGTAAGGCCTTGAGAAGGTTGCAAGCTTTTAAGGCACACCGTTTTTATTTAAAGACTTGTGTAGCAGGACAATATTTACATTTACACAGGGTAGAATGGGAGTAATGTTTAGCCTATTACTTTGCTTGAAGGGTATACAATCAGAAGCATATTTGCCGTAGTTTTTAGAGATGGTTTCCTACCTTCATTTATTACTTGATTTGTGTTTAATTTGTAGGCATTCAATGCATGTTATGCGCCGTTTTTCAAGCAATTCAAGTAATAAATTAGTACAAAATTTCACTGTAATGCCTATTTTAGTCGCATGTGCTACCTTTCAAGCAACAAATGTTATTTATGTCAATTCATTAATAAAGAAGTATGCAGTTATCTGTTTCTGTCACTACTATGTAGCGGTAACACTTTTTTGCGGCGTTAGATATGGATGTCTGTGTGTGAAATTTGCTGAGGGTCGTTGCTCCGCTTATGTATGGTGAGAAATATATATATATATATATATATATATATATATATATATATATGGATGTTGGGCTAATTCTTTTTGCCTGCTTTATTCGTGAATCTGAACGGTTCGATGCCAATACGGTGATTATGATGTTTTCGTCGCCACCGGTGTGGGCCCATTGTTGCAAGGATTTGCTTCGAAACGATTTGTTCAAAGTGGCAAATCGTGGGGAAGGGCACATATTTGGCGACACATTTGCATCTTGAGTAAATGCTTAAAATAATTAATACATATAAATGCATAAATACACCTACTCTGCAACGTTTTCATTACAGCAGGTCTTGCAGCATCAACATGGACTTATGCTGATGAAGTGATTAAGTGTTCAGACTTAATCAAAGTCACAGGGGCCGTCTTTGTGAAACCTGCAAAGGGAAGACATAAGCCTGGACAAAAAGATTCTCAGCACCCCAACCAATACCACATCCTAAATTCCAAAGAAACTAGGCCATGAACATCCTAGGTGCACACCTAGGCACCAATACCTATCTAGCCATATTCACTTGATTATGATGCATAACTAAGATTTGATAGCACTTCTAGGAAGCAAAGGAAATGCCCAAGTTTCTTGATTCTATGCTTCCAGGACCAAGGAGTACAACATGCCAATCACAGTATTTAGGTAAAATGCATGCATTCAGGGGTATTATTGTACTTTAAGGCAGGTATTCACAAGACAAGTTTTGCATACATTTTGTCTCCATGAAGCAAATGAAGGTGTGTGGTTTGGTTAGGTCAGGCTATGGCACTCCTGACGATGGCCCCTGGCCAAAATGTTGAGTAATAAAGTATTATCCTTAACGTTACTTTTGATGTCAACTCAGCACCTCCTGGTATATTGAAGGTCGTATGCTTTCTTTACACGCAATGTCTAAAACCCAGGAGCATCTAAGAGCCATTCTTTGTTGTATTAAACAAGTAGGTTTTTCTTTTAATATAGAAAGTTTTAAAAAATATTTAGAGTTTTGTCACCAATAATTTGCTATTTATTTCTTAAAAAACATTGCACTAGGTTAGGCTGAGTTTGGTTAGGCTTTTTAACTTGGAAATTTTCCATGCCAAAAAATCCTTAAATTGGTTTTGAAAGAATTTGCTTTCTTACATCGAGGTTTAGGCAAGGTTGGGTTAGATTATGTTACATGTGGCTTATTTTCAACATGGTTTTTATGCTATATTACCCAACTCTAAGCCCTTCTTTTGTGTTATTTTGCCTGCCAACTGAAAAGCATGCATTTGTAGAGGAAATCATTGGTCACATCATGTTACCACATTCATAAGCATTGCATTGGGAAAAGAAATTACAAGAATTAAAGAAAATATCCTAACATGCAAATTTACCCATTCAGGCTACATACCTGCAAAATTACCTTGGCAGTCAATGCTTCCCTAAACACCAATCCATGGGCACAAAATGACCCCAGTAGTTGATGCACCCTAAAACCAAAATAACTAACTAAACACCAATCCAGGCTGCCTACATATATGCCTACTGCTGCCATACCTATCATTCCTAAATAGGTATGACATATAGCTAGAGTTTATTACATTACATGGAGCAAACGTGAAAATTGACTAACTTCCTAGTTCCTATGCAACCTGAAGCATGCTAATCTGATATAAATAAGGTGGTGTGTAAAGAACATGAGACACTTCATCGGAGATTGGAAATAAACATCTCCTCAGTCAGCATGCTCTACATCGCATACTGGCCCACTGGGTGCGGATGATTGGCGCAGTCGGTTAAGGTGTCCACTTTCCGTGTGGGTGGTGGCGGGGTCGAATCCCAGCGCCATCACGTTTTTAACCTGATCACACAATCATTAGCAGTCAGGGCTGTTGGTTAATGTTGCACTTTAGATTACTTTACACTATCATATGAGTTGCTTGATGTAATAATATTTGCCCATGAAAGTAAAGAGAGGGAAATACTTAATTAAAGCCCACTCTCACCTGGTTCTCTCACCTGGTTGGCTACCCATATACTCAAGCATCACTCACCCAGAGATGAGTTCCGTGCCCGATGAGGGGAGCCCGTATCTGCAGGTACGCCAGTCCCCTAGATTAAGGAAAATATTGTTATCAGATAGTCAGGGCAAGACACAGGAACTGGAAAGTGTACCTTAAGCAGAATTTGTATGCTTAGAGTAGCCACTACATTCTGCTAATATTTTGCTGTCAGTCAAGATTTCTGAAAAAGAAAATATATTGATTAAATACAGAGATTGAATACAGAGATTGAGTATAGAGATTTAATACAGAGATTAAATGTAGATATATAGAGATCTCTATATTCTGAATATAGAGAAGTTAAGCTACTCGTTATGTTTGATTAGTATATTATCATGGTTAATCTATTCAATATATTCATGCAACAATGTGCAGAGATTTGAGTGCAATGCAGCTTTAAATGCACCCAGGTCCGTTAAGGTTACTACATCATCAGGCAATGAGTTCCAAGTGGCACAACATCTGAGGCTAAAAAATATCTTCCTACAATCCACTGATGCACGCCTGTGAGCCAATTTCAGTGAGTGTCCACGTGTGTTCACCAATGGTGCCAGCACAAACATGTCAGGGATCTTAATGGCAGAATGACCATGAAAAATCTTCCAACATTTGATGTCTGCTCGAATCAATCTACCTTTCGCCGAGTACAGACCTAGTTTCCGTAATCTGGCACCATAATTCAGACCTTCCATCCCCTCTATGTTTCGTGTCCACCTTCTCTGTACTGATTCTAGTCGCCTCAAATCACCTATGTAACATGTATTCCACACACACAATGCAAACTCCAAAAGAGGCCTGGCATGAGTAATGTATAGGGTTTTCATAAATTCAGGAGAATGACATAAAGTAGAACTTAGTAGGTTGCTGGCCAGACTTCCAGCTTTCTGTACTATACCAGCAATGTGTTGATGGAAACGCAAGTTTTTATCTACTGTGATACCTAGGTCAGTATGCATCTCAACAAAGCTTACCAAATCCATCTAGGTAATAATGTGCATAAGGGCCAAGATTTTTCCAGTCATATGACCCACGGTGTGCTTTGAGAACTGCACATTTTTTGGAGTTCATTGCTAGTCCCCATGACTTGGCAGTACTAACCAGTGTATCAATGTCTTTTTGACCCTGTGAAATGCCAGCCAGCAGGTCTGTGACAGATTTGTACTTCAGTTTCATGTATATTTTTAGGTCATCTGCAAAAACCTTGAACTGGGAGTGTATACCATGAGGCACATAATTCACATAAATCAAGAATAACACAGGACCTAGAGACCCACTCATGCAATGAATGTCCAATTGGACCATTTGGAATTGTCATCGTGGAACTTTTCGAGTGCAAGCAACGCTACCGTAGGAAGTGCAGAAGATACCCGGTCAACATGCCTCTCACATAACTTTCACCAGGGGGAGTTTGGGCACCTAAGATTGGAAACTAGAAGCACAAAATTTGGAGGAATCACAGCTGTAGTGAACTCGCTGCAGTATACATTTCATGACACCAGGTCAATGTCTTCAGGGTCAAATGAGGTCACAATCAGCCTCCACTCCACCCCAGCCGGCACCGCCCATACATACAGAAAGTATGCACGTTCCACTGCCGAACAGTAGGTAGACTGTTCATACGTACGCTCGCTACATACTCTGGTACAGACCGTGCATGCTATCGTTACGGTCGGTAGTACGGACCCATAGTGCGATCGTTACGGCCAGCGTATAAATAAACCATGTAACATAACCTAGACTTAGCCCTAAGCCACATTTTATGGATGTTTAATCATGGAAAGCCTACCAATGTTTAGAAGTAGAAAACCTATGGAGGTTCTCTCACCAGGTTATCTCATCTGGTTGGCTCCATAAATTATCAAGCTTCATGTCAATGAGAGATGAGACCTGTGTGACTCAGGGAAGCCCATATCTGCAGAAATGCCAGTCCCCTAGGTTATAAAAAAAAATCAGATAGATGGGGCAATAACAGGAACTGGAAAGTGTACCCTAAGAAGGATTTAAAAGTAGGGTGGACACATTTTTTAGACAGGAAAATCTTGTTTTTTAGTTCTAATTTGTAATGCATGGGGTGAGATTTATGTTAAGTAAGTGTGCACGGCACAGACCCCTTTAAGCAGGCATGGATGCAGTTTGAGAATTATTGAAAAGGCATTCAATCCACATGTGTTAAGAGAGATCAGGGGAGTAGGGCTGGATAGCTAGGGTAGATAGGCATTGATAGGTGTGTGGGATATTGTAGGACTGGTTTCTTCAGGATGTGGGATGGTTGGGACATATATTTTTACCAGGCTTATAGTATCTTCCATTTACAGACTTAACTGGATGGGCCCTTAGGTCTCTTATGAAGTCTAAATGCTTTATAACTTTATATAGGGTGTACCTAGCAGTGGATTCAGCATCTTCCTTTGGGATGTGATACTGATGAGATTGTCTATGGTAGCACAATGGGTATGATGGGAGGAGTCTGTAATTGTTGAGTGTGTTATGCAATAGCAAGTGAGTTTCTTATTAAGTCTAAATGCTTTATAACTTGATATAGGGTGTACCTAGCAGTAGATTCAGCACCTTCCTTCAGGATGTGATACTGATGAGATTGTCTATGGTAGCACAGTGGGTGTGATGGGAGGGGTTTGTAATTGTTGAGTGTGTTATGCAGTAGCAAGTGAGTCTCTTATTAAGTCTAAGTGCTTTATGGCTTTATATGGGGTGTACCTAGCAGTGGATTCAGCACCTTCCTTCGGGATGTAATACTGATGAGATTGTCTATGGTGGCACAGTGAGTGTGATGGGAGGAGTTTGTAATTGTTGAGTGTGTTATGCAATAGCAAGTGAGTCTCTTATTAACCCTCGCCCGTATAGGGGGTGCAACCCCCCCAAGGTTTTGTATGTATTCCTTCCAAACCGATGAACGGATCGCTCTGATATTTTACAGTACCCTCTGGGGCAACCTTTGGACGACTTTTGGTGAACTTTTTTTGGGAGGTCATCTCAGGTCACGGAGGTATGAGGTCATAAAGGGGAGCACCTCCAACCAGTTCTCAAAGTTTTCACCTCGGAAACGCAGATTTTTTTACGTACCTAGCGTAATTATGGGCATATGAGAAAAATAAAGATGCCCAGATGGGTTCCCATTGAAAAATAATGTTCCAAAAATCAGTGACCTCGGTTGACCTTGTTTGACCTTTCGACCTTTTTTAGCTGACCTACGGTAATTTTTCGTGCTGAATTCGAATTCAGTGTCCATTTTTACCCTAGGGAACTTTAAACTTCGAAATTGGAACCACTTTTCAAAAAGTTGGATATTTGGGGTCACGGCTTTGACCTCATTTGGTGCATGACATATTGCTCCGATCACATCGTGTGACATGTTGCCATGTTCGCAAGGTCCCAATAAACATATTTCCGGCCATTTCGTGCATATTTAGACAGTAGTTTCGATATAACTGACGATTTTCTTAGGAAAATAAAAAAAATCAATTTTAGACCTTTGACCTGACCTGGAAGGTCAATCATTGATCTTAGAAGGTCATACGGAATTCCAATCGCGAGATCTCGGCCAGATCTATAACTTTGGTCTTTGGGTCGTTTTCGTAACATGCACGGTTTCGAATTGCCAGGGGGGTCGTACCCCCCCTATACGACCGAAGGTGGTAACATGCCGAATACTGGCGAGGGTTAAGTCGAAACGCTTTATAACTTTATATAGAGTGTACCTAGCAGTGGATTCAGTACCTTCCTTCAGGATGTGATACTGATGAGATTGTCTATGGTTGCACAATGGGTATGATGGGAGGAGTTTGTAATTGTTGAGTGTGTTATGCAATAACAAGTGAATGGTGCTAGATAGGCTGGGATATATAGCTCCTAGGAACTTGAGATAAGGGATTGATTGGGGTGAGAGTATGTACATTTCTAGTACCTTTTCTAGATAGGCTTAACCCAGATGGGCCCCTGTGGCTCTTATTAAGCCTTAATACTTTAGGACTTTATGACTTAAGCATTTAGAGTAGCCACTACATCTGCTAATTGATAGTTGTCACTCAAGATGTATGATGCAAGTTGAACAAAATGAAATACAAAGAATCAAAGGTACTCTTCCAAGTTATGTTAGTATGCTATCATGGTTGATCTATGCATTCCATTCAGACAGCAATGTGCAGACATTTTAGTGCAGTGAAGCTTTAAACAGCCACAGTGTTAAAATAATAGTTTTCCATTAGGTGTGAGATGTGAAAATGATTATGGTGGGATGTCAAAATTTGAAGTGGAAACAATGTATTGAAGCATAACTTGTAGGTTCTTCAAACACTATTTTGATCCAACAGTGATAGTGATTCAAAATATTTACCGTATCAACTGAATTGTGTAACAGACCACATCATTGGTAATCCTCTTACATGGAATTGTGCTAAGAGATGTTAGTGCATCACAATCCTCAATGGTGAGTATATGCATGATGCTTATCAACAAGATACTGTTAGACATTAGGTATGAAGGCTTCAAAATGACTCATTATGAAGCACAATGTCGATATTTTGTTGGGAGGGATGTCGATTCAGTGTTCAGAAAGTGGTATATTCCACTGTATTTCATGAATAATTTATAACTGCACAGCCAAGTCTGTTAAGGTTACTACATGATCAGGTAATTAATTCCATGTGACACAGCATTTGAGGCCAAACATATTTTCCTCCAATCCACTGATGCACATTTGTGAGCTAGTTTCAGTGAATGACCATGTGTGTTTGCCAATGGTGCCAGTACAAACATGTCAGGGATCTGGATGACAGAATGGTCATCAAAAATATTCCAACATTTGATAATGTCTGTCAGAATAAGTCTACCTCTCACAGAGTACAAATATAGTTTTCACAATCTGGCACCAAAATCCAGGCCTCAGCTAACATCTGCTACTGGGTAGTTGCCACATACAAATTTTCATATGAGTTCCAGCAAATTAAATACAGAGATGTATAGCTACTCTTGCAAGTTTGATTAGTATGCTATCAAATTGATTGAGAAAAATTGCAGCTGCTGAATCTTTTGAAATCCATGGATTTTTTGTTGCATATGACCTACTTGTGTTGGATTTTGTAAGCACTGGTTATACATCATATGTATGATGTACATATGATGTTATGATGTTACATATGATGTACATATGATGTAACCCAGGCTGTTATGCACTGTGCATATGTTGTGCAACCTTGGCAGCACCATTGTATGGTGTGTAAGCTAGGCAGTTATACACCATATGCATGGTGCCTGGATACCAATCTGCAAAATGTGGCAGCTGCAAGCCTGATACACTCCTGAGAGATATGAAATACATCCCTGAGATCTGAACCCATGCCTGGAAGTTACTCCCAGGCATGTCAATAAGACCTTGGACCATGGGTACCACAGGGGTGGTTGGGCAAGACCCAAGTACATACATAACTACTTTTGGAGGTTCAAGTGCACCCTCAATGCTTTAAACTGCATCCCCAATGCTAAAATGTGCACCCCCAATGGCCAGAAAATTGGCATTCCAAAGAAACTGCAAATGGACTGTTGGAGCATGTCCTCAGTGATGATAAAAATATAGTTATAACACACAAATGCATGGCTTTTCAGTACATTTCTGCAGTTTAAAAGTTTTTGCAATTTTTTGTGCAATTTTTTGCTTCATATTCACACATGATAACTCAGGGTACCAACAAAATTCAAAGTATTGACCTTGTGACAATAACTTAGCACACTCCTAGTAGAACCAATTTGAAGTCCAGTGCCACACAAACTAAAATAATGGTGGCAATCACAACAGTTTATGGGCAAATGATCAATCGTGGTCGAAGTGCCCTAAAGCCTAAAAAATAACTAACTAGCAACAGTTGATGGCTTTGTTGGTATGCTTGCTTTGCTGATGATCTGGGTGGCTATTTATGTGGCTTGCCTTAGGGGAATGGCAGCATGATATGATTTTGCAGAATGGTCGCTTAATGGGCCATTTGGGATCATTTCTCATCAGGAAACTAGACTTCCCTATTCTTCAGAATTTTTCGGGACATTGCAGGGACTGCAGTACTTATGGATGCTTGTGGTAGATATAGTGTAGTTATATTGGCATTGCCTCTATGTATGCATACTGCCAATATTCTTTGCCAATTTTTGGAAAGCTTATCAGAGTCTAGGATTAAATGTACATTTTACAGTATTTCACTTTAGCTTAGTCCTCATATAGTGGTGTACCAAAGGGGGCAAAAGGAAAATTATCTCCTAAGTAGTGGTGGCCCCCCAAAAATGGTGTGAGGTCCCCAAAATTACACCAAGACCAGAAAAAGTTAAGCAGGGCCTGCAAAAAAAATTAAGCAGAGACTCAAACAAATCTATTTGGGCCTGGACAATCATCTTAGAGGCCCAGATATCATGCTAGAGACCCAAAAGATGATAAGCACTCTGACAACAACAAAATTGTGCCCAAGTCACGAAAAATCGTGCCGAGGCCCCCAAGAATCGTGGTGGGCCCTCCAAAATCGCAACTGGGGACAATTAATATTGCTCCTGACCACAACAAATTGACACCAGGTCCCGAAAAGAATGGCAGGATCCAAAAAGCAACCCAGGCTCTGAAAAAAATGTCTGAAGTCTCCCAAAAGTTATTGTCAGGGGAATTGAATGCAGTGGGGCATCTGGAGTTGTGGGTGGAGAAGCTTTAAAATTATTGGTGGGGCCCAATGCATGGAGAGAATTAGCACCGCCAATTTGGTTGGTTGGGTCACCCCATAGGGTTCCATGATGGTGAACAAGAAGCTTGTGGGGCCAGGCCACACCAAAAGCATAAGAAGCTTCACCACTGCCAGGGTCCCACAAATGTACCAGAGACCTCCAAAATGCATTTGGTCCTGCAAAGGAGCGACAGGGCTTTAAGATATTGCTGGGGCCCTAAATAACCACACCAGCAGTCCTCAAAATCCAACATGACCCTAACAAGCTGGTCAGAGCACTAAATAAACATGTAGTTTCCTCGAACAACTTGCCATAAAAGAAAAACACTGCATCCACAAAACAGTGACAAAGGCATGAAAAGCATTGCTGTCTCAATAATGTGCCTGAGTGCATCAGGACATGCTGTGGCCCTAATACACATCAGTAAAGGAAAAATACTCTGCAGGCCTTAAAAAGGACACTGTCTAGTGACTGAGTATGGTAGTCAATCTTGAAGCATATTTAAGCAAAAAGATGAGGTTCATGAAAACTCAGTGATATCCGGATATTTTTCCAGGAGAAAATGTGGGAATCTTCAAATTGAACTCATCAGATTTCCAAAGCAAACTTCCATACAAAGCATTGCATGTCAAATTTGGTACTGGACCATCATATGGTAGCATCATATGGCAGCCAGTGTCCCGAGCACCGGCGGTGACAGGACCAATGTCAGTTTGATGGAGGGTGCCGCGCTGGATGGTTGCGTGTGCCATAATATGAGCGGAATGCTGCGAGGCAAAAATGTGTCACTCCCTGACACATTTGCTAGTTGGACAGTTTGACATGGGGAATTTAAGTTTGAGGGATATCTACACTAAATTCGGCACATGGGACCGATATTCGCAAGGCTGTAAACTATTAATTTCGGCTTGGGCAGATTGTTTTTCAATGCACATATGTACATTTGAAAGTTGGACAGTTTGACAAGGGTCCTTTAAATTTCAGGTATCTGGACCACATTCGGTGGGTGAGCCCGAAATTCGCAAGGGCTGTTAAGTTCGGCTGAGGTAGATTGTTTTTATTTCAGTGCGGATATTCGTAATTTGGAGGAACTCTTTGTAATGGACCAAATTTGACTTATGTGGAATAGCCAAAATAATATTACGTATGCTGTAAGCGTATGTACTCCCGCGAAAAAGTGAAACGTCAAGGTGTGTGTCTGCTCGGCCTGTTAAGAGAGTACGGTTGCGACCAGTCCAACCTGGTGCCCTGTCCCAACGGAGTGTGGGCCCCTCTGTTGTGCCCGTAACAGAGGGGTCCCCAGAGCTCGCCGCGTCCCAAGCCCCCAATGGTTCCTTATACTGGTGCATACCTCACTCCATATACCACATGTGCTCTCCATATGGAGCAAAGGGGGAAGTCAAGAAAAGAAACTGCGCAGTTGAACTTGTGTTCAAAATAGCTACAGTGAGTGTAAGTCAGCAGATTATCACGACGAAGCACGATGTACACCCCGCCGACGCAGTCCACCGGCACCCATTTACCGTGTTATTGTTTGCGCTGACAGCGGCATCAGCTTGCCTCTGATTTCCAATGGTCATTCCTTTGCTATCCCATTCCCTATCTCATACCTTGTCCTCCCCTTGGCTGATGCTTGTTGCCACCTGTTGAGTCGGCGCTGGGTGGCTGCAGCGCTCTGGTCGGCAGCTTTCCGACATTCCCCGTCTTTCGGTCAACTATTTTACTTGCACTGACGTGCTTTGCACATGTTGCACGACACATTGTGGTACATATGCTGCACGACACATTGTGGTACATATGCTGCACGACACATTGTGGTACATATGCTGCACGACACATTGTGGTACACATGTTGCACGACACATTGTGGTACACATGTTGCACGACACATTGTGGTACATATGCTGCACGACACATTGTGGTACATATATTGCATACCACGTTGTGGTACATATGTTGCATGGCACATTGTGGTGCATATGTTGTACCATACATCAAATGTTGTTTTGTATGCTTATATGTTACTCCAAATGCTAAGTATGTTACTCTATATGCTACACATGTCAGCCAACAAACCTCATGTGTAGGCCTTCAAATATTTCCAAAAATTACAGGTGATGTTTTTTCTGCTCACTATCAGCCTGATACTGTATTTTCAACATGTCCTTGGTGTGAGCATCACAGCCCCACTTGTTTTCATAAGCACAGTAGCAATACTCAGTGTAACATTTTTCGATAAAGATGAGTCCATCAGCTGTGGGACATGCATGCTGGTATATATTTTTTTTTAACTGTCTGACACACCACGACACTCCGATTATTTGCAATGTTAGAAGTGCAACCCCAATCTGAATAACACTTCGTTCCTGTCCAGTAGGGAACTACTTCATGCGGAATGAAGAAGGAACAACGAACATTCTTATGAAATTGATTTATCTTGCAGTAGGTTCTAAGAACATGGTGGAAGCTATTTTCTTAGTGAGTTCGTGCAACATAGTACACAAAACTGAACACAATCACAACCGTACTGAAGCTTGTGCCATGTTTAGCCACTAGGTGGCTAAACCTATTATCTATGTTGTCAGCTTAAGCCATGGCTTTAGCCCACGTACATCCGATGCTGAATTGTAACTTTGTTCATTGAAGTGTCTACTGTGTTGTGTCTAAAGTTGAGTTTTGTTCCGTGATCTTATATGTTCCAAGAACATCCAAGTTACCATTGCATGGGACGACCTATCAATGTCATGATTCACTTATCTGTCGGATAAACACATTAGATGATGTGGCTATATCCGGTCACTTTGTGCTTGGTGCCCAGGGACGGAATGTTAGCTTGGATAGGTCAATTGGGTGCATCCCCTTGCTTCGCCTTTATTGTCTATCACTTTATGCGTCGGTCACAGCAGCATTGGAACATTGTAGTATGGAAAGACAATAACGACATAACCTCAGTCGGTGTTGAAAAACGACCATTGCTGTTTTTTTTTGTGGCTCTGGTTTTACATTTGCACACAATAAATATACTCCATGAGTTTGTATATAAGGAGTGTCATATTTCATCCATGCCGTGCGACGTGGTAGATTTGGACCATTATTCGTGCCGGCCTTGGTACAATATCCACCTATGAAACACTGATAAACACTGTTCCATTTGACTTTTGAAGAAATTATAGGACGTACTTTCGGGTAGTGTATTAATTATACACTGAAAATCAAGTGGCAAAAAAATACTCTCCGGACCCATACCTGAGACGTTAAACCTAACACTGGTGTCAACCGCAAACAGCACGTTGGAAAGTTAATATTTAAATCTTGTCTGTGGGAATATCTACGGTAGTGTCAGAAAACCACATTCGACATAGTTGGTTCAGCTGCAAGATTGGTCAAGTCTGAGTGTATGAAAGTTTCACCAGATAATGATCTTACGGGATCCAAGATCGGCGTGATTGTACGAGGGTTGGCAGCGCCAGTATACAAGGATCGCTGACAACGGCCTGGGTCACATAGTAATGCTCAGTGGCAAACAATCGCGTCGTATTATAAGTGCAGCTAGCTGGAGGAGTATCACCTCGAGATACAGCGGTGTTATGGTAGGGCAGCCATGCACTGTTGCTGTGCCTATCGGCACTACCGCGTGTCCCGTACCCCGTGTTGGATTTTCCAAACACGGTCCAGTCTGTGCGGTTATCGTATGCTGCATTATAACTGCCGCCGTCTGTCTGTAGCGCTTGTGTCGATCTCTGACGACGTGTTCAGTCGACAGGTTGTCGCCGCCGAGAGCCGGACCTCGCCAGAGCTGACCTCGACGTGTCGGTAAAGCCGGCGCAGTGTGCCGACGCCGGGCCTGCACCAGCACCATGGACCTGAGCGTGAAGCGAGACCCGGCCTCCAAGGTGGGCGAGGCCATTATGGACCTGTCGAGCCGCGGTATCACCGTCACGCGCATGGGCGACGGCAGCGGAGTTGGCGGCGGCGGCAAGCGGCCGGCGGCGGAGGACGGCGCCCGCTCGGGCCGCCGCTCGCTGCGGCCGCGCACCGAGAAAAACTACACCGAGGCCACCGAGATGGTGGTGGTGGAGGACGACGACGACGACGAGAGCGACGCGGAGAAGCCGCTGCCACCCATCAAGGAGCTGTCGCCCACCGAGCTGGCCGAGAAGATGGAGCTCATCAGGAAGTATCGCGAGGAGCTGCGCAACGAGGAGAGCAAGCTGGTGCTGCTGAAGCGCGTGCGCCAGGTGCAGGCGAAGGAGAACGTGTCGGTGGCGGTGCCGGCCAAGCCGGCCGTCGTGCTTAAGGCGGCCAAGCCGTCGACGGGCGGCTTCACACCGCCGCCCAGTGTCACCATGTCGGTGAAGAGCTCCGGCGGCCGTGGCGGCAGCTGCGGCGGCGGCGGCGGTCACCGCGCCAGCACCACTAGCTCGGTGTCGGTGATCCCGACCGGGCGCGGCTCGTTGGCCGGCGGCGGCACGCCGCACACCACCCTGTCGAGTCTGATGGCCGCCCAGCAGAGTATGCTGAAGAACGCCACCGCGTCGTCGCCACATGGCTACGGCTCCAGCTACGGCTCGTACCCGCTGACGGCCGAGGTGGACATCCGCCGCGACTCGCCCGTCCACCACCGGCCGCCCGAGCAGACGCCCGAGCAGCGCCAGCACGTGGCTAAGCTGGCGCTGCGGAAGCAGCTGGAGAAGACGCTGCTGCAGATACCGCCGCCCAAGCCGCCGCCGCCCGAGATGAATTTCATCCCGAGCGGCACCAACACGCCGTTCGTGTACCTGCTCGGCCTGGAGAAGGTGGTCGACTTCATGAAGCACGAGAACAAGGACACCACCAGCTGGGAGAACTTCACGTGCAGCCAGTGTCGGCGAGACTTCACCACCGTCTGGAAGTGGGACCGCACGTCGCGCTCGGGCCGCGTCACCTGCGAGGAGTGCGTCACCAGCAACGTCAAGAAGAAGCTCAAGGCCGAGCACACCAGCCGGCTGAAGACGGCGTTCGTCAAGGCGCTGCAGCAGGAGCAGGAGATCGAGCAGCAGCTGGCCAAGATGGCCGCCGCCGCGCCGCCGCCGCCGGCGTCCACGCCGCTGCCGCCCACGCCGGAGACCACCATCACGCCGATCCCGGCGAAGCGCGACCGCGACCAGCACCACTCGGCCCGCGATTCGCACCACCACTCGGTGCGCGAGGCGCACCACCCGGCTCGCGAGGCGCACCACTCTGCCAGGGAGGTGCAGCACTCTGCCCGCGAGGCGCACCACTCTGCCCGCGAGGCGCACCACTCGGCCAGGGAGGCGCACCACTCGGTGCGCGACACGCACCACCGCAACTCGCCGCACTCGAGCCGCGACGCGCACCACTCGAGTCGCGACGCGCACCACGGCTCGTCACGCGGCAGCTCGTCGAGCGCCAGCAAGCAGATGGCGGCCGCCGAGGCGGAGTACATCAAGAAAATGTCCGATCCCAAGTACGCGTCGGCGCTCATGAGTCCGATGATGATGGCGGCCGCCATGAACCAGACGGCAGCGCTGGCGCAGGCGCAGCAGCAGATGCTGCAGCGCCTGCCGGTGGCGCACAGCCAACAGGCGCAGCAGCAGGCGCAGCAGCAGGCGGCGCTGCAGCACATGCTGGGCCAGTTCAACCCGCTCATGTACTCGTACCAGCTGGCGATGGCGCAGGCGGCCCAGGCGCAGGGCAGCGGCGGCGCCGGCAGCGGCGGCGGCACCTAGCCAGGCGGCCAAGACCAACCAGGCGCTGGCCGACATCCAGCGCCAGTACCTGCTGGACATGCTGCCGCCACAGGCGCTGCCGCCCGGCTGGGGCGCCGCCAGCAAGAAGTAGCCGCCCGCGCGGGCGGCAACACCCGACGGTACAAGCCGGTACAAACGGAGCGCCTGCGCGGAGGCTGCCAGCCCGTCCAGCGGTCTGTGCGACACTCACTCGAGGCGCGTCCCGATGCGCCGACTCTGGTCATGAGGAGCCGGCCTGCACCGGTCCTGCACGGCGCCGCGATTTGTAGACCTCGCCCGTTGCCTGTCGTGGCGCGACTGGCCGCAGTGGCGCCGGAGAAGCGGCAACGGGGGCTGCTCCTGAGTCGCTCGGGAGGCCACAGACGGTCCCCAGGAACATGTCTGGAATGCGCGCCCTCCTACCCCATCAATGCACCGATGTGTCACGGCCTGTCTGGGGCGGTTATCGCTGTTTTTTCTCTTTCCATCTCTCTTGTTTGGTTCACAAAACAGTAGCGCGGGGTGGCTGGTTCGCATGGTTTGTTTTAGATGATTCAGCGTCTGATTTCCGCTGGCCTAGTGCTTGTGCGCGTGGGTGCGTGCGTGCTTGCGAGCGTGTCGTGCGTGCGTGCGCGCGCTTCGACACCGCCCGCATGCCTTCTCGTATCAGTTAGCGGTTTGTTAAATCATGGCAGGACGTATCTCATATTTTTGTCCGACCACAAAACGTGTATGTGCCGGCGTGTGTGCGCTTCTGACGGTGGTCACGGAACTTGGCGACGGAGTGCCACGTGGGTGCCGCTCGGCTGACTACAAGTACGCCAGCAGTGGCTTCAGCAGTGGCTTCAGTCAACCGGGCGCGCACACCAGCTGCGTGTAGCTGGTGCGGCTGGTGTCCACGTAGTACGGTCAAAACCCGGCGAAGTATTTACGTATCTGCCGTTGGATGAAACTTTTACACCGTATGCCACGAGTTGAATAGACGTCGGGTTTCTCTCCAGTTTGTAGTCGGTTTTCTAAACGTGTTGGACATCCGACGGCACGGTGTGAGCGTGATGTATGCATTGCGGTGTTCCAGCCTCAGCCGGAGCTGCCTTTGCGTGTTGCTCATTCCTGTATGGTTGCCATGGGAACACTGCGTCGGCGTACCTGGGCACGGTTACATCAGTGAAATACACTGCGTTTGTCCTCGGCGTCGGTGTGGGTGTCGGTGAGGGGAACATGGCGCGACTTAGCGCTCCTGCAACGTTGGATCCTGTTCAGTGGATAGAAAACTGTCCGTCGAATGTTTATTGATATATTTGCATTCTTTTGAAATCAAATTTGTCCAACTCGGTGGCGTCGAAATAATTTTATCAAGCAATGTTGTCTGTTTAAAGGCATGGGCGCGGGCGTAGCGAGTAGGATACGTTTCAGGTACAATTTTGAAGTATCGCGGCTGTTTCTGAAGAGGCGAGAGCTGGAGGCGATCCATTTTCCCTGAGCGGTTGTGGTCGACATGTCTGTTCTCTCGACATGTCTGCTCTATGTCGCCCTGGAGGCGCCATGTCGCCGCTGGTCTGAATCGGCGGCTCTTGTCCGTGGGTCGTCGTTAAAGTGATAGCAATCCAACGAATCATAAGGATGTTAATTATTTGTCTGTTCAGCCTGCTCTTTTAGGGTGCCCTTATGTTTTTTTTTGTTTTTAAGATGGGTGTATAAGTGGGAAGGGAAGTCCAATGCGCCTGTGTGACTTACATGTTCTGTGGCTGAATTGAGCGTTGCTGGTTTCGGAACCTTTCTGTGTTCGGTCAGAAGGTATTGCATTATTGGCTGTTCGATAATCGCTGGATCATGTCTGCGACGGCTTGGCCCGGCCTTGCGGGCGGTAGGTCGCTCAGTGTTCCTCCGTGCTGACGTCTCTCAGTGTTCCTCCGTGCTGTTGTCTCTCAGTAGTGATGTCCTTAGTGTTCCTCCGTGCTGAAATGCTCTCGGTGCTGAAGTCCTTAGTGTTCCTCCGTGCTGATGTCTCTCAGTGCTGATGTCCTCAGGGTTCCTCCGTGCTGATGTCCCTCAGTGCTGATGTCCTCAGTTTTCCTCCGTGCTGATGTCCCTCAGTTCTGATGCCCTCAGTTTTCCTCCGTGCTGATGTCCCTCAGTGCTAATGTCCCTCAGTGCTGAAGTCCTCAGTTTTCCTCCGTGCTGATGTCCCTCAGTTCTGATGCCCTCAGTTTTCCTCCGTGCTGATGTCCCTCAGTGCTAATGTCCTCAGTGTTCTTCCGTGTTGATCTCTCTCAGTGCTGATGTCCTCGGTGTCTCTCAGTGCTGGTGTCTCTCAGTGTTGGTGTCCCTCAGTGCTGAAGTCCTCAGTTTTCCTCCGTGCTGATGTCCCTCAGTGCTGATGTCCTCAGTTTTCCTCCGTGCTGATGTCCCTCAGTGCTGAAGTCCTCAGTTTTTATCCGTGCTGATGTCTCTCAGTTCTGATGTCCTCAGTGTACCTCTGTGCTGATGTCCTCAGTGTTCCAACGTGATGTCCCGCATAATGATGTAGTGTCCGTCTCCACAATGGCTTCGCGCCCCGATGTCCGTCGGCGCATCAATAGCTTCATCATCATGGGATGGTACACCAGTGAAGCGTCCCAGGTAGGGTAAGGTGCAGTGGGAACTTCTTGTGAACTTCTGAGGACAAAATAGGAAGCAGGCTGGGGTTCTCACACATGGTCGGTATCAAGATAACGAGACAACTAGGTCGTGATTTCGTATGCTCGGCAATTGGCGGTCATTGCCATCAATTTTTCGCACGCGGACAGGTACACAGAGAAACCGAGATCGACGGGTTCTTGGGCAGTGGCGTACCGATTATACGGTTCACAGGGGGGGGGGCTGTCATGTGAAGAATTCCCTCCCTTTTCGAATTTCCTTTCGCCTTTCCGAAACTGCTCGAATTTCTGGCACTCTTCAATATTCCCTTCGTATGTAGACACACATATATATATATATGTACATATATATATATATTTGTGTGTTTCTCATACTTTAGCTACCTTTTAAACCTGCAATTCCACCCAGTCGATGACCCCAATTACCCAGGATTACCCCGTGCTACCTACACTTCCACAAGTGGGTCCAGCATGCACTGGCGGATCTAGCCCACCGGTTTGGGGGGGAGGGAAACTTTCGGTTTACGGCGTCAGCCTCCCCCTCCCCCGGGAGGGGGAGGGGGAGGCTGACCAAACAATTATAACAAAATACCTTTAAAATTGGAGAGTATTTCACCCGGAACGCTATTTTTTAACCTCAGCAAAGGTTACTGCATTTTAATTCAGTTTACTTTTGTTGGCTTGGGGGGCAAAAGACACTATGGCCTCCCCCTTTGAAGCGCTTGGGGGGGGGGGGGAATGGCCGGAATGCCCCCCTCCCCCCTGGATCCGCCAGTGCCAGCATGACCCCGGTGAATTCCAGTACACTGCCACTTACACTTCCACACTGTGGGTCCAGCATGACTCCGGTGGATTCCAGCACACTGCTATATCCTGGTGTCTTTATTCACTGTTACGTATTTAGATGTCATCATTTTGTTGCAGCAATAGGTTGAGGGGAGGATGGCGGTTGCACGGGTGTCCGCCGCCACCGCCTCCTGAGCTGTCTGAGCGACAGGCACCCATGCCACTGAAGGACGCATGTCCGGATCAGTTGGAGGAAACAGTGCTTTTGACCACTAACAATGCACAAACTATGCACACGAACAATTATTCGAATTTAAGAGGAAAATATAGGAAAGGGGCGAAAGAGGAAGCGGGAAAAATAGGATTTCGCAATTATTCAGTGAGTGGTATTGCACCCTGGTGTCACTCTTGTCAATTAATAGTTCTCCCATGCGCCGCCATTTTCTGGTGAAGCAAGGCGACAGAGCGGGTGTGAAGGCGTCATTTCGAATAGTTTCCAATATTGTGCCTGGAGCCATCGAACGTTAAAGTCCCCGTAATCCCCCGTTCTCTGTGGCAAAATAATGAATGAAATATGTCGCGCATGCGATACCTGCATTCAAGGTCCGGTAAGGACCGGAAAAACAACCCGGTTAGCTGGCAAAAACAATCAAAAAAAGAATGTCTATCACGGAAAATAGGGGAAATTAACACATCCCTAACCAAGGCTGATGCCTTGATGAGGGAAATACAATTACTCACCTCCATGGACACAATTCATTCTTTCTGTCATCCTTTACGCTAAGAAATAGTTAATGGTGGTAATTTGCCTTTACAATGCGTCGGCTGCTGGGCCATATAGATTAGCTAATCTCTCACGCCGATTGGTCGCGGGCGAGGAATAGCGACAGGTGGGACTCGAACCAATAACCTTTTGGTTAGGAGACGGGTACCTTGCCCTTATGCCTTTAGCAGCCCAGGGCCGCTCCATGGGCTTATAAGAAGCCATTTATGTTGCACAGGAGCTTCTCTTCGGCCCAGGCCGTCTCCCTGGCTCAGCCTGGCTCAGAAGCCTCTTTATGAGCCAGAGGCCAACTGTCAGCTGTGTGCCCCTCTCCATCAGCGTGAGCCAAAGCTGATCCAGGGACTCTGAATGTCCGGTCGGAGCTTTCTCAGTCAGCTCAAGGGCCTCTTTCGCAATCCATGACCCTCTATCCGGTCGAAGCTCTTTCAACAGCTTCTTCATCCTACATCAAGTCTCTTGTGTGGGTCCTCCTCCGTCTTTCCATAGGTCCCTGTATATTGGCTCTATGCTCTCTCTGACGGTCCGGAGTCCTTCCATGGCTAGGGGTTCTCTCAGTCAACTCATGAGCTCTCTTTAGCGACCGAAGGTCTTCTCTGTCAGGCCGGAGGCCTTCTTTCAACAGCTTGAGCTACCTCCGTCAGGTCAGGGTCCCGTGTGCGGCTTAGGTCCCCATCCGTCGGCCCAGGAACCTTTCACATCGGCTCGAAGCCCTTTCTGACTATCAGTGGTGGCTCTTCGGCAGCTATGGGGCCCTCTCCGACGTCTAAGGGTCTCTCTTTAATGACTCGGGCCTTTTCCATCTGGCTGAAGCCCTCTTTTAAAACATTTGGTCCCCTCTATCAAGTTAGGGCCCCTTTCTTCGGTTTGTCTTCGCCATCAGCCCAAGACCCTCATATTTGCTCCATCAGTCCGGAGGCCCTTCCAAAGATCCAGGACCCTACATCCATCTAGACGCTCTTCATGATGACTCAGCCCAGAGCCCTCAACACGGGTGTTGATTTAATTTTTTTTTGTTGAGGGTGGGGGTGGAGTGGGATAGCACAATGCATGAAAGCAATGGGCGAATCCAAATGAATGGAGGGATACACTCCGTAGGGACCCATGTTAAAAGTTGAAATTATGGGATGGGGCAAAGTCAACATTGAGGTGGCATTTTCGCCTCAAAAGCATATACCTAAAACAACATTCCTGGCCCTCAACATCTGTTCGTGAAAACTACGTTGATTCGGGGCCCCTTCATCGGCCCGGAACTCTCCCGCCATTCCGGGACCCTTTCGTTGGTCCATGGACCCATCACGTTTGCCCAAGGGGACCCTTGCGCCCGCGCCTTGAGGTGTTCTCGCGAGCCCCACAAGACGGGTCACCTGGAAGATCCCCCTCGGAGCCGCCGGGGGAGGCGGCTATCTCTTCGCCCCCTTTTCGCCACGCCACTGATCTTGGGTGTGGCCAGGAAAACGAACCGGCCGCATACTGGTCAAGTTTTATTTAAAAACATGTCACTACAGCACATTGAAAAGGTGATTGAATCCGGAAATGTGACGCGACTCTCCAGGTATTTACAGGGGTAGTCACGGGCGGAAGTCCCGGCAGACCGGGGACGGCACGCCTGGCCCGCCAGACCAGCGCGCTGCGCCGCTGGAGTGCCCTGTCTGACATCCGTGTCCGTGCGCCGCCCCGCCGGCGCGCGCCGTCGGCACCCCCGCCGACAGTTGCCCACCTCAGACCGAATCGGCCACTCACGATGGAATGATTGGATGCCAGATATTGTGTCTATGTATATCACAGAACATAACTTCAGCTTTGATGTGCTTGGACGCAACGAAAAGAGCCTAGGTAATTTTATTTTTTAAAAGGCGGTGGAAAGCAGTGTTGCTCGTGGAACCGGAACACGGCTGCTGTGCGCCATCAGAACGAAGGTTGGATACGTGATTGGAGTGTTCGTAAAACCACCTTCAAGCCCATGGAACGCAACCAGAGGACCCCCCCCCCGTCTAGGCTGGCGATAAATTTAGCTGCATGTTCTTGGAAAGCACTGCACATGATAGCTGAATTGTTGGACTGTCGGGTGGTTACCGAAATGTTGCACAAGGCCTCCGTTGAACTGACGGATGCCGCATGGTGCTTGATTACCGCTATGTCCTCGACGTTCAGTCCTGACGCTGATATCGAAATAAATACATGGGAAACGCTAGCTACAAATAAGCGATATCGCTCCGGCCATACCGGTAACAACAACAATCAGCAACAACAGAACACCCAAAACGACCAGGGCCGGGCAATAGCCGCCCTGCCGAAGCGGTTGCCAGGAACGTGTCTTGCGTATTTACATAAAGGACCGACCTCGTGCCGACAGAACATAGCACACAGGCCCGTCTCGGTCCACCCGCACCGCAGACTCGTCCGAATCCAGGCGTTCTCGCGTAATGCGACCGCCGCCGGAACGGAGCCACCTAAAGCACTTTTCCGGATAATAATAGGCGGCGCCAGCGTCGCAACGCCAGGTGGCGTCTGAGGGCGTCAGCAGCGCGGACGGCGCGCACCGACGCCCTCAGAGCGTGGCCGCCGCCCCGCCAGCCCGACATGCACAGCACGTGCAGGCAAACGGACGCTTACATACACAGTATACTGCACGCCCCGCCTCCATTTGACGGATCTCCGCTGCCGTCAACAGGTCCAGCTCTGTCTCCGTCCAGAGTGCGCTCTCACGACTAGCATAGGTAGGAACATCGGCCGCACAGCGCGCTGCGACGACGGTCCGTGCGACGTCATCGCGGCTGTGCGAGTGACGTCACGAAAGCTGGATTCTCGGGTGATATGTGTGGAGACAGCCGGCTGTCGTTTCCAGATTCAACCTCAAGGCGCTGAAAAAAGCAGCCGCGGTGGGTTAAAATTGCATTGCACCAAACCACACATGCATCTGACAAGGTTCTCATGAACATCGGCAGATTTACTTTCTATAGCATTTGAGTTTCTTTCCTTTGGTGCCCGTTTGAGTTCAAGACACAGTTGAGTATCTTTGCCGCAGGGACAGGAGAGGGCGCGCTCCTGATCACTTATCATAAAGTGGTTGGTGGAAGAAATGTTTGTGACTCAAATGCAGGACGAGTGAAGCAATTATTGCAGGCAAATTCCTGCAGACCAACATAGACATTTCGAACATGAATGACCAGTACCTTAAACCCGCAATGCAATGAATAGAGGTTAAAAATTGCACCGACTGGTTCAAGTTGTCAAGCCGGATCATCAGATGTGCAAGAATGGGCATGGGCATGGGCATGGGCATGGGCATGGCATGGGCTGGTGCATTGGTATATACAATTCCTACCAGAAATGGGAGCATCATGAACGATATCAGAACATTGTGAGTCGGCTGGAAAACGACATGGCTTGGCACAGTAACTGTTGTAGACCTGGTAGGTTAGAACTTGTTGAAAGCACACAAATATGGTGGGCTTTCCTTCAGTACCTACCCACTTTTGGTCTGTCTCTCCCTAACCACGTCCTTGCTTCTTCACTTGGAGTGGGACACCGATGCTCAGCTGATCGCAGCTGCGTCAGTAATTGCTTACCACCCGAGTTACGACCGAGGGCGACTTGTCATCCGCAACCATAGGAAAGGTTTTGAAAGAAAACTTTGGAGGGGGAAAATTTAACTTTGGAGGGGAAAATGTTGTGTTCAGACGCGGGGAATTTACCCCTCGCTCCGTCAAAAATATCCCTGGAAAACCGCTCACGACATCGCCGGACAGTTGACTTACGCCCTCGGTAGGAGCTGATAGTGGCTTGCGCCCTGGGTAGCAGCTGAGGAATTGCCGGAGAGTCTACGTGCCATCGGTAGCTACTCGAGGAACAGCAGAAGAGTGCACTTATCATCGGCAGCTACTCGAGTAATAGCGGAAGAGTTGTCATGGACTTACCATCGGTAACCGCCCGAGGTTGCATGGCGAAGTTGAGTGGTCTAGGGGTCAGAGCGGTCACGTCACCTCCTTGGACCGGCAGTGACCCCCACAGTTCGCGGTCATCTGAAGGGCAAAGCGCAAGACATTATACTTTCTGGTGTATATAACAATGGCACATGTGACGATGCCGTACACGTGGTAGATGTGGCCCTCATTGTGGTGCATTAAGTGAATTAAGTCTGGTATCCACACCCACCACTTAGGCAATTTTGTCTTGATTGGTGCATCTGGTGACGCCATGTGGTAAATCGTGGCGCGAAATGGTATATCTGTTGAAATGATGATGAACCTGGTGATATAGTAGTGCATCCGGTAACAGTAATGCATCTGGTGACATAGCAATGCATCGGGTGACCTAGTAATACATCTGGTGACCTAGTAATTCATCCGGAGACATAGTAATGCATCTGGTGACATAGTAGCGCATCTAGTGCCATATCAATGCATCTGGTGACATAGTAGCGCATCTGGTGACATAGTAATGCATCTGGTGACGCTATGTGACACATCGTGGCATTACATAAACATTGGTGAGATAATAATACATCTGGTGACATTACGTGGAACATCTGGCAACAGTAGCTGGTACATCTGGTTACATTTCATGGTACATTGTGACGCTACATGGTACATCGTGACGCTACATGGTACATCTGATGGAACAATATGGCACGTTCGGTGACCCTATATGGTACACCTGGTGATGCCATATGCCATATTTGACGACGATGGCGGCGAAAGGTACTTTGGATTAGGGAGGGGACGGCAAAAGGTCCATGAGGCCCGCTTAGTCCCGAGGGCTCCCTTT
Source organism: Ashinkailepas kermadecensis (assembly GCA_034440615.1). Lineage (NCBI taxonomy): Eukaryota > Metazoa > Arthropoda > Thecostraca > Neolepadidae > Ashinkailepas > Ashinkailepas kermadecensis. Next base: position 227,677 of record JAOTOM010004213.1, read on the forward strand.
GGTTGTAGGGACCCGTTGCCCTTCACGGGCCCGGCGCCCCTTGTTTTACAATTAGCCTCCATCTATGTATTGAAGACATTTGTCGGAACTCGGGAGCGTCGCTGAATCGGGATGCAAAATTCGATTGATATTTTAGGTAGACTTTTCGCGCTTAGGAAAATTTGCATCCTACGGTTAGCAAAGCCTATGCAAGCGTGCGGCGTTCTTCTCTTGCTCAATATCCATACATCTGAACACGTATGCACTCAGGGTGTTCTTTTTTGAAGGTTACATCTGACCGACATATTAGCTGACAACAACGCCCGACCTAGGAGGCACATTTGGTGACGACACACGACCCGAACCTGGCATAAGGTGAGACGGTAACCCCTCTGCCAGGAGGTCTAGTGACGACACACGACCCGAACCTGGCATCAGGTGAGACAGTGGCCCCTCTGCCAGGAGGTTTAGTGACGACACACGACCCGAACCTGGCATCAGGTGAGGCAGTGGCCAGTTGGTCTCGTCCGATGGGGCTGAGGGGGCTGAGGGGGTGTGGGGGCGGGTCGTCTCGCCGTCCGAGCCCGACCCCTTCGGCTTGCTGTGAGTCATCGAATGCTGCTTCATGTTTCCCTGCAGGAGGCAGAAGAGCCTGAGCATGCTGACACGCCGAAACACTCATCTTTCCTGACAACAGCGAGTTCGCTGAAGCCTGCAATTCTGTAATGCTTCAAACTATTACACTATTTAAGCTACAGTGCTTCATAAGGACGGTAGTGAAAACATTCACTAGTTGCAAATATGACATGATGTCATTATAAGTACTTCAAGTCAGCACCACTCAACTCTGAAAACGCGCTGACTAACGTTGGAAACAGTGCTGGAAATGAAATTGGTTCCTGTGTTCAAATCTGACTGTGTAGCATCTGATCTGGCAATGATTCAAGGGGTGGAATAAGCTACAGCGAGTCAATCAAACTCTGAAAATTGCTCACGTGCGTGTTTCACTTCGCTGATTCCCTGCGAATTCAGCCGTAAAACTTTCTCCATCGCGGGATGGTGAATTAATACATGCTTCACTATAGGCTGTTACTGAAGTTCAGCAAACTTCAGCTATAAGGTGAAGCTGACAGACTTCTCGTATATCTCAAAGAAAACTTTTCACATGAGAATTACAATAAACGAGGCTCCACTGATAGAAGATCATCAATCCTGATCATGATTTGTTGTGCAAACTCGTTTCTGTACCGCTTCCTGTAGGTTATGCCGACTTCAAGTCATGACTAAGTGTGGGACTGCCGAGTGTTAAACGAGGGTTAAATTTTCCTGAAACTTCTGATCTAAAGATACGGCATTAAGCGTAGGACATTTGACTATGCAACGCAATATGTGAGCATTATTTAGCCGTTAAATCCGCTGAAATCCTGAATGAGCCCTTAATTTGGATCCAACACCAGTGCCCATCATCGCTCCTCCAATCGCACACGACGCGGCCACACCGACCGGTACCCACCTTTGTACTGAAGCCTTTGTCGCAACGGGGGCATTTGAAGGGGCGCTCTTTTGTGTGGCTGCGGTAATGAATGTCCAAGGCTGAGTGGCAGGCGAAAACCTTGAAGCACAGATTGCATGTTGTATTACCGCGCATCACTGGAAAAACACCGCCAGGCAGAGAGTCACCGGCCTGCGCCGACACCACCAGCGTCCGACACACACATTGCGCACTCGTGTCAATCGACAAATCTGAGCAATTTGTAAGTGTGCATATTTGAGCAGCAGTACATCACGACCAGGCGAGATTAACGGAAGCGAACGACTCGAGAACATTTATTTAGGTGTTGAATTTCGGCCGCGTCATCTGGGTAATCGCGCGACGTAACGACCGTGCCGTTTCGCAAATCACCGCGTCGTGTATGACCGACTGAGCAAAACAGCGTTACAGCGCGGCAACACATCACCGGCCGGCCCGCCCGCTCTCAGAGCGAGCCACGGCCAGCCGAGACGCGTCTCACCTGGGTACCCGCCGACGGGGAAGCGGCCGTCCAGGCCGAACTGGCCGCACCCGAACATCGGCGACGTGACGAATGGGTTCGGGAAGCCGGGGACCGGCAGCCGCATGAGCGGCGAGCTGGCGGGCGGCAGCTGCGGCGCGGGCAGAGCTGGCGGCGCGGCGGCCGTCGAGCGCGGCGTCAGGTCCAGCGGCTGCGTGCCATCCTCGGGGCTGAACGGCGGCGGCGGCGGCGACCGGTGCGACGACTCGGAGCCCATCGGACTGGCCGGCTCGTCGCGCTGCTCGTCGCGCGCCGCCGCCGGCGAGCCGCCGCCGCTGCCGACGGCCGCCGAGTCGAGCGAGTCGTCGCCGTCGGCGGACGCGTCGGAGCGGTCGCCGTTGGCGGCGGCCGCCTCCTCCTTGGTGCGGTTGCCGTTCTCGTCGCGGTGCCGGTCGGCGGCCAGCAGTCGCTTGGGTAGCGGCAGCGGAAAGCCGGCCGGGAAGCCGGGGAAGCCGGGCAGGTGCGACGGCGGCAGCGGAAAGCCGGCCGGGAAGATGGCGCCCGGTGGGAAGCCGGGGCCCAGCGGGAAGATGGGGTCGAGCACCTCTCCAGCGGCGATCTGCTCGGGCGTCATTTCGGTGGGCTCGCCGGTGTGCAGCTTGATGTGTTGCTGCAGGATCAGGTTGTTGTGGAACCGCTTGTGGCAGACGGGGCACTGGTGCGACATGCGCACCGGTGGCTTGCTCCGGTGCACTCCCATGTGCGTCTTCAGGTTGCCCTTGGTGGTGAAGGCGCGACTGCAGATTTTGCACTTGAACGGCCTTTCCCCGGTGTGTGTGCGGTAGTGCATTTGTAGTGCCGACTTGCAGGAGAGAACACGCTGGCAGATGACGCACTGGTTTGGGTCGGTGATCTTGTTCTCGATGTTGTCCACCAGTTGTTGCAGCTTGGACGTCTCGGACGTCTTCTGCACCTCGATCAGCGCCTCCCACGAGTTGTCGTTGACGCCGGGCTTGGGCAGCAGGTTGGTGTAGATGTTGGGATGCTTGGCCGGGTCCACGTCGGGCGGCAGATTCAACAACGGGTTGAACGAACTCGACACGTGCGGAAACGGGAAGTGGCCCTGCTGCAGACTGGCCATCGGGAACGAGAACGGGAACGAGGGCAGCATGCGCTGGCCGAGCGCCGAGAGCGCGCTCGGCCGCGGCACCGGCACCGGCGACGGCGACGGCACCGGCGACAGCGACGGCTTGGTCAGGTTCTGCGGCAGGTCGGAAGGCGACTCGCTGCGGCAGTCGAGGCGCGCTTCCTCGGCGTCCGAGCGGCCCGAGTCGCGCGGCTCGCTCAGCCGGCTGTCGGGGCTGCGCTCGTCAGCCTCGGAGCCGGCCGGCGCTTCGTCGTCCGGCTCGCGCTTCACCTCGGGCGACGACTCGTCCTCGGTGCGGATGCGCTTCGACTCGTCGCGCTCGTCGCGCGGCGGGTCGTCCTCGGCGGGCCGCTTGGGGTGCGGAGGCAGCAACAGCCGCAGCGACTCCAGCTCGCGCAGCCGCTCGGCGAGAGACGGCACCGGCCGCTCGTCCTCCGCCGGCGGCGGCGGCGGCGGAGGCGGAGGCGGCGGCGGCGGCGGCGGCGGCGGCGGTGGTGGTGGTGGTGGTGGTGGTGGTGGTGGTGGGGGCGGGGGCGGCGGCTCGCTCCGCTTGCGCTCGTCGCCCGACTTGGTCAGACTGAGCGGCTCCGAGGTGGTCGGCTCCAGCCAGCCGGGCGTGTCCGCCAGCAGACGGGGCGGCGGCACGGGCAAATGCGCCGGCTTCTCCCTCGCCGCCGCCGCCGCCGCCGCCTTGCCGCTGCGCTCCCCCACGGCAACCTGCGACTCGGCCTCGTCGTTCAGCGCCCGCGAGTAGAGCGGCGGCGGGCCGAGCAGTGGCGAGCCGAAGTGAGGCGGCGGCACCGGCGGCTGCGGAGTCTCGGGCAACTCGCCGAGCTGCGCCAGCAGCGGCGGGTAGTACTTGTCCAGGTGCTCGGGCACCATGTTGATGTTCATCTTGACGTGCGGGAAGCGGGCGCTGTGCCGCTGGAAGTGCACCTTCAGGTTGCCCTTGGTGGTGAAGCGGTTGCCGCAGATGTTGCACTTGTACGGCCGCTCGCCCGTGTGCGAGCGGATGTGGATCTGCAGCGCCGAGTCACTGCCGAACACCTTGCCGCAGTAGCGACAGCGATGCTTGAAGTACTGCTGGTCTTTGCGGTCGCCGGAGAAGACGCCGCCGGCGGGCGGCTTGGTGCGCCGATACATCTCGTCCACCATGTTGTTGGCCAGCAGGCCCTGGCTGGCGTTGTTGAGCACGTTCTGCGTGGTCTTCTGCAGCAGCTGCAGCGAGTTGCCCTCGGACGCGGGGTCGTCGTCGTCGGTCGGCTGGATGACCGTCGACGCCAGCGACGAGAGCGCTTCCATGGGCGACGGCGGCGGCGGCGGCGCGCCGACCGCGCCCCCTGGCGGCTGCTGCCGGTCACCGACCGCACCTCCGCTGGGCGGCGGCGGCGGCGTCGGCGACGACTCGCGCCCGTCGCTCGGCGACGCCGCCGGCGGCGGACTTCCGGTGCGCTCCGACCGCTCCGACTGCGCCTTCTCGCCGGCGTCCGGCTCGTCGCGGTCGTCCCGCGCCTCCTCCGGTGGCTTGGTGATGCGCAGCTGCGCCTGCAGCTGCTGGATCAGGTTCATCTGGAACACCTGCTGCTGCTGCAGCGTGAACAGCGTCGACTGCAGCATGGCCAGCTCCTGCAGCGCGGCCGGGTTGTGCGTGTTGTTGGCGACGGCCGACGCGGTCAGCTGTGCCACCGCCAGGCCGGTGCTCTGCAGCGACTCGAGCGACGGCGAGCCGGCCTTCAGCGCCTGCAGCAGGCCGGGCAGCGAGGCCGGCGAGCCGGTCAGCGAGGCGAGCGAGCTGAGCGAGCTGGCCAGGTTTGCCTGCAGCGCGCCCAGCTTGGTCTCCTCGGTGTGCAGGCGCGCGCGCGGACTGTCACGACTGGCGCCGCTGCCGGCCGGCGACGCCAGCGGGCAGTCGTGCTCGTCCGTCTCCGAGCCGCGGCCGCGCTCCTCCTCCAGCGGCGAGCGGCGCTCGTCGGCGTACGCCTCGACGTCCGAGCCTGCCCAGGGGGTGGGTGGTCAGCGCGGCGGCGACACGGGTCAGTGGGTTCAGTGGGTTCAGTGGGTTCAACCGCAGGTTCAGACAAGCGGGTCAGAGTCAGGTCAGTCACAGGTCAGAGTCAGGTGTCCGTCACATGTCAGACAGACGGGTCAGAGCCAAGTCAATCACAGGTTAGACAGACGGGTCAGAGTCAGGTCACAGGTCAGACAGGTGGTCAGAGTCGTGCCACAGGTCAGACGGACGGATCAGGTCAGACCAGTCACAAGTCAAACGTCAGAGTTAGGTCAGTCACAGGTCAGTCACAGGTCAGACAGGTACGGGTCAGGGTCAGGTCAGTTACAGGTCAGACAGGCGGGTCAGAGGCAGGTCAGCCACAAGCATAGTGGAGGTGATATCACAAGGCGGAGCTATCGGCCACTATACCTTGAAGATATACGGACAAACATTACAGTTCACTTTAGACCGTGAAGTTGTAGTATGACGACGCACACAACCGTGGATTGCAATGCTATCCATCACATCACAGTACAGCTGCCGCCCCCATGTGATGGCATGCCATCTCGCTGCGGCCGAGCACGCTTGGCCGGCGGAAGGTGTCACTCGTTCCCAGGCGATCAGCGCCAGCACAACGAGTACATTCCCGTTCACGGGGGAGCATTCCGGCCCGCATTGGAAACCGCGCAGCGGGAGCCGCCACCTTCGGCCGTGGGGCGTGGGGCGTGGGGCGCGGGCCGGGCGGCGATGATCGCGGATCGCCGCCGCCCCCGAGCGTCGCTGATCCCAGATCAGACGCGCGCCGCCGCCCGCGACCCAGGCGCTCCGGCCGCCCCGGCGCCTTCACACCGCGCCGACACCGGCGGCGCCCATTACACGCCACGATTGCGCTGAAAACGCGGATTATTTCTGGGCCAGATTATGACTCGCGCGCGGCGGCGGAATTTATGAGTGGCTGCGCGCGCTCAATGGCGCGATGCGCAGCGCGGTGTGAACGCCGGCCGGCGGCGGCAAAACTATATACATGTGTGCAGGCGGAGGCGCCGGCCGGTCGGCGCCGGCCTCATTCAGTGGCCGTGGCGGCGGGCCGCCTGGCGGGCGGGCGGGCCGCCGGTGGGAGGAGGAGCTGCCACATGCGCGCCTGACGGCCGGCATTGTGTGCGACGCGCCCGCGTCGGTGGGATGGCGGGCATGCGCCGGAGACCGGCCCACGTCCACGGCGGGCACGGGCACGGGACACAACAACAACAACAACGACGACAACAACAGCGGTCGTTTGTCAGGCATGGCATAGCTCAAGTGAATGGCTGTGGGTTTCGATTGCCACACAGGCTGTCCGTTGAATCGTAGCGACAAACGTGTTCGGTCAACAAACTCGGCTCGTCTCGCCAGCCGCCGGGACGGGAGGTGCAACCGGCCGGGTCCACAGGTGTGTCGGGCTCCGTCAGCCTGCAGGTCCAGGCTGACAATGTGGCTGATGGACCGTCAGCTTGCACGACGCGGCGTGTCAACCAGGAATCGGCTTAACATATTGATCGTGGGGACAGTAATGAGGTGAACCCCGCACCAACGTTGATGTCATACCCAAGCGCTCGGTGAAGGCGAGCGGAAATGATCTGCAAGCGGCTAAAACACAACGACGAATATAATTTGTGTAGCTGATCCAGTCGGAGAAATCCGGAGTTACCTCACGTAAGCTCAGGAACCAGTAACTTCCGGGAGCATACACAACGCCCACCCGTGGGAAGACAATGTCAGCCCGGGGCCAGGAGCCTACACAACGCCCACCCGTGGGAAGACTATGTCAGCCCGGGGCCGGGAGCCTACACAATGCCCACCCGTGGGAAGACAATGTCAGCCTGCCATTCTGAGAACAGTAAATGTCTGTCCGGAGAGAAGACACTCGCAGGAGAAGACACCCACAGGAGAAGACAACCACAGCCCACAGAAGAGACATTGCCTGCAGCTTGAAGAGCACGTGTGGAGTTCTAGTGTGTATGTGCGATGCTGAGAAACTGCTGAAGATTGGTTGAATGCCGCCTTGGTTTTTGGAAGTAATTCTACCGGCTTATACCGGAAGTAGTTCCACCGGCTTAACACGCAGTCTGCTGTTGGCCGGATGACCCGCTCCTTCTGCCGGCGGAGCAGAATTGTGCCCCTCCAATGTTTGCTGTAGACCACGCAGAGAATCACGACGTCGTCGGCGCGTAGCGTCATCCTTAACCTCTCAGTGGCGCAAATAAACCTTGTCTACCTTTTACTGTTGACCCTCCAGATTGGGTCCAGAATGTCAAGGTCGGGGTGTCGTCTACCGATATGTTTATTTGGCTGGTTTTCGACTCTTGGCAGGTAGCCAAATACCATGTTCGGGCAAGACTTGGCACAATAGCTAACTGAGTTTCCGATGTGCATCAGTATGTCGAAATGCAAATTAAATGCCACGGTCAGGCGTTGGAGGCGTGGGAAGCCGAAGCAACATAGCGTCTCCTCGCTCGAACTCGAACTACCGTAACTTCCCAACTACCAACAAAGCGATGAAACAAAGACAAGTGGGCTTGGAATGATGCGCTGCAACACATGGTGCCCAACCACTGGATAAAAGGTCATGCTGGGGAGGGGAGGTCGCACTCGAGCCTTTCCCGAGGGGCGCCTTGGAATGATGCGCTGCAACACATGGTGCCCAACCACTGGATAACAGGTCATGGAATGATGCGCTGCAACACATGGTGCCCAACCACTGGATAAAAGGTCATGCTGGGGAGGGGAGGTCGCACTCGAGCCTTCCCCGAGGGGCGCCTTTTCTTGGTCAGATGGGACCACCCTTGCATGGGGAGGAACACATGGCCCCAGTGGAGGAACACATGGCCCCAGTGACCCCTCGGCCCCGACATGTCCTCTCAGGTCGTCAGAGATTGCACCCATGCCAAGGAGTACCACCTGGAAAATATCACCACCATGAAAAAGCACCAGCTGAAATTCTCGGATGACTTCGAAAAACTCGGCGAGTGCTGAAGAGTAGTGCTGCCTGAGTATCGGCCTTGACCACGAATGTCACGGGGATGTTTGGCGAAAGTGCTAAGCGGAAGGAGATGTGCACCAAGGATTTCATTGTGTGGGAGGGGGGGGGGGAGGGCTGACCATTGATTCGACGAAGGTTTTGCTAAGAGAAATGTTTCACTATACCTAACCCCTCTTCGAAAAGAAGAACTCTGGTACCTGGAGTAATGAATTCGAACATTCGAGGCATTACCAACGTTTTCGAGCTGACAAACATTGTTTTTTTTCGCCGAGGAGGCGGGGGAGGGGGTGAGAGATCGGGCCTCATCCCCTTCCTTTCGGATGTGTCTCTGGTTGGTTATTGGTTTTACGACACGTCGACTTTTGGGTTATGTATACTCCGCCGATTAGTCGCGAGCGAAGAGTAGCGACAGGTGAGACTAAACAACCGTTTGCCGAACACAGCGTGACGTGAGCAAGTTTTCCGTCCCAGCAGATGAAAGCGTGATGAGTATGAGCGACTTGATTACGAGCAACGGAAAACATGGCCGATTTTATGTCCGCTAAAGTTGTGTGTTAGCCTTATCTGTGACACAAAGTTACCTGGTACGTCTGCAGCAGGATCGAAGCTCGAATTTTTGTCTACAACTAACCGGCGGCCAACACAAAGCTGCGCCGCCGTTCGTCTAATGCGGCCGGCTGTCCGTCGTTTGCGTCGTCGGGTCCGACAACTCTCCCCGCCAAACGTCGGCCATGCTTCTGGCGCGCGCAACAGCAAATCTGAACAAACAGCAGCGGCCGTAAACCTGTTTAAACACTCATAAGCTGGCACCTCGGGTTTGACGGTCGGTTTCGATAGGTGTTTGCTTGTTCGGCTATTCTTAGCGGGCGGGCGCGCCTGTGCGCTGCGTTCGCCGCCGGCGACGAGTGGCGCGCCGCGTTGGCCGCCGTCGGCGGCGACGGACGCGCCGTCGTCGCCGACGGGTCAGCGCGTGGCGCGCCGGCGGCGATGACGGCGGCCGCGTCGGTGGCCATACTGGCGCGGCGGCGGCGGCGGAGCCGGGCATTGTGTGGGCCGCACGGCGCCGGGCCGCGGCCCGCCCTGGTCTGCGCCGTGAGCACGGCGTGGACGCTCCGACAGGGTGTGATCGAGGCGAGTTGGCCGGCCGTACTCTGGTCAGAAGTCGGCAGAAGCCGGTGTCGTGGCGGCGCGCGTCGAAACTGTCCGCCCCGACGGGCCGCGGTACATTTACCGTGCGGCGACACGGCGCTCCCCCTCCTCCCCTCCTCTCTCTCTCTCTCTCTCTCTCTCTCTCTCTCTCTCTCTCTCTCTCTCTCTCTCTCTCTCTCTCTCTCTCTCCTCTCTCTCTCTCTCTCCCCGCTTGTCGATCCGCGGGAGTGTTCGCAGGAATGTTCCCAGGAGCGTTCGCAGGAGCGTTCACAGGAGTGTTCGCAGGAGTGCTCGCAGGAGTGCTTCAGCACGCCCCACAATGACATGGCTTCACACTGGGCGCTTGGTTATTTTTTATGTGCTAAGTTTGGGTTCCGCCACCATATTTGGTCATGGGTGTAAAGGGAATGCATCCATTCACCTGAAGGGTATATATCCCTCCACCTTGATGAATCTAACAATACACTCTTGGGCATTGCATGGAGAAATAGACCTTATAATCATGATATCACCCGTCAGTCGTTTCGCCCTAACGTGGAGTGCAAATAGGTGACTGAATTCGAGAAGAAGGTGGCTAAAATCGCTTAAGATTCGTGCCATTACACAATCAAAACAAAACAGCTTCCTCGGGACCGATAACTTTCACAACTGCAACGGGCTATGAATACCACAGCACCACAGCTACGGCCAATTGAAGATTGTGTGGGGCATTAACGAGGAGCACATATTCAAGGGCAGCTGTCAGCCAAGTGTGACATCGATCTGAAACGCAAATTGCGACTCAACACACGTTGACTGGAGCCGCAGCTGCAGCGAGCCATGCTGCAGAGGGTCAGCGGCCAAGTGCTCCATGAGGACCGACCGAGACTTCTGTCCGAAGCGCACTGATGCTGGCGTATACTGACCAAATCAGCTATGTAGCTTTAATCCGTTCAAACCATGCCCATAACCGGAAGGCTAAAGTCGGATCAAGGTTTCTATTCACGGTAAAAACTATGCGTAGCCTTTTGTTTGTGAGATATGAAATAGGAAATTATAAATGCCATCAGGCATGACAAAATAAACTTGTCTCCCATGCAAAAATTCAATAACACCAGTAGATTTGATCAGTATGTCTATGTTATGATTTATCAGATGTTCTCAACGAAACAACTTTGGAAAAAGTTCTTTTTGTCAGCACATCTGAGCCATTTTAACCTGTCCTGGCACATTCTCCACTTGTGATGCTTTGTTGGTTCGCGCGTGTCGGGTATGCGCATAGCAAATATTTTTGCAATGTATTCAAGATTGCCTTCGTTTTTTTTTTTTGCTTTTGTTCTGACGGACTCCAGTACTGCCCTCCAGTACTTGGGAGTACCTGGAGTTACCGGAGGTAACTCCAGGTACGAACCCAATGACCAAACCTCAGGCCACAACCTCAGGCCACAACCTCAGGCTACAACCTCAGGCCACAACCTCAGGCCACAATCTCAGGCCACAACCTCAGGCCACAACCTCAGGCCACAACCTCAGGCCACAACCTCAGGCCACAACCTCAGGCCACAATCTCAGGCCACAATCTCAGGCCACAACCTCAGGCCATAACCTCAGGCCACAACCACAGGCCCAAACCCAATGACTCACGCCTAGGTCCTAACCTCAGCGCCTGGCCTCCCTGTCTGATGCCAGCACCTGGCCTAGTGTCTGACCTCAGCGCCTGACGTGTGTCCGATCTCAGCGTGTGACCCGCACCCGACGCCAGCGTCTGACCCCGACGCGTGACCTCAGCCGCCGAACCTCTGACGACGCGAGCATCGCTGTCAGCTGGCCATTGATTGGCAACCGTCGGGTTGGGCCGCGACCCGCGCACGAGGCGCCGATAAAATATGGACTCGTCTGCAAGGCGGTTGCAGCGGCGTGCGCGCGGCCATCGCTGGCCGGCCGGCCGCCGCTGCTATTGGTCGGCCGAGGCCGGCCTGCATTCCTGATCAGGGGCCGCAGGGGGCATATCGCGCTATGACGCCGGCCGCAGCTCCGCCCTCTCCCGGCCGTGCACGACGGCGCGCCGCCGCACGCACGCACGCACGCACGGCCACAGACGCACGCACGCACCGCCACAGACGCACACGTCGATACTGATGCTGACGGCACCCCGACGCACACCGACACACGCCGCACACCGGGACAAGGCTCGGCGTGCGCTTGCACCATGCGGAGATTCCAGCACACACGGCGTGCACAGGGATTGGAGAACACACGGCCCGACTCGGCTGGAGCGTGCACCATGTGGAGATTCGGGGACACTCGGCGTGGACACTCGGGGACCTCAGGAGGCACGGAGACTCAGTGTGCGGGCCTAATGAGTCACAGGTTTCATTGGCGTGGGCGGACACCCAAGGCGATAAAGGCTGGCCAAGCCTGGACCGATAATTATATCGGTCTTCTCATCGTGCAGGGCGACTTCAGGTGCATGTGGCAGGCCACCATACCAAACTTGTTGCTGCCATACCGGCGTGGGGCACTTAAACGCTAGGACTTTCTCATCCCATGCTCAGGAGATGCTGACGGGGATTTGCGTGCACGACGATGGAAAAAAAGGACTCACATGGGGACGCAGGGAAGTCTGACGTGATTCTGACGTCTGACCACACGTCTGCGTGTCTAACCACACGCTCTGACGTCCGTGATTCTGACCACACGCTCTGACGCCCGTGATTCTGACCACACGCTCTGACGTCCGTGATTCTGACCACACACTCTGACGCCCGTGATTCTGACCACACGCTCTGACGCCCGTGATTCTGACCACACGCTCTGACGCCCGTGATTCTGACACACGCTCTGACGCCCGTGATTCTGACCACACGCTCTGCGCCGTAACACACGCTCTACGCCTATACCAACCCGACGCCCGTATCTACCACACGCTCTGACGAAAAAGGAAAGAGCCCGTAACCACACGCTCGAGCCCGTGATCACCACGTCGACGCCCGGAACACTTAGGTGACTACACGCTTACGCCCGAACCACACGCTCTGACGCCGTGATTCTGACACACGTCTCGCGATTCTGACCACGCTCTGACGCCCGTGATTCTGACCACACGCTCTGACGCCCGTGATTCTGACCACACGCTCTGACGCCCGTGATTCTGACCACACGCTCTGACGTCCGTGATTCTGACCACACGCTCTGACGCCCGTGATTCTGACCACGCTCTGACGCCCGTGATTCTGACCCACGTCTGACGCCCGTGATTCTGACCACACGCTCTGACGCCCGTGATTCTGACCACACGCTCTGACGTCCGTGATTCTGACCACACGCTCTGACGCCCGTGATTCTGACCACACGCTCTGACGCCCGTGATTCTGACCACACGCTCTGACGCCCGTGATTCTGACCACACGCTCTGACGCCCGTGATTCTGACCACACGCTCTGACGCCCGTGATTCTGACCACACGCTCTGACGTCCGTGATTCTGACCACACGCTCTGACGCCCGTGATTCTGACCACACGCTCTGACGCCCGTGATTCTGACCACACGCTCTGACGCCCGTGATTCTGACCACACGCTCTGACGCCCGTGATTCTGACCACACGCTCTGACGCCCGTGATTCTACCGCACGCCATGACCACACCGACGCCCGTATACCAACGTCGACGCCGATGACCACACGCTCTCGCGTGATACACAGTCTGACGCCGTGAAAAGTAGGTAACCACACGCTCTGACGCCGTGATTCTGACCACACGCTCTGACGCCCACAGCCCGTGATTCTGACCACACGCTCTGACGCCCGTGATTCTGACCACACGCTCTGACGTCCGTGATTCTGACCACACGCTCTGACGCCCGTGATTCTGACCACACGCTCTGACGCCCGTGATTCTGACCACACGCTCTGACGCCCGTGATTCTGACCACACGCTCTGACGCCCGTGATTCTGACCACACGCTCTGACGCCCGTGATTCTGACCACACGCTCTGACGCCCGTGATTCTGACCACACGCTCTGACGCCCGTGATTCTGACCACACGCTCTGACGCCCGTGATTCTGACCACACGCTCTGACGCCCGTGATTCTGACCACACTCTGACACACTCTGGCGCCAGTTGCGACGCACGCCGTGGCCGTACGGCCGGCTGCCCGGACGGAATGGCCGTTTTACAGCAGTGGCAGTTATATTTTACGGCCGTACATGCCGTCGGACCCGACACAGTTGACCAGTCGCCGCTCCCCCCCCCCTCCTCTCTCTCTCTCTCTCTCTCTATCTCTCTGAGATCCACCGCCGAGCCTCTGTCTCTGAGCAACGACTAGGAGCGCTTCGTGAGGAACACTGCGATACAGGTTGGTAAAAACCAAACTTAAAAAGGGCGCATCTGAGTGAAGAATTAGGATGCGAAGCTTTGTGACCGAAAAGTTTCAAAAGTGTGACGGGCGACTCGCTCACTCCCAGGTGCAGTGTTGTGCCATACGTACGAGTCTTTTGTGTGCCATATGTACGAGAGTCTACTCGCGTGGACTTCGCCCCACTCGTAATTGCCGTTATTGGAAACAGAAGATTTCAGTAGGCTGCGTTCTTGCTTCGCACGGAGTTGTCTCAATTAGGGCTTGGACTGCGCTGTTTTGCTCGGGAATTTCCCCTTTACAGCATAGGCGGAGTTGTAATGTTAACAGATGGTGCTTCAGCACCACCCAAAAATGCTCAACATTAGTGCCTCTGGAGATGTGTGGAAAAGCACCGCCTTGAAACTTGCAATGCATGTAATAGCATCAACTGAAATTCTCGGAAGACTGGAAAACTATACTTGTGCTTGACGCCAGGTAGTCGTTCACAGTGAAGTTGCTTCTAATTGTGTGTTTTTCTGCTAGATGTTATTAATGTTGCTTGTTGTTTTGTGGTCGTTATTACTTGCTATTATTTTCCCGACTTCAACTGTAAATGGGCCTGCACCTGTTAGCGGATGAAATGACTACACAAAATGAGCTGAAACAATTGGCCTGTATCGCAGCACGAGACGGTCAGATCGGCAGGACGAGCCGCGCCTGTGCCGCCACACACTGTGTGAGTGTGCGCGCCACAGGCCGATAGCGCAGCAGTCCCACATTGGCGGCGCCGGTGGTAGTTCGGAACCGCCGCGCTGCATGCAGTCGACCGAGGCCCGACACAATTTTCCGGCCAATTGGAGCATCTCCATATGAAAGGCGTGCTCTGCTCGGAAATGTCATATGCTTTTGCGCGGCACAAAGCCCGAGCGGCGGCCGACAACCCTTTAGATAATCCGGCCGCCGGCCGCCAGTGTATCACCATCACGTTTTGTGCGTCGATGAAGTCGGACGACGCGCTGATTGGTTGGTGCTCGGTGTGGGGGAGGGGTAGCCGGGACCGGCACAGATGGAGCGGCTTAAAACGACCCACCGCTCGCAGCCGGCTCGCGAAGAATGGACGATGAAATCTAAACTAAATACTCAAATTAAATCATGCTACAGTGACAGACTAATGGCCGCGCCGCCGGCCGGCGACATCTGTCCCGCTGAAAAGGCCGGCGAACACAGCGCACGGCGGCTTAGTCCTTAAAGAGCCGCGATGGGTGCGCCGGCGGTTTGTGAACTCGTCGAGGCGTGCTGC